>JAJPUD010002907.1:82688-122816 GCA_023553655.1 Myrmecobius fasciatus
GAAGGAAGGAAGGAAGGAAGGAAGGAAGGAAGGAAGGAAGGAAGGAAAGAAAGAAGGGAAGTATTAATTGAGACTTTTTTAAATTAGGACAGACAAAAAAAGCCAACTAGAAGCACCAAAAAGCAGCACATCTTTGAAAATTATGTATTGGATTTATTATATGTTTAATGGATAGCATTAAAAAGATATAATACTTAAAAAAGAAAGCCAGCTATATATAATAAAGATCTGTAGTTTCATCCACAGTTGTCCTTTTCTGTTCTACTATGTAAATGGGAATCTTCATTTTCTTTGATGTTTCAGTTAAAAAAAAATTAATTTAAAGCAAAATAAATAAATAAATAAAACTAAAGGACTGGATGATATAGCTACTGAGGTCCCTTCTGGCACTGAATCTGTGATCCCAAGATTACATTTTTTTTATGTTCCTTTGTCCCAATTCTCTGAATTTTAATTCCCTGTGTATGCTGCAGGAAGAAGGGGTCATACATAAAGGAGAAAAAAAAATCTAGATGCGTTTCTGTTTGCTTTTCTCCTCAGCTTAGGCCAAGTTTGTATGTGGAATCAGGCTAGTGCTAGGCACCAGGAACCAGAATGAAGACAGTGACTACCAAATGACTGTCTCTTCAAACAAGGTTCTGAGATGCCTGGTTGCAAAGATTCAGTGCCTAGGAAATGATTGTAGCATTTGAATTTTCACTGCACATGTCCACTGGGCTCAAATCAGTATTTTATATAATTATAACTTTGAATAATATGAATTTGAATACATTGGACCACTCAGGAAATTCATTATTCTCAATTATCAGGTGTTCTCTCTCTCTCTCCCTCTCTCTCTCTCTCTCTCTCTCTCTCTCTCTCTCTCTCTCTCTCTCACTCACTCTCTCTCTCTCTCTCTCTCGCTCTCTCGCTCTCTCTCTCTCACTCTCTCTCTCTTTCTCTCTCTCTCTCTCTTTCTCTCTCTCTCTTTCTCTCTCTCTCTTTCTCATTTTCTCTTTCTCACTTTCTCTTTCACTTTCTCATTTTTCTCTAACACACTTTCTCACTCCCTCTGTGTACTCTCTCACTCTCTATGTCTCTGTCTCTGTCTCTCATATTTATTCATTTATTTGTTTATTTTTATTAAAGCTTTTTCAAAACATATGCACGGACAATTCTTCAACATTAGCTCTTGCAAAACATTGTGTTCCAATTTTCCCCTCCTTCCTCCCAGCCCTCCCCTAGATGGCAAGTAGTTCAATATATGTTAAACATGGTAGAAATATACATTAAATCCAATATATACATATGTAGTTATACAATTATCATGCTGCACAAGAAAAATCAAATCAAACCAGTTATTTAAAAAGTGAAGCAAAATACAATGAAAGCGAACAACAACAAAAAGAGTGAAAATGCTATATTGTGAACCACATTCAGTTCCCACTGTCTTCTCTCTGGGTGTAGAAGTCTTTCTTCATCATTGAACAATTGGAACTTGTTTGAAACATCTCATTGTTAAAGAGATGTCACGTCCATCAGAATTGATCATCATATACTCTTATTGTAACTATAGTTATAGTGTATATTGATCTTCTGGTTCTGCTCGTTTCACTCAGCATCAGCTCATGCAAGTCTCTCCAGGCCTCTCTGAAATCTTCCTGCTGGTCGTTTCTTACAGAGCAATAATATTCCATAACATTAATATACCATAATTTATTCAGCCACTCTCCAATTGATGGGCATCCCTTCAGTTTCCAGTTTCTAGCCACCACAAAAAGGGCCGCCACAAACATTCTTGCACATCTGGGGCCCTTTCTCTCCTCTAAGATCTCTTTGGGATATAGGCCCAGTAGAAACACTGCTGGGTCAAAGGGTATGCACAGTTTGACAACTTTTTGAGCATAGCTCCAAATTGCTCTCCAGAATGGTTGGATCCATTCACAGTTCCACCAACAATGTATCAGTGTCCCAGTTTTCCCACATCCCCTCCAACAATTGTCATTATCTTTTCCTGTCATCTTAGCCAATCTGAGAGGTATGTAGTGGAATTTCAGAGTTATCTTAATTTGCATTTCTTTGGTCAATAGTGATTTAGAGCACCTTCTCATATGACTAGAAATAGTTTCAATTTCTTCATCTGAAAATTATATCTATTTATTTATTCATCCATTCATATTTTTATTTGAATTCTTGGGAATTTTCAATCTGACCAGCAGGAACCCATGTCCAACATTCATATTTCCTTGTTAAACCCAAGGGGGCTAAATGAGTATAAATAAAATAAATAAAAACAAATTAAATTCAAAATGTATTAGGAAGTAAGAGAGAAAAGGCAGAGTGGGTGATTGTGGGAGAATTAACTGAGGCTTCATGAAGAAGCTGGTGTTTGGGCTAAGTTTTGAAAAAGGTAAAGGATTCTGTGAGGTCAGCTTAAGAAGGTAATGCGTTCCAGGCATGGAGTATTACAGCATTATACTGTTATAAATATGCAAACAGTATGGAAAGAGTTCCATGAAGAATATTCTTGTGTATTAGAAAATCAGGCAGAATGACTATTAAAAAGACAAAAACAAACAAGAAACAAGAAGTAAACTTTATCCATGTGGCTCTTATACCCTAGATCTTTTTCATAGTAATTATATATAAATAATATCAATATCTGAACAAAATAAGTTTTGGCAAATCTTTAAAGTTAGGAACCAGTAAGACATGAGTTACCATGTGAGCATCTGCCATCCAGACAATGAGATATATCTGAATCACTGGATTTGGATTGTCAAACTGAATTAACATCGAGGAGTGGAAAAGTTGAATGGGCATTCTGATGTTCTCAATTAACTCAAAATGAAAATGAATTTAAAATATAATGCATGGATATTTGCCAGTAACCACTTACTTGCATGCACATTCCATTTGGATGAAAAGATTCAATGGATTATTGACATGTTCAATTCATTCTTCATTCAGTGAGTATCTTTTTAGTGCCTCCTGTATGTCAAGCACTAGGCTAAGTACAAGGGATACAAAGACAAAAACAACACAAACAACAACAACAACAACAAAAACCTTCCCTCAGGGATCCTACTTTGTAAGTGTAGTAATAATTGGAGGAACTGGAAATTTAGAGGTTGACTCTTTAGCTGAGCCTTGAAGGGACATAGAGTTCTAAGAAGTGGAAGTCCTACATTCCATTTAGGACAACCCATGCAAAGACATGGAGGTCAGAAATGGAATGCTGCACACAAATTGCTGAAAGAAGGCCATTTTGGCTAAAATACAGAATGCATAAAGGAGATTTATATGTAACCAATCTGGAAAGACTGATTGGAAACAAATTATGAAGGATTTTAAATATCACCCAAATGAGCTATTATTTCATCGTAGAAGCAATAAGGGAACCTACTGAAGATTCTTGAACAAGTGATTAAAATGATCAGAACAACAGAAGTTTTTCATTGTCATTACCTATGAAATGAATTCACCTTTACTAGTGTTGTGAGGCTTTGACTGCAAGAACTTTAAGACCTCTTTCAGTTCTAAATCCTGTTTCTTGAAACTAGGAACAATCAGTTAAAATCATATTGAATCAAAAAAACAAAACAAAACAAAAACAAAAACAAAAAAACAAAACCTTCCTGATAATGAGAGAAATCCAGAAATGGAATGAGAACGAGAGTGATGATTTTATAGTCAGAAGACTGGAGTTTATGTCCTGATTCTGCCACGTACTAATTGTATGACTTTAGAGAGGGCATTTAGGCCTTTTTTTTTTTTCATTTGTTAAACAGATTGGATTAGTTGAAGTGTAGGCTTTCTAACAATCTAAAATTTATGCTCTTCAACCCTATGGACTATCTTTATAGGTTTTGGAGTTCTACTTATAAAGTCCTCTGAAATCTATCCCTAGAGCAAATTACAGTCTAGTGAACACCTTTTCATTGCATATATTTAAATGGAGAAGGAATGACCACTTTGTTGGGATGTTATTTTACAATATTTATGTTACTAGGTTAGATTACATGGCCCCTACAATGTCTTCCAACTTGGAGAATCTATGGCTCTATAGACTTTGTCCTTATTAACATTCCACAAATTTTGGTTGAATTATATAAAATCTAAGTCTTTTAAAAGCCTAAAATGTTTCTAAAAGATTACTTCTATCCTTAATATATAAGATAAACCCCAAAATTCTCATTACTGAGATATTCCCAATCATATCTCCCACATCCTAGGTCTACTTAAGATAACCTTGATCTACTCCTTTGAGCACTCAATTTTTGAGGCTCTGCATGTTTGTGATATATCCCCTTCTCACCCAAATGCCATCAGAGAGATAGAAGGGAGAAATAAATATATATAGGTATATATATTCACATATATATATATAAGGTTGACATTTCTGGACTCTACAATTATTATGATTGTCTCCTAGATATGTCAATTCACCTGTATACCCCATCTCCCTTCCTAATGAAAATAATTTAAGTCCACAGGGTTTTCAAAATTTTTGGTAGTGAAAACAGAGATCACTTGGGAATTTATCTTCTTCCTCTGTTTCCTTGAAAAAAATATGAATGATCAAAATTCTATATAACAAATGCATACCCAGAAAATGTAAGAATGTTGTCAGCTCTATATCTGTTTCCCTCTGTTCATTAATAGTCCAAAACCAAATCACAGAATAGAAACTCCATGAGTTCAGAATTTATTTAACTTTTGTATCTCTCTAGCCCTGGGCAATATTGTTAATGCTCAGGTTATGACATGGGCAAGAGTGCATAATATGGACAAGCATAGACAAGTTGTGATTTGCATCATTAGGAGGCTTTCAACTCAGTGATGTTATAGGTACATTTTAGCATCTTTCCACATAGAGTATTCTGCACACCATGTACCAGTCTAGTGGATGCTTTCTAAATAAATAGGATTGAATGCTTGTCAAATTGAATAGAGATACCATTGTCTAATTCAGTCAAATTTCCTGGATTCCAAGGTCATCTGCTTTGCCTGATAAGAACTGGTCACTCCGTCATACTTTTATTTTGAGCTCCTGGTTTATATACCCTTGACCTTTGCATAGAAATAGACATGTTGAATTGTCTGTTTTCTCTCTTTATCTCCCAGTTTCTTGACCTTGAATCTAGCATGACCATGGATACCTGGGATGCCTTCTCCTTATTTTGGCTTTCCTAGTTTCTAGTAATAGAATCCTTATTCTGCCAACCAATCCCTCAACCTTCTTAGCCATTATCTAGATCTATCTTTTGTACTTTTGGTACATTGGTTATTGGTACATTGCCCATTTGATATATTTGGTTACAAAAATGGATGTGTGACCTTACAAATCATTTTATTTCTTTGAATGTCAGCCTTTTCTCCTGCAGAACAATGGCATTGAACTTTTTGATCATTAAGGTCTCTTTCAACTTTACATTTTTCTGATTCCATGATTGCCTCTCTCACAACAGAGAAAATTGTCATCTCTCATTGAAGAAGCAATCCCATTGTCTGTAGTGCCCCAAAAGGTGTTCACAATGGCCAGTTCAACCGCATATTTCCATGAGCTGTTGAAAGGTTATGTTTGGACAATGTACAGCCAACTGTATAGAATGACCTTCAACTCTACAAATTTGTCTCTTCAGTTTGAAATAAATCAACTCCAAGAGAACAAATTGTTCCAGTTAAAAACATTGGTGAATTATAAAGATCAAATGGTAAAAAGATATCCCTAATTTACCCCTCTGTGGAGATGGAAGGTTCACAGGTGTGACACAAAGCATATGTTTTTTGAACTTCAATATATCAATCAGATGTGTTAAGTTTTTTTCATCTTTAAAAAATTATTAGATGATATAACTCCATGGGAGGGAAAGAGAGTGAGATACTAGTATGATAATATAAGAAGAAGAAGAAATAAAAAATATTTTTAAAAAGCATAAGTAGTCTTAAGATTTGAAAACTGCAGAATTATGTAGAATTCTGCTATGTGCAGTAATAAAACGAGAAGAAGGGTTTAAATTACACAATGACAAATGGGAATGGGCTTCAATTCATTTCTTGTCATAATGATAAAATTAATTACTTTGAGTAAACTTAAGCTGAATGTGGAGGTGCTCATAGGATTTAATCAAATATGATGCTTAAAGCCAAATTATAAATTATCATAATGGAATAGTATGATTGTTTTGGCTAGTCATAGAAGTAAGTGGGTGAATTTTAAAATCAATCTATATTCTGCATCTTTTGTTTCTCAAAATGAACAGCCATAATAAACCATGAAGCCAATACCCACTTTTAGAGTTGTTCTTACAAAGTCACCTTACATCTAACATAAGAGAAAGGTGCAGTTACTCTGCTGCATCTAGCATTTTATGCTATCCCCTTGTTAATATACCTCTCTCCTTGGGACACTGACATTGAAATGTAACCAAAGAAATTTAATACCAGAAGCAAATGCAAGAAGAAAAGAAGCTAGTCATTCAAATGGTAACTTATCAACAAAATAGAGAAAGTTTGAGTTGAAACCAGATGACTATACACCATGAGAAATGATCTGAAAACTTCATTTTAAGCAGTGAACAAGAATGCACAGTGCTTATACATATGTCTGTTAATATCTGTTTCTGCAAATCATATTTATGGTACTATAACATACAAGATAAAATAAAAATCATAATAAAGAAGACTATACATTATTTTAATAAAGAATTATCATTTGATTAGATATATTCATTGAAGTATCTACATAGTTGACTAAACCAATTATTAAATCCCTAAAGATTTGCTTTCGTATTAAATAAGATTTTTGGGGAGAGAATCACTTGAAATACCTTATATGGAGTATACACATCTGCTCGTCAGTGAAGATTTTCCATCAACATGCTTCAAAATAATTCATAATTCTTCATTTGTAACATCACATAAAGTCATGGACAAGGTTATTTATTTTCCTCTTGATTAACGTTATAAATAAACTATGAGCAACTATTGAAAATTGCATAAATGGCTGGAAGCAGAGCAGATAAATGGCACAGTTGTAGATACCAAGATTGGAGTCAGGAAAACTCATCTTCCTGAGATGAAATCTAACCTCAGATAGTTATTAGTAATGTGATCCTGGGCAAGTCATTCAGTCCTGTTTGACTCAGTTTCTTCATCAGTAAAATGAGCTGGAGTAGGCAATGACAGATCATTCCTGTACTTTTGCCAAGAAAACTCCCAACAGGGCTCCAGAGAGTGAGTCTCTATACTATATAACTGAATGTCTGACTCAATTCATCCATTTGTTTCTCTATTTAAGCTTAGAGTCCTTCTAGGTAGCAAAAACTTCTTTCTTTTATCTTTCTCCTTCACACACACAAAATTTGAAACTTCTGACCAAGAGAAAAGATAGAAGGGTAGGAGGAAAGCCAGACAAACATTTACTTTCTAATTTCCTCCATGTCAAACTATTTCAGAGGTTCTACTGACCTTATGGGATTTATCATAAGAGGTTTATTACTAGAATCTCCTAGATCCTGGACTAATTCCTAGAGTACCATTTTTCTTTTTTCCCCTAAGCTCTAGAAACTGGCCCACATTATCATTTGATATTCCCAATATCCTTTCTTGCTTCTCCTGAAGAATATAATATAATCCTATTGTTCCTATGGAAAGGGACATACTTTTCCAACTTTTTCCCCTAACCTGTTGTGTTTAAAACAAATACACAACCTTTCTTATTTTTTTTCTGGGTTTTTACAATTAGTAACTATAGGAAAACAGAAGACATTTAAAATCACAAACAAAAAGAGAAAGTTTACAAGATCATAATTTAACCCATGTGTTGAAAGTTTCCTCCTGACATAGGGGCCCTGTTATATTTGAGAGAGCTCTCACTTCTCTGGCTCATTGCCACCCTACAAATAATCTTTGAACTTCAGTATCTGACACTCTACTCCCTATCTCTGTTTTGTGTTGTAACCAACACTCCACATAAGCACACAGATTCACAAGGCTAAAAATATGTAAAGGTTTATTTACAGATTAAGATGAATAAATAGAATCTATATCAGAAACTATAGAAAATAACAAAAACCTCTAAAAAGCCTCTAAGAACCCTTTTTCATAATCCCCTGAGCTTTAATCACTGGTGAGTTTTAGCTAGTGAGGGATAGAATTCTGACAACAAATGCTTCATATGAAACCTATCAATGTCTTCCTTACAGTGATCATGTGTCTACCATAAGTCAGTCTTCAGTTCTACTCAGTTCCCAGAAGGTGAAAACTACTTTCCTCATCTGTTTGATTGCCTAATGAGCATTCTCCTGAAGTTCTGACTGTGATCAGGGACCACTTTTATTCTCACCTCATTAGCAGTGCTGTCATAAATACTTTTAACAATGTGACAGAATTTTTTAAAAGATACAGATTTGGGGTAAAATGTATTATGCTTCATCTGATGCAAAAAAAGGCAGGAGTAGCAATTATGATCCTAAAGTTATGGCTAAAATAGATTTCATTAAAAGAGATAAACAGGGTAACTATATTTTGAGTAACTAAATTATAGACAATGAAGCTATATCAATACTGAATTTATATGTACCAAACACTACAACATCTAAATTTTTAAAGAAAAGTTATATGAATTATAGGTAGAGAGATTATATACTATAATATATATTATAGCATATATAATAACAAAGTACTATAATAACAAAGAATTTTAATCTTCTCTCAGAACTAAATAAATCTAACGGAAAAGAAAGAAGTTAAGGAAATGAATAGAATTTTAGATAAACTTGGTATGTTAAATGACTTAACCTGAATCCAATAACTGATTGATCAAGGTCAGATAGCACTTTTACTCACTTACTCATATTTAGTGGTTCATCAAATAACTCTTTATCCCAAAGGAATTACTTCACCAGAGTCCTATTACTATAGATTTACAGTAGAAAAATGTTATACACAGAGTAAAGTGTATCTATAAAGTGTATCTATGCACTACTAAAAAGGTTTGTTCCTATGTATTTTCTTTCTTCTCACTTATTATTGTGTGGCCAGACTGGGACACAGATTCCTATGAATTTGCTAATGTTTCCAATGACCCTTAGAACACATACTTGACCTTCTCCGCCTTCTGTTTTTCTCTTGCATATGAATATTTTAGAAAATTAAGTTCAACAATGGTGAATGGTAATTGAAAGAAAAGAGAAAAATCAAGGAAGAAATGATATTAAGAATCCTAATAATGGGAAGTTGAAAAGATGGCACAAGAAAGGGAAGCAATATAGCCCTGCTCATTATAACCATGCAAACAAAGATCAAGGAAGAGCACTGAACCAATTCATATAAAAATAGGATAAAAATTAGCTGTAAATGATCTGATTGGATCTATGTGGTTTATGTAGGTTTATACACCATTTAATGGAAGAAAATAGTGTGTGTGGTTCACATGACTGTTTTGTATACTTGAATGCCAAAATCCAATAATGGAAATCTCTGTTCAAAGAAGATTGAATTGCTCATAACTGAACAGAGATTTAAGTAGTAGAGATCTTATCAGTGCAGTTATCAAATATAGAAACTCTTTGCTATTTTTAGGAGCTTCAATTTAATGTGAACAAAAGAATATTAAAATGCTTTAAAATGAAAGTCATGTTCACCTTGGAATAGGATGATGAAAAATAGTCACAAATCATTGAAAAGTTGGCACGGAGGCTTTCACCATTTTAAGGGGCATGAATGTAATGTGCTTATTATGAGAACCTACCTAGAAGCATAATAAAGACTATAAAAATCATTCCCAAAATATGGAAATGCAGAAAGTAAATATCCCTAGGTGATGTATAGAATTTTGCTTCTTTGTGGAAGGGATGCATAACATATTCTGGGTTTTTTAAATGGATATAATGTAACTTGATATCTTGGGAAATAATAATTACAACCAGCATCTAGGAGATGACACAATCAAACTGAAAGTGCTTTGTGCAAAGAATTCTATTGTACAATAACTTTAAAAATAAAAATAAGGTTAGCATCTTCCTACTTCTCCTATACTACAATACAAGCTCTATTGTTTATAACCTTGAAAAGAGTCATGGACTCATTACTTCAAAGTTTCCCTTGAAGTGCTTTTTAAAAAGTGTTTTATGTCCAAAAACACCTACCAAAATAGATTTATGATGATTTAATTGGCTTATTTTTACCGTTACTAAAAATCACCTAGCCTTGAATTATATTTGCTACTTTGAAAATAAAAATTGTCAGATTCTGATGTGGAAAATGACTACATTTGGTGTGGTGAAGGAAAAAATTCCTCTGAACCTCTGGGCTTTTTGCCTTTTGGGTCAATAAAATAATTTGGTTTTTAATCCTGGCTCTGAGTTAATTAGTATAATAACGTGGAGTTTTATTTAATATGTGGTGCACATTTATTAGTTGTTTTAAAGTTATACTCACTTCTTCCAAGCTCAAAACAAAGATGACATTCATTTGAAGAAAAAAGTCTCTGGCCAAGTTTACAGTAGCAAAGTGAAGTGAAGAACTGAGGCAATTATCAACATTTATTAAGTGACCCCTGTGGGTAGAGGAAGGCATTGGGTTGTGGGGAAGCTACAATATAAATGACCAACAACTTTTGACTTCATGAAATTATATAGGTGTATATATAACATATATAATATTAATAAATATTTACATATATGGCACAAAGCATCCATTGCATATATGCCTTACATACCACACACACACACTCAAAATACAATAAGATTCTAATGGAAGAGAGGGATGGGGAGCACTAGCAGCTTTGCTCATCATGCTGGGGAAAGAAAGCTAAGGTACATAGATAGAGCATTAGGAACAGATATAACTTATTTGACTCTGAACAAGTCACTTAACCTCTGTCTCAGTTTTCTCAACCATAACATGGAATTAATAGCACCCATCTCTCATATTAGTTATGAGACTCCAATGTGATAAAATCTGTAAAGCACTTGGCACAATGCCACATAGTAGGTACTTAATACCTGCTTCCTTTCTTCTTTAAAAGAAATAAAGATACATCAGACATACGGATTGACCAAATGCACCCAATAATTTATAATAAGCTTTTCCTCTAGAGTTTTTCCCAAGGCACTTCAGTAGAATAGTTTAATTCTAAGATTTCAGTTCAAAGAGACTAACAGCTGTAGCCAACTTTACCAATCTTCCTATTTTAGACAGTGTAGCCCAAAGCTACACACAGGCTTAAGTGTTAATAATAATAGAAGCTTATACTTAATTAACATTTTTTCTACAAAAATTTAAATTATATTGTTAATTCTTCTTTACTAGGGGTGGGTGTAGGGATGAGGTGGGGTCAGAACTAAAGTACAGGCCAATCAAAAAGAAAATGAGAAACTGAAGTAATGCTTTATTACTAAAGTAATAGGAGCCAATCTTCTTTAGCCTATTCTTACATTCCTGACTATGTATAACTTCTCTTTTAGAAACACAAGTATTTTTTCCAAAATTCTAAAGTTATAAATAAATGGATATTAAATGAATATACATTTAATCAATAAGATTAAAAGAAAAACCATTATTATGATTAGACTATAATTTGTATGTAACATAAATTATAGGTTTTGTTGAGTCTTTCTAAGTATATCAGAAAAAATAAGCTATAATAAAATAAAATCACTGACAATTACCTCCCATAAATCTGTTTATGACAAAACTACAGTTTATAAAGCCTCAATTTTTTAGTCAGATCTCTAAGTCATTTCATTTTAACTCCTGAGAATTTCAAATCCCAATTCTTAGTGTAAATCTACTAGATAAGGGTTTCCCAATATTCAACATGGCTCTGAAATCTAATTATTAACTTAGTAGGTATATAGATTTTGTTAAAATCTATATATTTCTCACAGACACACACACAAATAGTCTGTAATTACATTGGTATGTCTATTGGGGAATTCACTGAAATAACTAAGTGTTATATAATCTATGACTAAAGAAAAATAATATTAAAAAATCACTTGCTTTCCTTTTAGCTTCTAAATATAAATACATATATAATATGTATATGTACGTACATATATAGTGAATTCAACAAACATAATTATCTCAATATACAAAGAACATAAAAAGAGGATTATAAAGAAATCAGCCATCTGTTACGTATGACTATATAGTGATTTAGCACAGGGGCATCAACATTATACTGTTTCTCTGTGTCCCCTTTAGAATTTCCTTTTGCTCTTCTCCATATTTGATGTTTCATTGAAATTTTTGTCTGTCTTTCCATTATTTTTGTTATCATTACTATTTATATTGTTTTCTAACAACTTTCCCCACCACCAAATAAAAAACCTCTCTCACAATAGTTATAATCAAGCCAATAGTTATAATCTCTAGCCATGTCTGAAAAAGAAGAAATCATTCTGTATCTCTAGCTACGTTTTTATCTTTCAAAGTTGTTTTCCTTTACACAATTGTAATTATTGCATAAATTGACTTTTTGATGCTATTCCCTTTGTATAATTGCATATAAACTTTTCCAGGTTTCTTTGAATCCATTCCTTTGGTCACTTCTTGTAGTTCAAAAATTTCATTACTTTGATATATCATAATGTGTTCAGCTATTACCTAATTGATACACACCCATGTGTTGCTACAAATTTTTTGTACATGCAGGTTATTATCATCTGTCATTGGTATATAACAAGTAATATTTTTAGGGCATATACCTAGTAGTACTTTTCCAAGCAAAGCACATTGTTTTCCAATTGTACATTGTACATTGTTTTCCAAGGGTATACATTGTTAAATGACCTTTTAGGTATAGTTTCAAATTGTTTTTCCAAATTGTTGTTTGGGAAAATTCCATCAACAATGTACTAGTACTGTATGCCTGAGTTCCCACAATCTCTCTAACGATTGTCAAATTCCTTTTTTATTATCTGTAAGAATCTGATGAGTTTGAACTGGAAACTCAGACTTATTTAAATTTTATTAGCAATTTGGAGCATCTTTATATATCTGCTAATAGCTTGTCTTTCTTTTTTTTGAGGTTGACATATTCATATCATTACCATTTTTCTACAGGGGAATAGCTCTTATTCTTATATAGGATCATTAATCTCTATTTACCTTGTATATGTGACCTTTATGGAAATAATTGGCTACAAAGATATTTTTCTCATTTAATTATTTCCCTTCTAATTACTCTGGTTTTATTTGTGCAAAAACTTTTCAGTTTTATAACAACAAAATTGTCCACTTTATCATTTATAATTATTCTATTTAGTCAAATCCCCTTTACTTGGTAAAAAAAACATTCCTCATCTATTCATAGTTATAAAAGGTATGCTTCAATTTTTCTCTATTGAATTGTATTTCAAATTACCATTTCATAGTTGGAAAAACAAAATTTTGGTTCTATTGAAATTAAGGTTCTGACAAACTCATTTCTCTCTTTTTTTTAAATTTCCACTTTTCTTCTCACATTAATTTAATTCAATTCAGTTCAACAAAACATTTATTAACCACTAATTATGTGCAAACTGGGACAGCTAGATGGTTCAGAAGATAGAGTACTGGGTCTGGAGTCAGAAAAACCTGAATTCAAATGTGGCCTCAGACACTTACTAGCTGTATGACCTTAAACAAGTCACTTTCTTTGGCTTATTTCACTGGATAAGAAAATGGCAAACCATTCTGTTATCTTTTGCAAGAAAAATCCTGGAGAGTATCATCCATGAGTTTATGAAGTCTGACACAACCAAATAATTGAACAACAAAATGTGCAAACCACTGCATTAGGCATCAGGGAGTTAGAAATAAAAAGAGGGTAATTCCTGTAGAGAATTCTCCTGTGAAGGCATATATAACATTTCACAACTAAGTAAAGACATTTTTGTTGTTGTGTCAAGTTATGATTTCATTGCTGAGCTTATATAAAAGAGTTTCTTTTCTGCATACAGATTGGAATCCCATATATAACATAGCATTAAAGATTCACAACTGAGTGCCTTAGGGAGAGGAAAGAAAAATACAAATGGTGGAGATGCTGTGGATGAAGAAGTGGCAAGAAACAAGCAAGTTAGGGGGGGATACAAGGTGAAGAAGAGGAACAACTGGAATAGTTGTGTTATACTCTAAAATCTGGTCTGAGAAGAAAATGTTGTTTTTGAAAGACAAGAAGTATAAGAAATAAGTGGAAAGGCTTCCAAGAGTTGTCCCAAGCAATAACTAGTTATTGGGTGATTTTTCTGTGATTGTTTTATAATTACAATAAACAAATGAAGGGAAAAGCATTAAAATATTCTTAATGATCTAATCCCTGTCTCTGCCTCTCTCTGTCTTTGTCTTTCTCTCTGTCTCTCTGTGTGTCTTTGTCTCTTTCTGCCTCTCATTCTCCCTTTGTCTCTCTCTGTCTCTCTATATCTCTGTATTTGTCTCTTTCTTTCTCTTTCTGTCTCCTCTTTATCTCTCTCACTCTGTCTCTCTTTCTCTTTGTCTCTCTGTTTCTTCTGTGTCTCACTCTGTCTCTTTTCTGTCTCTTTTTCTTTCTCTTTCTTTGTCTTTTTCTGTCTCTCTCTGTGTTTCTGTCTCCCTCCCTCTCTCTCTGTCTCTGTCTCTTTGTCTTTCTCTGTCTCTGTTTCTCTGTCTCTGTCTCTCTCTCTCTCACACACACACACACACACACACACACACACACACACACACATACCATAACATAGTAGATAAAAGGTCAGTCTTATAGTCAGGAAGACCTGGGTTCAAATGCTACCTCTAATACTTATTGGTTCTGTAACCCTCATCAAGTCCCTTAATATCTCAGTGTTCTAGACTAGAAATTACAGAGAAGGTATTGACCTGCACTAGGAACATTGCATCTACTAATCCAATCAAAGGTCCAAACTATCAATCTACTTTTAGCCAAAGATATAATCTTCCCAAGTGTAAATTAAACATGCTTGGTGTCCCTCAGTTTAATTGGCTATCACCTCTCCTTTCTCTACATCAAGTGGTTTCCTAGCAACCTGGAGGAATTAACTCTGCTAAGCATTTTTGTGAGCACAACATGAAAAACCCTGTGGTTATTCTAAATTAATGATGGAGAGAATATTGAGCAAGTGGAAGTAATAGGTCTGAAACACTAAAGGATATTCCTCCATTCCCTTCACACACACACACACACACACACACACACACACACACACACACACCCCTCCTCAATATCAAGGAATTCAAAGGTTCCATGTAGATCTCCAGGCATCTGATTTCTCAGTTCAGAGACTGTTATTCTTTGTTCTTAAAGAGAATCATGACATCAGGGAGTTGATGCCATGAAATGCATCAGAATTGGATTTGAATGAGGGAGAGCTGTGCAAGGTCACCTGCCTCACTTTCTCCTGTAGACCCTTCTGGGTCCAATGACTAGATATAGATCAGGACGACTGGAGATGGCCTTGGATGAAATGGGAGACCTTAGCCTTTTTAAGATAAGGTCTTTAAGAGATCTAAATTTGACTGAAGCAATGCCCAATCAATTATTAAGGCTAAGTAAGAAATGAGGCAGAAAATAGCCTATTTTACCTAATAAAAAGAAAAAAAAATTCAATCTGGGAGGGGAAGACCCTCAGCGTTTCTGGACAAAATAGAAACAATTGCTATTTACATTCACTTTGAGGTAGGATCAGTACAAACACATACAATTTAAGTGTTCAAGGTTTCTGGACTGAGGTTTTATTCAAAAAGAATTGGATTAGAGGAAGAACTCACCTACCAGCAGCAGCAGCAAAAGGCATTACTTGGGTACAAAACTTCTTGGCAAAGCATCTAAAGGCTGCCCTGAATTTTAAACAGCAAAGTATAAATGTTAGTGATATTGAGGAGGAAAAATTAGCAAGGCTTGGCAAGTGAATGGATAAGTGAGGTGAAGTGGAATGTTTTTGCAAGTCACTTGCCTCAGGTTCCTCATCTGTAAAATGAGCTGAAGAAATAAATGGAGAACCGCTCCACTATCTTTGCCAAGAAAATCCCAAATGGGGTCATGAAGAGTTGGACATGATGGAAACAATTGAATAATAATACATTGGGGTCTTTATATACCATGTGCTATTGGTATGTAAAATTGTTCTTGATCTTCACAAGCTTTGCCAATGGAGTCCAGACTTTCAAAAGTTCTATCAATCTAAAATAAATAAATAAATATATATATATATATATATATATATATATATATATACGTTATATATAAAAGCCTGACAACAAGCTTTTTCTGCTGTTTTTGTTTTTGTAATGGCTAAGTACGGAAAAGCTTTTAGCAACTATTTGATCAGCAGGTGACACACTTTTTGACCATGGTGAAATTACTTTCTCGTGTCAATAAATTCTTTATGAAAATGCTCTATGTAAACAACAGGGTATCCTGGAAAAGGACTTCGTAAGGAAGCAAACAGGATCTACAAATATGATAAGTTGTGAAGCCCTAGACAATCATGTAACTCCTCTCCTCAGTTTCTCATCTTGGTATCAGGATCAAATAGCCTAACCTATGGCTAGCACCTTACAAATTTTAAAGCGCTTTAGAAAGGTCAGCTGTTCTTGTTATTTTTTGCTGTTACAACAGGCCAATCTTCAGCCACACCATTTACTCTGAAGTTTTGATGAGACTTAGCTTTATTCATTTAAATTTATACATTTAAAAATGTATCTGTATTTAACTTAATGCAGACAATATGACAGAGTAGGAAAAAAGAAGCATGTATATCTGAATTCAAGCCCTACCTCTGATACCCATTTGCAGTGTGACCCTGTAAAATGTTGATACTCCTAGCATGTACCTCCCAAGGTTGCTATGAGACTCAAATGAGGTAATAATTGTAAAGTGCTTAGCACAGTACAGGGCACATAATAAATTCTATATAAATATTAGCTATTATTATTATTATTAAAATCCAGTCTCAGACAGGACTAGCTGGACTGACTCTGAGCAAATCATTTAATTTTATAACCCTTACATTCCTCAACTATAAAATAGATATAATAATAATAATACCTACTTTCCTGGATTGTTGTAAAGATAAGATTATATAATAATTATAAAGTGCTTAGCACAGTGCTAAACCGTTGCAAATGGTTTGTAAACTTTGTAAATGGCCTGCTTGAAGCAAAGCAAGCAAAGACCTATTCTGGTTTTGCATTTAGTTCCTCTTCTATTTTCAATATGCTCCTAATTTCATTTCTTCTGACCTAGTTTTTTTTTCCAAGCAGGAATGTGTATATTATTGATATTATTAAATCTAAGTATTTTGTGTGTGGAGAAGGGTGATAAAGGGGTATGGATGAGGTAGGGAGGTTTTTCAATTTTCAGCAAGTGTAGTGCTGTTCTCTGTGTAGAAGGAATATTTACTAAAACTGATGACTTCCAGCCTACATAGTTACTAGTCACAGACAGATATGTTCTTTTTTTATTAAAGCTTTTTATTTTCAAAACATATCCATGGATAATTTTTCAACATTGTTCTTTACATAGCCTTGTGTTCCAAATTTTTCCCTTCTTCTCCCCACTCATTCTCCTAGAAGGTGAGTAATCCAATATGTTACACATGTTAAAATATATATTAAATCCAATATATGTAAATATATTTGTCCAATGACAGATATGTTCTATAAAAATGAGAATGAGGAGCTAGAAATTGGGATTTAAAGCAGGGGGTAGATCTTGTGTTTAACCTCTCCTGCCCAGTTTTATCAATTTTAAAATGTGGGATTTGGTCTGGATGATTTTTTAGATTCCTTCTAGCTCCAAAGCCTTTGATCTTGATAGAAGTTATGTCTTTAAGAGTGGGGACTTTTTTCCCCTTTATATTCCTAAGATTTAGCACTGTTGACACTCCATAAATGCTTGTTGATTGTTCTTTTGGATGCCAGGGACTGAGATTCCACTTGAAATCCGTCTGTGGTTCAGTTACCCTATACCTGATTAAAATAATGGATAAAAGCTACTTTGGTTCTCTCAAGAGGTAAAAAGGAGGGCACCCAGCATGCCATGGCAGTCTTGGGAGGTCATCTGCCTTTCCTTTAAGGAGGCTCACCCTTGAACTGACCCAGATACATGAGATTCTATTCTATTTGAAAAAAAATAGTCTTTTTTAAAAAAATTACTTCTTTGTTAAAATTCCTTCCAGTGTTACATAATAATCAGAAATATATGTTTTCCTCCTAAAACTGTCACCAAAAACATTCAAATTTACCGAGCATTCTTTTAAAGACCTATGTACTATGACAATTACTATCACCAAAATTACCCACTAAATAATTTAGGTACTGTCTTTTTACATGTGATATACCTAGAACTTAGTACTGATATCAAGCACATAGTAGGCATTTAATAGCTGGTTTTCTAAAATGTTAAACTAAAATTTCCCATAAACTAAAATGCAAGATTATTGTTTGAAAGACAACCCTACTACTTAAAAGGTCTTATGCTGCCCTCATGTGGCTAAAATTGATATTTGTTTAATTCATTCTTTTAAAGGTGAGTTTAGGGAAAATAAATGAACTAAAATGAATAAATTCCAAACTGCCAAAGTCAATTTATTTAATTTTAACTGTTTCTGTATTGTGATGTAGGTTTTTTTGTCAATCCCTTTCTGAAACAAAGACTTCTCTTTTCAACATCAATATTTTTTCCTGTTTCATAATTTTTTCCTTAGGTTCAGTTTTTCATTCAATTTATCTGAAGAATTAAAGTTCAATATTTTCCGATGGAAAATTTAGAAATTTGTAGTGAGCATACACAGGGAAAAAATTAGGAGATTAGACTTGATAATATCAAGCTTTAATATTATGTAAGGTTGCTTTCAGCTTTTGTTTTGGGAATAAAAATATATATTAGTAATAGTTATACATAATAACATATCCTCTGGAAATTTTGTGTGATAATAGAAAAAATCTTAAACATTTAAAAATATCTCATGCATACAATTTCATTATTGTTCTTATTTGTAGTGAGCAGTGAAAATAATTCAGGACAAGTGTTATGAAGACTGCCATCAGAGAAATCAGAGATAAAGGAATGGGTCAGTTACATAAAAAGGGGCATCCAATGGACAAAATGCCAAAGAGAAACAGACCTTTTCAATCCATGATTATAGAAGAAAACTGCAGGCAGAGACAAGCAAAATTAAGCAGGAAGGGCCAAGCAGCTCAGGGGCTTTGTAAAAGGCAAACCCAGACTATTCCCCAGGCAGCTTGCACAGCAGGAAAGTCAGGACCAGATCAATCCCCAGCCAACCCAGTGCCCAAGTGGAGTTTCTGTCAACGAAGCAGGAAATGGTGCCAGAACATCAAATCAGTCTGTCCCACACTTAGACCCCATATAGCCCAAGAAAACTGCTGCAGGAAACAAGGCTAGACCAGCATCCTGGTAGCCATTTCTGAAGCCACAGCAAGAATAATTATAGAACCACTTCACACCTCTCAGACTGGCTTAAATGACAGGAAAAGATAATGATAAATGAATGTTTCAGGGGATGTGGGAAAACTGAGACATTAATATTTTGTTGGTGGAGTTGTGAACTGATCGAACCATTTTGAAGAGCAATTTGTAACTATGCACAAAGGGCTATCAAACTGTGCATACCCTTTGACCCAACACTGTCTCTATTGAGTTTGTGTTCCAAAAAAGATCATTAAAAAAGGGGAAAAGACCCACATGTGCAAAAATGATTGCAACAGCCCTTTTTATTGTGGCAAAGAACTAGAAACTGAAAGGATGCTCGTCAGTTGGAGAATGGCTGAATAAATTATGGTATATTAATGTTATGGAATATTATTGTTCTATAAGAAATGATCAGGAGGATGATTTCAGAAAGTTCTGGAGAGACTTACATGAACTGATGAGAAGTGAAATAAGCAGAACCAAGATAACGTACACAGCTACAACAAGATTACTTGATGATCAATTCTTATGGACATGGTTCTTTTCAACAATGAGGTGATTCAGGCCAATTCCAATAGATTTGTGATGGAGAGAGCCATCTGCATCCGCAAAGAGGACTGCAGGAACTGAATGTGGATCATAACATTGTATTTTCATCTTTTGTCGTTGTTATTGTTTGTTTGCTTGTTTTTTCTTTCTCATTTTTTCCCTTTTGATCTGATTTTTCTTGTGCAGCATGATAAATGTGGAAATATGTTTGGAAGAATTGCACATATTTAACCTATCTTGGATTATTTGCTGTCTAGAGGATGGGGAAAGGAGGGAGAAAAAACTGGAATACAAAGTATTATAAGAGTGAATGTTAAAAATTATCTTTGCATGTATTTTAAAAAATAGAAAACTAACATTATAAATAAATAAAGGGAAGGAACCTTAGGAGGGAAAAGCAAAATAATGGTAAAAAGGCCAAGACAACATCTAGCACCGAGCAAGTACTGCCCTCTATCCAAATGCCGAGAAGGAAAAGGCTGATAAAAACACAAAATTCTAATTCAGAAAATGAAACTAGAGTTGTAAATGGAAGACATTGCTGAACACAATGAAGAAAGGCTATGGATTAAGAGAAGCCCAAGAGGTAAACCCAGAAAAGAATAACTCCAAGTTCAAAGTAAGACCTTAGAGAAAGGACTGGTTTAGTCACAAAGATTACAAAGTTACCTGGAAGAAATGAAGCAAGAGTTATAAATTAAATTAAATGAGAACTACTAAGTCAAGAATAAGGAGGACTAATAGCTTGAAAAAGGATTGGCAAATTATGGTTTATATGTAACTAATGTTACATTTAAATGTAAAAACCACACATAGGTCATGGATCATACAAAAACTGGAATAGAAAGTATTTCTCCCTATGGACCATAGTTTGTTGATTCCTGGTTTAGAACAGAAGGTTGCAAAACTTATTTAAGAAATGGATTGCCCAGAAATTAAAATGGTCCTGAGAGCAATAATTCCCTAATATACCAAGAAATATTAAAATGAAGTCAAAAGATCGAAGGAGAAAATTTTTTTAAAAAAGAAGAAAAATGTAAAGATGTATACCATCAAAAACAGACCAGGAAAACAGTTAAAGGAAAAATAATCTAAGAATCCTCAGATCACATGAAAATTATTACCAAAAAAAGTTAGAAAATACATTTCAACAAATCATATATGAAAACTGCTCAGATATGTCAATGATTCATAACAAACATTTATTAAATAACTACAAGATTCTGGGCATTATGTTAAATTCTAGGGATACAAAAAAAAGAGGAAAAAGACAGTATCTGTCCTCATGGAGATTACAATCTAGTGAAACAGATTAGAACAAACATCCAAAATGAAAATAGAAATAATCCTCAGACAACCTCCTGAAAGAAATCCCAAAATAAAGGCTCACAGGATTATCACAGCCATATTCCTGAACCAGAGAAAACATGCTGCAAACAACTAGAAAAAAATAGCTAAAATACCAAGAAACCAGAGCTAGGATCACACAAGATGACAGCTATTTTTTTTTCCTGAGGCAATTGGGGTTAAGTGACTTGCCCAAGGTCACACAGCTAGGGAATGTTAAGTGTCTGAGACCAAATTTGAACTCAGGTCCTCCTGACTTCAGGGCTGGTTCTCTATCCACTGGCACCATCTAGCTGCCCCTATGACAGCTATCTTAAAGAGAATAATCTTGGAAAACAATATTCTGAAAGGTAAAAAACAAAGTTTTTAACCAAGAATAACTTAACTTGTAAAACTAAGGACAATCCAATGAAATAAAATGAACCTTTAGTGAAAGACTTTTAAGAAAGAATTTCTGGTGAAAAGAATAGAATTAAATAGAAGTTTTAAAATACAAATGGAGGAAACAAGAAAATTAGACAGATAAATTTACATGTGGATTTGGAAGGGGCTATACCATAAAGTCTTTTTCTCACATTGTTTGGATTTCTTTCACTGTAATTTATATTTTTAAAGTTTCTCTACTACATGTAGTTAAAACATTATAAATATTTATCATATTGATATCAATAAAATTATTCTTCAGTTTATATTTATCAAAGTTAATCTAATAAAGATTAATCTAATATCTGGAAGGTTATAAGAAGTCATTGTGTCTCTAATAATAATCTGCTTATGATACAAATTATTTGTTGATTCTCTTTATAATAAGATTTGTTGTCTCTTGATTTATAACAAAGTGTAGGCTTTCTTGGTATCTCATTATATATTGTACATTTTCCACTGTTCTGTACATAATCTATGTCTATCAGTTTCCTTTTTGGAGGTGTCTAGTGACAGTGTCCTGATTCTGAATTATTCTCCATTTTTATAAACAAATTCACATGACTTCCATTTATGCTTTCCAGTTGACATATTATTGGTTGACTGAATGATGATATCATTCATGGAATGCCTTCTTATTCTACTCTTGGATCTTCTTCTGGGCTAGGCTGAATTCAGACCATCCAGTGATCCAAATTTCGAATTAGAATGTAATGAGACATTTGGGAAATCATAATCAGGTTAAAAAAATGACTTTTCTAATAATAAAAGCCAAAAACACTATAATCCCTAGGGTTTATATATATATATATATATATATATATATATATATGTGTGTGTGTGTGTGTGTGTGTGTGTATGTGTGTGTATGTGTACATATATACATAAACATACACACACAAATAGAGAGAGATAGAGATAGACAAAGATAAATAGATATAACTGCTACTTGTCTTTACATTTGCTACTTCAACTGTCCATAGTAAGTTGGAAGGCATTCTCACAAAATTATGGAGGTTATGTTTTAAAAAATCTAATTCCAACTTCCAAAGTCTTGGCTTTTATGCCCTATGTGCTAAAGAAGCTAACCCACTGATAATTCCAGGAATCACCTCCAATCCCCCCTAAAAGGTTCTGCACCATAGAATAGGTTCTGCTTCTACCACAGATCTTAGCCATTTCCTATGCTAAGCTACATTTGGTTACATTTAACAAATCTAATAGTGCATATCTGTTATCATCTTTGCTAATTATTTTCTGAAATAGTCTGTTCTAAAAGTATTTCTATACATTTTTCATCTAAATTAAATTTTTGTGTTCTGAGAATATTGCTCAACCTTGTTTCCCTTTAAGGTGAGAAAGTGTTCATTTTTTTTTATAAATACCTTGAAGTGATGAACTTTGCCTCTCATTAACATTGCATGGATTTTTAAAAGTTAGTTGCCTGCTAGATCCATTGCTGGCCATTTTATAATGTCAAAAGTGTATTTTAAGACTGCTATTCCACAGGTACAAATTATTCTAAATATATTCTTCCTGTTAAACTATGATTTCAAGACTCCTGTCAGATTTATAACATAACTTCAGCTTTCTCATCAATAGACTTATGCTAGATAGAATTTGCCTTAAGAAAGCCAAATATAACTATTGGTACCTATGAATTTTAGCATAAAGCTTTAAGTCTCTATTCTTCTTTGATGTATGTTAAGAATTAAAATTAAATATAAATATGTAGCAAGTCCAAATGACATTTTGATATCATCCATATGATGAAATAGCTACTTAATGTGTGTAGCTATATAGCTTGATGGCATATATATCAAGTGATTAATGAGGTGTTTTGGCTCAAGTCACTCTTTAATTTGGAAGTCAAACTTAATTTTATTTAGGAGAGCTGATAATGGATTTAGGAATAGGTAAGAACCATAATGGTTTTATATTATATACTTGAAAAATTCTATTTTTCATACTAATCATTCTTGACATTACTGTGTTAGCGACATGCGGATTTCCATATAGAAAATCTACATTTCTTTCTACATTAAGGTTTATTTTAAAAGTGAACAATATATGAATAATTCATTAATGAAGAACTGAATCAGAGGCTTTGTGATAAATAAAGGCACTATAAATGTTACTGTGCTTTCAGGGAGCTTGTTTACTAATTAGCTAATTGATTATAAATTTCTCTTTATATGCCAGATACTTTTGATATACTCTTTTTGTACCTCAAGTAACGTTAGATTTATTTGTATATGTTTGTAGAATTACTTAGCTATACAAGCTGTGACAGCTTTGAATAAAGCACATACAAGTAATTAGCCTATTTTTGGAGGGGTTACTAGTATTCTTATTTATTGTCTTTATCTCCTCATCTTTTTCAATGGAATTCAGTTAAGAAAAGTTACAAGAAAATTTACTGCTACATTCTATTATATTTCATATCTTTGTACTATTAGATTAAATAACTATTTTTGTAGCTGAAGAAAAATATTAGGTCATAAACTCATGTTCTGTAAGCTCATTGAAAAGATACTTAATTTAACTTCAATAGCAGTTAGTACAAGGGTTATTTTCATCATCATCTTTATTACTGGTCCAAAACTGTGATTTCTCTAGTGTAAGAAACTTACAATGTGGAAAAACCCTTAATAAATGCAGATCAGCAACTGATCTGTAATTTTGTTTGAGAGATTTGGCTGAGACCTTGAGAATTTCAGCAACTTGCCTATGAATGTCAGAGCCAGGACAGGAATCCAGACCTTTAATTAAGGCCATTTTTCTGTTTACTATTCCATGCTACCCCTGTATCCCTATCACTACCATCATTGTCCTTTTCCTCATAAATATCATTATCATCATTATTAATGCAACACTCAAGAAGAAAAAAATGCATTCAACCTTTGTTTTCATAGCTCACAAATCATGATAATGGAAAATTTTTATTCTCTGAAAAAAAACTAATCACAGCAAAATTTGTTTCCTGGCTGCTGCTAAATTAATGTGGAAATTATAGTGTTAAACTAATCTGTCTAGGATTTTCTCAGGCCCTTAAGAGCGTGGATTGTATATGGCTATGAAGAGAATGCTAACACAATTTTGTCCAAGTAGTTAATAATGATTCTAAAACACACACATTAGTTGTGCCTTCATGGTAGATGAAACACTGCAGGGTTTAAATGTTAGCTCGTTCACATTTATTCAAATGTCACCAGAAAAGAAATGGATTGAGATTACCATAGAAACCACTCAACATTTCAGGTGTTTCTCCATACATTTTCTTCTATAGACTGCACAGATAATGAACTCATATTTTATGGCTTTTCATTAATTCCATTGTCTTGCCTCCCTATTAACAGTTTGTCTGGGAACTTACCACATTCTCCTTTGTTTTGCCTCCTTTTCTTGGCAGCTATGACCCCAGCACTTTACCTCCAGCTGGGAAATTGAACAAGCAACTTCTTCTAAATCTTAAACAAATTTTGGACACTAGCAATGGTTATGTGGGCAACATGTCACCTCCTTTGGCCAAAAAAAAGTAAATTTACAAGCCTCTTACGTGGCAATTTAAACAGCACAATTACTCATTCTTGGTTTATATCATCAATCATGGAGTAACACTACCACACAAGGTTAATGACAAATCCCATGCTGGTGATATTTTTTAAATTATATTTTACTTTTAATCAGTGAAAATCCACTCTTTCTTCCTCACTCTGTTCCCCCCATAACTCAGAATAACAAGGAAAAATCTAAAACCCATTTCTAACATGTATAGTCAAGCAAAACAAAATTTCCCACTAAGTATATCATATATATTATACATAATGTATATTCACATATGTGAGTATGTATATAGGTATATATGTATATCATGTGTGTGTTAATGTGTATTTATTTACATGTATGTATATAAAATTCTGCATCGTCTTTTATTTCACCAAAAAGTGAAAATTATGTTTTATCAAGTCCTCTACAAATATTACCAGACTGAGCAGAGCTCCCAATTCTTCTAAAGTTATTTGTCTTGACCATATTGTCGTCTAAGTACAAATTGATCTCCCGATTTCCCACTGCACTTTGCATCAGTTTTCCAATCTCCCTAAGTCTCTCCCTCCCCTCACATTTCATTTAGCACAATAATATTCTATCACAAATATATACCACAACTTATTCAGCTATTCCCTAATTCATGGACAATTCCCTCATCCCTACCAGATTCCCATTCTATATTAAAAAAGATCCACCAAGATTTGCATATATCCTTATGGGTTGGTTTTCTTAGGACTAATCCCTTCCCCTTTCTTTTCTTTTTTTTTTTTCTTTTTGCTGAGGCAATTGAGGTTAAGTGACTTGCCCAGGGTCACACAGCTAGGGAATGTTAAGTGTCTGAGACCAGATTTGAACTCAGGTCCTCCTGATTTCAGGGCTGGTGCTTTATCCACTGCACCACTTAGCTGCCCCAATCCCTTCCCCTTTCTACCCTTCCTCTGGTTCCCCTACTTCCTTCCCCTTTCCTGTTGAATGAAATGTATTATTGTACCCAATTGTGTGTATGTGTGTTTGTATTTATGTATTCTTCTTCCCACTGATCAATTCAGATACAAGTAAAATTTGTGTCAATCCTGCCCTACTTCCTCTTTTTTGCCTGTATAGATGTCTTCTTGCATGTCCTCATCATGTGAGATAATTTTCCCTAAAAAGGTTTTTCTTCCACATCCCACCTTAATGTATTAGTCTTCATTTCTTTTTCCTTTCCTTTTTTAAGATCATTAGAGTATACCATTACCACTCCTAGGTCTTGTGTCTAATTAGACTCTATCTATGAGCCCTGATGGCTGTAAGGTTCATAGAGGACACATGTATCATTGCCACATGTTAGAATATAAGCAGTTTATTTTACTTTAATTCTTTATTTTTGTGTTTACTTTTTATGTTTCTTTTAATTTTTGTGCTCAAACTTCAAAGTTTTTATATAACTGATCTTTTTAACAGGAATTCTTTGAACGTGTTCTTAACTCATTAAAAATCTATTTTCCCCATATAGGATTACACTGTTTTGCTGGATAATTATTGCTATAAGCCTTTATCTTTTGCCTTTTGGAATGATGTATTCTAATTTCTCCACTTGTGGATTGTAGTGACTGCTAAATCATTTTTTAAAAGATTTTTAAAAGATAATTTCATAATAATAAAAGTATTAGTTGTAAAAGTATAGACTTAGAATATGCATAATTGAACCTATCAATATATATATATATACATATACATGTGTATATATGTACATATATATAATTTAACTACCTAAGAGAACTATAATCCACATGCAAGGGGGAAAAGTTTATTCTTGCGTGTGTGTGTGTGTGTGTGTGTGTGTGTGTTTATTCTATTAGAAATGTACACAACTGATCAAGGGTATTATCAAGATTTCATGCCTTTCTATGAATTCTATAATGTTTTTGTGTACAATATAAGCAAACTCATGAGTATCTTAACATTATGCATGATAAATGATGGCAATCACAAAGCCAAAGACTTAATATTTTAAAGAAAAAAAACAAGCACACAGAGATGTTTTATTAATGTTAAATCTTAATGATAATTAGCAAAGTCCTAGATTTTGAGGAACAATAGGTTGACATGAACCCTATCCAGTGAATTTATAATCTAAATTAAAAGTATATTCAATATAGAGGAACAAATTTTTATTTGTGAGTAAATAAGAACAATAATGAAATTGTATGCATGAGATATTTTTAAATGTTTAAGATTTTTTTCTATTAACACAAAATTTCCAGAGGATATGTTATTATGTATAACTATTACTAATATATATTTTTATTCCCAAAACAAAAGCTGAAAGCAACCTCACATAATATTAAAGCTTGATATTATCAAGTCTAATCTCCTAATTTTATAGTTGAGGAAAATAAAGGCAAGGAATTTATTGTTTTGCCCAAAGAAAGAGAGAAGGTCCTCCATATACAAACATATTTAAAATTACAACTTTTGTAGAAACAAAAAAATTGTTCATTGAATGGATACATGAATTGTGGTATATGAATATAATAGAATATCATAGTGCCAGAAGAAACAATTAATATAAAGAATTCAAAGAAATTTGTTTAAAATATAATTTTTTTCAACTAATAGAGTGTGGAACAAAGTAAAAGCAAGAGAATAATTTACATGATGACCAAAATAATATAAAACAAAACAATACTGAAATAACTTCAGAACTCTTATTAATAGATCAGTCAAGATGTCACAGAATAAATAATTCACTATGCTTCCTTCCTTTGCCAGGTGGTCATGTGGTCACATATGGGGGTGAACTAAAGCTTACATTGTCATAAATGACAAATTTGTTGACTTATTTTGCTTATGTGCAATTTCTTTGTTACAAGGACAGTTCTGTGAAGAGAGGGAAGGGGAAAGATAACTAGAAGTCAGCTGATTTAAAGAAAAAAGAATATCAATAAGACACTTTAAAATGTGTCATGTTAAAATAGAAAGAAGGAAAAAGAAGAATATAGAACCTGATTAATGATGATAGCATAGGCAATATCATTCAGATTACACTCTCCAAAGAAAATGGACAAAGTTTGAGTTTCCCCAAGAGCAAAGAAATTTTTCCTTTACTCTCAGGGAATGCCTTAGTCGTTGAATTTTTCCCAATAGAAAGAGATAGAAAGGTATTAGTATGGAAATATTTCTATGGCAAATTCTATCTAATATCAAAAATTTGCCTACCCTGCTTTAGAAATTGGAAGAAAAATAGCTAAACTAAGACCCAAGGATAATTTCTCCCTTCTCTAGCAAACCTTTATCAAACATACTAACATTATGCAAGATTAAATTATTTGAGTGGTAAAGAGACCAAAGCCCATATAATCCAGGAACCAGAAAATCCAGCATAATTAGAGGCTTTTAAATGGGGGAATACGGAAAAAATCTAGGATGTGTACAGAAGGAAAAATTAATTGACCAGCCATGTGATGCTAAATTCAAGTAATGTCATCTGCATTAAGAGAAATGCCTTGTCTGGACAAAGGAAATTATTAGTTCCAATGCAGTGTTTTGGAAGTAAAAGACCTGAGTTCAAGTCCTCCCTTCCATATTTATTATTAGTTAAATTACTTAGTGTCACTGAGCCTCAGATACCTCATTTGTCAAATTAACTGTCCTCTAAAGTCCTTCCTGCCAGCGCTGATGGTATAAATGCTCATTCTCTCGAGGTTCTCTAGTTTAGAGAACCTCAAGTCATTAAGTTTTCGGATGTATATACATACATACATCTCTATATCTATCTATCTCTATATCTAGCTAGAGACAGAAAGGAGAGGGAGGGAAAGAGACATTCACCTAGAAGTGAATGGAGAGAAGTATAGATAGATAGATAGATAGATAGATAGATAGATAGATAGATAGATAGATAGATAGATAGATTCACCTGGAAGTGAATGGAGAGAAGGGAAGATAAAGAGAGAGAGAGATGATAGATAGATGATAGAAACATAGATGATAGATACATAGATACAAAAAAGAGACAGAAAGAGAGATAATTTCCCCTTTTCTCCATTCATTTCCAGGCTCCCATCATTTCTTGTCTGGATTGTTTCTAAAACCTTTTAATCTTCCTGAGTCGACTCCCCCTACATACTGCTGACAAAGTAATTTTACTTAACTGAAGATCAAACCAGATAAATATTTTATTTTACCAGTTCTATTTTACCATTTCCTTTTGTTGTTGTTATTGAATCATTTTCATTATATCCACTCCTTTTTTGATACCTTTTGTGTGTTGTTTTTTTTTGTTTTTGTTTGTTTATTTTGGGCAAAGACAGTAGAATGGTCTGTCATTTCATCCTTCAGCTTGTTTTACAGAAGAAACCGAGGAAAATAGGGTAAAGTGACAGAGCTAAGAAAGATGAGTCTTCCTGGTTCCAATTCCAGTGCTCTATCCAATGTGCCACTGAACATTGATAAAATATCAACATTTTAGTTTAGCTTTTAAAGCCCCATACAATCTGATACAAGCCTATATCATTCCTAACTTTACTATTCCTTCCACACTCTGCAATCTAGTCAAACTGGCATTCTCTTGGACATAATACTTGTTTTCCTATCCCATACCTTTGTATAGGCCATCTATTCCTTGAATGCACCCCATCCTTACTCTGCCTCATAGATTCCCCCTCTTTTCTTTACAATGAAGAATTTAAGTAATTCTAATTTTCTGCATGATGCCTTTCCTGATCCCTAAAACTATTCATACCCTCCATCCCCAATGTCTTGTATTTAATGACTTTGTATATAATTGCATTTTTAATTTTATATTTATGTTTTCTAAGTATTTTTCTCTTCCATTAGAATGCTTACATTCTTTATACTTTAGCTCTTTTGTGGAAAAAAGAATTAGAAATTGAAGGGATATCCATCAATTGGGAAATGCCTGAACAAATTGTGGTATGTGATTGTAATGGAATAGTATTGTTCTATAAGAATGATGAACAGGATGCTCTCAGAAAAACCTGAAAAGACATACATGAGCTGATGCATAGTGAAATATATTGTGTACAAAGTAACAGCACTACTGTAAGATGATCAGCTGTAAATGACATAACTATTCTCAGCAACACAATAATCCAAGACAAGGAGTTAATGATGAAAAATTCTCTTCATCCCCAAAGAAAGGAATGATGGTATCTGAATGTAGATTGAAGTATACTTTTTTAAACTTTATTTTTCTTGAGGTTTTTTGAGAGATCTTGGTTTTCTTTCACATGATGATTATGGAAATGTTTTACATGACTACATATGATAACCTATATTGATTTGCTTATATTCTCAGTGGGAGGCAGGGAGGAAGGGAGAAAATCTGGAATTTGGTTTAAAAAAATTTAAAACAAGTTTTTTTTTTAAAAAAGCAAATGTTTATGGGACACTAATACATTTTTGGTGGAACTGTGAACGGATCCAACCATTCTGGAGAGCAATTTGGAGCTATGCTCAAAGAGTTATCAAACAGTGCATACCCTTTGACCCAGCAGTGTTTCTATTGGGCCTATATCCCAAAGAAATCATAAAAGAAGGAAAGGGCCCCACATGTGCAAGAACGTTTGTGGCAGCCCTTTCTGTAGTGGCTAGAAACTGGAAATTGAAAAGATGCCCATCAATTGAAGAATGGCTGAATAAATTATGGTATATGAATGTTATGGAATATTATTATTCTGTAAGAAACGACCAGCAGGACGATTTCAGAGAGGCCTGGAGAGACTTGCATGAACTGATGCTGAGTGAAACGAGCAGAACCAGGAGATCATTATACACAGCAACAACAATATTACATGATGATCAATTCTGATGGACATGGCTCTCTACAACAATGATGTGATTCAAACCTATTGTTCCTATTATTCAGGGATGAAAATAGTCATATACACCCAGAGAGAGGCCTGTGGGAACTGAGTGTGGACCACAACCCAGCATATGTTCTTAAATCTGTCTATACATATATAAAATTATATTTTCATTAGCAAAATCTATTTTACATAAATGTGATTATTACAGTATTCACTATTAAAAATTTATTTAATATTATTTGCTCAGTATAAATATTAAATAAATAAATGTGTTGCACTTGATTATAGAAATGCACATTAAATAAGCATGTTAATTTAATGTATATAAATTAAATGAGATTTCTTCGATGTGAAAAAGGTGAGTATGGGGAAGCCTGAACGCCAAGCATGGGTCTAGCTGCAGGAAACATCCAGCGCCGAGTTCTGGCCCTGAGGCTGTACAAGAGCTAAGCGGCCCCGAGCTGGAGGAGCACCGCCCCCGCAGCCCATTCCCGGCCTCAGCTGGAGAGGGAGGAGCTTCCAAACCGAAAGCGAAAGCAGGCCGGTGGAGCCGGAGACAGCCTTCCTCTGAACCCCATGAAGCCGCCGGGGCTGCAGTGGCTCTGGCTTTTCTGGGGCTGCAGCTGCTCCCTGGGCTCGGCTCACCCCAGCCTCCCCAGGGGAGCCCTCCCGGGCGCAGCAGCTGCAGCGAACAGCAGCCGCTCCAGCCTCGACTCCCCGGAGCGCAGCGAGAAGCGCTCTGCAGCCTTCCGGGTACTGATCCTTCCCCAGCCATCTTCCTCCTCCTCTTCTTCCTTGTCCCTTCACCTCCTTTTACAACCTCTCCTGCCCACTTCTTTTCTCAATTTCATTTTGTTCGGGCAGCTTTTTTCCTCTTTCCTTTTCTCCTCTCTCCAGCTTTCTCCTCTTCTTTCTTTCCCTTCTCTTTTTTTTTATTTTCTCCTCTTTCCTTTTCTCCTCTCTCCATCTTTCTCCTCTTCCTTCTTTTCTACCTCCTCCTCTCTCTTTCCCCTTCCCTCCCTCACTCTACGGCCTCTCCATTCCTTTCTGTCTCTGTCACTTTCTGCTTCTTTCTCACTCAGTCTCTTGCCGATTGTCTGTCTCTTTCTCTCTCTTTCCCTTGAGTACACATCTAGGTAGAAAACTCTCCTGCCCTGTTTCCTGTTCTATGTACTTCCCTCTCCCCTTCCTTCCTCCTCTGTTTCCCCAGGAAAGTATTCTATTTTTTTTTTTTTAAGAATGGTTTCAAGGACTCGCAGTGGTTTTAGAGATCAGCTACTTAATACCTAATTTGGCAGAAAAGGGAACTGAGTCCCAGAACGGTGATGCAATTTGCCCAGTGCCACAGGGCTATCACAGCTACAGCTGGGATTCAAGCCCGGGGCCATGGCATCAAATTGTGATTCTCTGAAATTATAAAGTGTTAATCAGGGGAATTATAAAACAGGAACCAAAATTGGGCTTTGTGGAAACAGAAATACCCCTCGAGTAGTCTCTAGAATACTTTATATTTAATGAGAGAGATAGCATGGTGCCCATGACTAAAATTAAGTCTTGCCACTAGCTCTCTTATCTTAGACAAACATTTCAACTCTCTGTAATGTAAAAGATCCTAGATTTTAAAGGTATCCAATAGCAGCTGTTATTGTTTAGCCAATTTTTTTAGTGAAGTCCCAACTTCTCCCGGCCACATTTCAGGTTTCCTTGGGCCATTTCCTTCTCCTACTTGTTTTACAGATAAGTAAACCTGAGGCTTGTAGGGTTAGTAAGTAGTACAACTTGTAACTAGTACAAGCCTGAGGCCAGATTTGAATTGAGGAAGATGATGAGTCTTCCTAACTCCAGACCCAGAGATCTATGCACCATGGCGCCACCTACTGCCCTTCAGCTGCAAGAGGCTCCCCACAAAAGTGGGAAAGGCTTTACCCAGACTTGCAAGCTGTAAGCAGCAGAGCCTAAATTTGAACTCAGGGCTTGACTCTCAAATCACCGTTATGACATCATCTAGAGTGGTTGAGTGCTGAGATGAATTTCTGACCTGATATTTTGTGAGGTGGTCTATAATCATGCGAGCACTAGGCTTCTTCAGCTTGATCTTGATACTGTAACCCATAAGAACAGAGGGATAGATTGAGAGGTACACTTTTGCAGAGTGCTTCTAATAATAGTGTTGAAATCTAGAGCAAATTTCCTTCCGTTCTTCTGTGAACAGATGTTTATACACTATATAAGAAGACTGCATGTAGGAAAATCTCTTCTGTGAGTCATGTCCCCTTGCCTGATTTCCCAGTTTCTTGGTTTTAGTTTTACATCTCAAATATTTTTCTCTCTTTGATTTTGAGTTTAAAGGCAAAATGAATAAGCACATCACCCTTGATTCAAGATAATCATATTTTCAAGTGAAAGTTAGATTTTACAAGAGCCTTGCAGAATAGAAAGGAGGTAATTTGTTGCAGATTGGCACAAAGGAAAGTGATTTTTTAAGAGTAAAGACTGCCAAGGAGAAGGAACCAGAGTATACTTGTGTGTTTAACATCTCCCATAGTAGTCAGTTACAAAACCACAATCATTTCAAGATTCCTTGTCATCATTTAAATTACTATTATGATATGATTCTGCCCTGCACAGTGTGGATTAGGTAATGATCCTCATTGGAATTGTGTTCCTTTCCATTTTGATAATTTACCAGGGTGTTCTCATTGACAATTGGGGCTTTATCTTCAGTTGATCTAATGTTAACTCAGGTCCCAAGAGGGCACTTTTAATATATGTTATTGGTTATAAGGAGCAAAAAGCTTTCTTCTCTTGTCATCTCATCATCCCCTCCCTCCTGCCTACCCCACTCTCATTGCCTCACTCCCCACTCTCCACCAAGAGACAGTAGATATTCCATAGAGGCAGAATCTTGATTTAGCTGCCAGGAAAGAAATTCTTTTGGAGCTCATTTTGACTATCAACACCCCTTTGGAGAAGAATTTTTTTTTTACCTGTATGACATCAGAATTACAAACACATACTTCTACTGGAGATTAGGATTCGAAAGCCCTGAAAAGTACCAGATATTTATAATTTAAATTTTTTTTCCAGACATCTATACATTTAATACTAATTCTAATCAAATCATAGAGATAAAGATTCAACAGTCAGAAAGACCTGGATTCAGATTCTGCTTCTGATACACATACTAGCTGTGTGATCATAGTCATCACTGAACCTTTGCTAGAGAAAAGTCTGTATTGCTATAGATTGTAGAGGAATTGGAATCTGTTTTTAAGGGATTGAGGGAATTGCCACCCTGGGAGGTCCACACACTAATGGAGTCACAGGTGTATATATATACACACTTAGCAAAATATGCTTATACATGTTGAGGAAAGGGAATGAATCTGTTATTCATTGATATAAAACTCTCAGATGAAGAAATTCTACATAATTCACCAATCAGATGAGTACTCTCTCTGCCTCTAAGTAATTTCATAGACACATATATACATATAATATGTACATGCATATGTATGTATACATATGTATAAGTATAAAAATATGTGTATTTTATATACTACATGCAAATATGTATGTATAAAATATATTAACATAAATGTACACAGCATGCAAATGTTATGGATATATGTATAAAATATGCATAAATATATGTTTTATATCTATGTATATTTGTATGTATGTGTACACACATATACATACACATGTGTGTGTGAAATTAGAGTCAGAAAGTACTCATTGGTGAATCAGATGGAGAAAATTATGTTAACGTTTTATTTACATATAATATTTGTATGTTTTATCATATTATTCTGTGTTGTGTTATATCATATATCTAAAACATATGTTTGGACTGGACTTATGATCTCATTGACACAGAGCTTTCTAACTCCCCCCAACTAATCCAAATCAGCAAATGTTCTGATTAATAGACTTAATCAATACCATGGAAAACTGTCCATGGTCACTCATCTAGACAGGATGTGAATATTGGTCTTCCTGATTCTGATGTGAGATCTTGTCTACTGAGCCACATGTAGATAAACATAAAAACGCATATAAGATATAAACTATATAAGATAAGGATATAATTGAACTTCAAATTTGCTCACATTTGTGTTAATGTTGTCACGAGGAAGAAGTTAAGGTTATCATAAGAAATTCAATGCTTTAAAATGACCACACCCTAGAAAAGACTTTATTTGTGTTATGGACCTCCTTGGCAGTCTGACAAAATCTGTGGACCCATTCTCAGAATTATCTTTTTAAATATTTGAAGGATGTGTTAAATTTTATTTGGAGATAGTGAAAATAAAAATATAATTTCCCTCTCTTTTTTCCCATTCACACAAAAGAAAGGGTCTTATTTTTTTCAGTGATCAAAGAAACCTAGGTCTTGGTTTTAGAACTGAAAGTAATGATAGCAGCTCAAAAAATGGAAAGGGTTAATTTTTTTAAAGAAATATTTATTTTGAGGGCAGCTAGGTGGTGCAGTGGATAGAGCACCAGCCCTGGAGTCAGAAGGACCTGAGTTCAAATTGGGCCTCAGACACTTACCACTCCCTAGATGTGTGACCGTGGGCAAGTCACTTAACCCCAATTGCCTCAGCAAAAATATATATATATATATATATATATATATATTTTTTTTTAACATGCTTTTCCTTTTAAATTTTGAATTCAAATTCCCTCCCTCTCTCCCACCCTTCCTCCCCACTAAGATGGCAGGCAATATCTCGATTATATATATTAAATCACAAAAAATATATTTCCTTATTATTCCGTCTTTCCAAAAAAGTATTCCATATATTTCATACTGCTTTAAAAAAAGAAAAAGAAAAAAAGGAAAATTATACTTAAGTTTGTATTCATCTTTTCTTTCTTTAGAAGTGGATAGCTTTTTTTTCATCATGAATCCTTTGAAGTTGTCTTGTATAATTATAATGTTCAGAGTAGCTAAATCTTTCACAGTTGATCATTTTTACAACATTGATAATACTCTGCATGATGATCTTCTCTTTGCATCAGTTTGTATTGGTCTTCCTATGTTTTCTTTTTTCTTTCTGAAACCATCCCCCTCATCATTTTCCACAACACAAAAGAACTCCATCATGATTACATGCCACAACTTATTTAGCTATTCCCTAGCTGATGAACATCCCTTCATTTCCTATTCTTTGCCACCATAAAAATAGTGCTACAAATATTTTTTATACATATAAGTCCTTTTCCTTTTATTTTGGTTTCTTTGGGATACAGACCTAGTAGTGGTATTGCTGTGTCAAAGGGTATGCCCCCCTTGGACCTGGTTCAAATTTGTTCTCCACATTGGTTGGACTAGTTAGTTCATTAGTATGTCAATTTTTCCCTTCTTCCTTCTAACAAGTGTCCTTTCTGATAGATGTGAGGTAGTATTTCAGGGATGTTTTAATTTGCATTTTTTAATCTGTAGTGATTTAGAATGTGTTTTTATATGACTGGATAGCTTTGATTTCTTCTTCTGAAAGCTATCTGTTCATATTTTTGACTATCAATTAGGGAATGACATTTTTTAAAATTTGATTCAGTTCTGTATTCAGTATATATTTGAGAAATGAAGCCATAAAATGTTTTATATTATTTCATTGTCTATGGTAGCATAATGTAGTTTCCCTTACTATCATTTTTAATTAGGTTTTATTTTTGCTTTTTCTGAGATCCTGATACCTACCCCTTTTTTTTTTAGTTCAGTTAAGCCATTAGATTCTGATCCAGACTGTCATTTTGAACTCTTGGTGTGTCTTTCTGTTTCAAATGTGGCCCTTGTAAGCAATACATTTTCAGATTCTGGTTTCTAATTCATTCTGCTAGCTACTTCCATTTAATGGGTGAGCTCATCCCATTCACATTTATAATTATGATTGCTAATTATTTCCAGCCCCCAACCCATTTTCTTCTATTTTTTCTTCTCTCTGTTTATCCTATTGCTCCACAAAAGTCTATTTTGCTTCTAACCAATGCTTTTCTTGATCTCCTCTCCTAGTTATCATGCCCTCTCTTTTCTATTATCCCCTTATTCCACAATTTTCCTATTGAGTAAGTTACATTTCTCTATCAAATTGAGTATGTATATATAGTCCTCTCTCTTTGAACCAATTCTGATGAGAGTGAACTTTAAGCATTATCTGTTACCATCTCCCATTTTCCCCTCACGATAAAAGCTTTCTTGCATGCCTCTTTTATGTGAAAAAAAAATTCCCTGTTCTTTCTTTTCCTTCTGTCTTCTAGCGCATCCTTTTTTCTCACCCCTTCATCTTTAAATCATTCCAACATAATTAATGTACATCCATGCTTCTATCTGTTTAAAGTCTTTTTAACTGTTCTAATAATAGCATTCTTAGGAATTTATAATATCTTTGTGAAAATGTAAACAGCTGAATTTTATTGATTCTGAAGATTATTCTTTCATGTTTATCTTTTTTACTTCTCAAATATTCTGCCTAAATGTCAAATTTTTTATTCAGTTCCATTCCTGCCATCAGGCATGTTTGTAAGTTCTCAGTTTCATTCAATATCCATTTTCTCCCTGAGGGATTATATTCATTTTTGCTGGGTAGATTATTCTTCACTGTAATTCTAGCTCCTATACCTTCAGTAACATCATTTTCTAAGCCCTCCATTCCTTCAGCATGGGAGCCACTAAATCTTGTGTGATCCTTTCTTGGCTCCATAATATTTTAATTGTTTCTTGTTGGGTGCATGAAGTATTTTTTTCTTTGAACTAGAAGCTCTGGAATTTGACTATAATATTCTTTGGGGTTTTCATGTTGGGATCTTTTCCAGAAGGTGATTGGTAAGTTCTTTCAATTTCTGTTTTATCCTTTGGATCTAAAATATTGGGGAAGTTTCCCTTGATAATTTCTTGAAGTTAAGATGTGTAGACTCTTTCTTTTATAATGGTTTTCAAGCAGTTTAATTTTTCTAGTCCAATAATTTTTTTTAGAAGCTGACATCTTATAACTTTATTTAAACGAAGTTCAATTTAGTTTTCATCCACATTGACTGTCTATAAGCTTTTGAAAGTAGTGACAGGCATATAAGTAACCAATGTATACAGCTTGTTTGGTGAATCTTCATCCTTCTTGCTTTTCCTGGACAAATGCACTCTGATACAGTATGGGATGTTCCTTATTCCTTTGGCCCAACAGCTTTAAGTCAGCGCATACATCTGGAGTTCCCATTTCTTTCATGGCAAATGTGTGGATTTCCTTCAGAGCCCAAGGAGCTCATTTTTTGAAGCCTACTCCATGAATCTTCTCGTGAATGTTAATGGTATATTCTTTGGTCACCACCTTGTTGATGGCAGAACGTCCCTTTTTTTTCTCTCTCCACCTTTCTTTGTGGGAGCCACCCTGCCTGGGACCAGTTTGGAAAGGAAGAATACAGAGGATCTAATCCACTATTTATTTTATTTTATTTTTTGCTGGGGCAATTGGGGTTAAGTGACTTGCCCAAGGTTACACAGCTAGGCCATGTTAAGTGTCTGAGGCCATATTTGAACTCAGGTCCTCCTGACTTCAGGGCTGGTGCTCTATCCACTATGCCACCTAGCTGCTCCTAATCCAGTGATTTTTAAATAATCTATTGAATGTATTTCCCAAGTCCTTTTTTAAATGAAATAGTTCACATTTTCTTCATTTTTTCATTGTTTTAACTTTCTTTTTTTATATCTCAGAGTCATTAACTTTGATTTGCCAGTTCTAATTTTTAAGAAATTATTTTCTTCAGTTAGATTTTTTTACTTATTTTTCCAACTGGCCAATTTTGCTTTTTAAGGAATTTCTTCCTTCAATGAATTTCTGTGCCTCCTTTATATCAGGCCAATTCTGTTTTAAGGTATTATTTTCTTCAGTATTTTTGTGCCTCTTTTACCATGTTGTCAATTCTCTTTACATAATTTTCTAGTATCATCTTCATTTCTTTTTCCCAATTTTCCTCTACTACTCTTATCTCTTACTTTAACTCTCCAGGAATCTTCATTGGACTTTGGTCCAAATAGCATTTTTCTTTATGGTTTTGCTTTTAGCTTTTTCACATTGTTTTCTTCTGAGTTTTCCCTGCCAAGGTAGTAGCTTTGTTGTTGTTGTTGTTTTCAAATTATTTTGTTGTTGTTTACTTATTTTTTCAGCCTATTTCTTGACTTTGAGCTTTATGTTAAATTTGGACTCTGCCCACCTGGGGGTGAGGAGGCAAAGTTCTAAGCTTCAGACTTCTTTGGGCTACTGTTTTCAGAGCTAGTTTTGGGTGTCTGCATGTTTTTGGTGCTTTCAAAGTGGTGTGCTCTGGGGAAGGGTAGGGCAGAGGAGCATAATGTGCTTTCTAGAACCCCACGTTGGGGTGCCAGAATGTATCATCCAGACTCTCTGGAAGATCTCAGGACCAGCCTGCATCCTTGGTCTTTGAGGAGGAGTGATGAGGCAGAGACCCACATGGATTGTCAAATATGGAGTCCCCTTTGTTTCACATTCTCTCAGCCTTAAATACCTTTGTACAATTACATCACCACAGCACACTGAGTATGTGCTAACTATAGTACAATTACATCACCACAGCACACTGAGCATGTGCTAACTATGATGCAATTACATCACCACATCACACTGAGCATGTGCTAACTATAGTACAATTACATCACCACAGCACACTGAGCATGGGCTAACTCTAGTACAATTACATCGCTACAGCACACTGAACATGTGCTAACTAGTGCAATTACATCACCACATCACACTGAGCATGTGCTAACTAGTGCAATTACATCACCACAGTACACTGAGCATGTGCTAACTATAGTACAATTATATCACCACAGCACACTGAGCATGTGCTAACTCTAGTGCAATTACATCACTACAGCACACTGAGCATGTCCTAACTATAGTACAATTACATCACTACAGCACATTGAGCATGTGCTAACTATAATGCAATTACATCACCACAGCACACTGAACATGTGCTAACTATAGTGCAATTACATCACCACAGCACACTGAGCAT
>JAJPUD010002907.1:122826-281115 GCA_023553655.1 Myrmecobius fasciatus
CATGTGCTAACTATAGTGCAATTACATCACCACAGCACACTGAGCATGTGCTAACTATAAACGCCCTGCTATTATTATGAAAATGCATCTTTATCATAAGTATCTCTGCTTCAAGTAGCTCACAGGTTGTCACATCCCTTGACTTCTCAGGAAGGCTGAGATGCCCCCAAGGGGAGATGAGAGCCAAACCAGACCTTGTCAGCAAGTTCCCTCTGGGCTGAAGGGTCTTTTACCTCACTGTCTGTGGCTTCCTTTGTGACAGACCCCTAGTATTCCTTTCCACTGGAACTGTGACCCAGAACTGCATATGGACAATAGAGTTTCCAATCAGTGCCAGCTCTATCCAGGGCAAGCAAAGGGGCCCCTATAATCTCTTTCTGACCAGTTGTTGACCTCCTTAGTGCCTCTAGGATGAGACCTCCCTAAGCTGCTGCTACCCTTGCTTTAGCTATTGCTGCCTCCACTTGTGTACTTTCTGGTGGGGCTTCCATCCAACGTCACAGACTTCTCCTAAAGTTCTCCTAAATTTTGTGGGCTGGAAAAATGTCTCTCCTTGACCTTTTGTTGAGTCTGCCACTCCAAAGCTTGATTTGAAAGTTTTTATTGGGGAATGTTGAAAGAGTTTGGCTGGGTTGCTTCTACTCTGCCATCTTGAATTCTTCCTCTTTTAGAACAACATTTGTACAAGCATGATTTATGTCACTATCAATATGTCATGTCAATATCAGTATGTCATGTCAATATCAATAGAGCAAAGTGAGCCTGTGTACTTATGATTCAGGCCATTTGCATATAGCTTGTATTTTGGCACTTCTGAGCATGTCCACTACAAAAGGAACTACATAATAATCACAGGTTCTAGTAAAGGGGTAGAGAAACCATAGCATGATGAAGTGCAGAAGGGCTGCAGACCCCAGCCGGGACCTTCTGGGTGTTTTTGAGAGGGATTAGCAGGTGAGAGAATTATTAGTGCTCCAGAAAGGGGGAAAGTTGCTGGGCCCAGGATATCAAGATTCCTCCAAATGTCAGAGCCAGAAATTTGTAGTCATAGCTCCATAGACATCAGGAAGCAAACTGATATACCTAAGGCGTAAACATAGCAAGTTTTTGTTGTTGTTGTTGTTGTTTTTAAAATCTCATATTCCTCTGCCATCTTCCTTCTTTAAGCCAAAGGCAAAGCAGCTGTGGATTCAGTCACTTAGTACATTGTTGTTTTGAAGGCCCCAGCTCCTAATAAATTTTCTACACTGTCATCTTCACCAAATAAATGCTCTCCTTCCCCCTATCTGTTGGTCATCTCCCTCCAAAATTAGCACTCATTTATTTTGCATATTCTCATGTGTACATGTTACTAATCATAAATAATTATAGTGATAATAACAATAGTATGTATAGTGTTTTAAGCTTTGCAAACTAGTTTACAATTATGGACAACCACCTGGGGGGGGAAGTGCTATTAATATCTCTGTCTTACAGGTGAGGAGTGATTTGCTCAGTTATACAAGTTAGTGACCTGAGGCTGGATTGTATTTCAAATTAATGCAGCTCCAAGCCCTGTATTTTATCCATTGCACTGTCTAGTGAAGACATCTCTAAGGTCTATATACAGTACCATCTCCATGAGAGTAACCAGTCAAAGCATTTTAAATTCCTAATTTAATATGTAATTAAATATATCACATAATTGAGCCTGATATACAATACTTTAATAACATTATTATGGAATCCAATTACCACATGCAACAAAGATTGTATCCCCCTGTCACCCTCACTAACCAGGCTCCTTAGTCAAAGACATCTCCTCGAAACAGAATACTTTGAACAGTTTGCCTGTGGGCTCTCTCTCTCTCCTCATCCCCCACCCCTCACCCCGCTCTTGCTTTCCCTCCCCCTTCTTCCCTCTCTCTGTCCCTCTCTGTCTCTGTCTCTCCCTGTCTCTCTCTCTCTCTCTCTATGTCTCTTCCTATTTCTGTCTGTCTTTGTCTCCCTCTCTGTTTCTGACTGTCTCTCTATTTCTCTGCGAAGTGTAAAGAGTATCACCAGTCAGAAATCCCTTTTTCAAAAAAGACAAGTACATTTTTTTTTAGTAGAGAGCTTCATTTCTCACCAAAACACTGGTCTGATAGCCAGGCCTTTGGTAGGGATCAAGGCACACCTGGGAAAGGAGAGGATCAATATTTTTTTTTAATTCTCTATTGTAGAAAGCAAAACCAAAATAATATGATAGGAAATATAATGACTTGGTGCAGCTAGGTAACACAGTGGATAGAGCACCAGCCCTGAAGCCAGGAGGATCTGAGTTCAAATCTGGTCTCAGACACTTAACACTTCCTAGCTGTGTGACCCTGGGCAAGTCACTTAATCCCAATTGCCTCAGCCAAAAAAAAAAGAGAGAAAGAAATATACTGACATATTTCATGGAGCTTTTCTAATATAATGCTATTCTGTTTCAAAGCACACTAAATAGAAATGTTGACTCAGTGTCTGTCCTATGGCTTCATTGAAAGAGAACCCACTCTAGAGTTCTAAGAAAACTTGGTTGTTTTCCTCATAGGCAAGATGGAAGATGAGGTTGGATTTATAATCTCTGAGGAGGTTTCCAGTTTTTCATGGCACCACCCTGCAGATTACTGACAGAAACCATGAGCCTTATTTTTCCTTGCTATCAAGCCATGTTCAGTAACTGCTGTTCAGAGAGTGAGATTTTAAGTTTGGATCCACACTCCTTGATATATAACATTTTCAATTAATAAAGCAACAATAAATGGCTAGCAAAAAAAGTGCTATTGAATATCACTTATAAATGAGCAGAACCAAGAGAACATTATACACAAATAACCCTTTGATTATGTGATGATCAACTGTGATGGACTTGGCTCTTCTCAACAATTCAGTGATTCAAAGCAATTCCAATGGATTGGGATGGAAAATGCCATCCACATCCGGAGGGAGAACTGAATATGGATTGCAGCATAGAACTTTCACCTTTTTTTATTTACTATTTTCTTTCTCAAGGTTTTTTTTTCTTTTTTGGTCTTATTTTTCTTGCACAACATGGCAAATATGGAAATATGTTTAAAAAGGATTGCACAGATTTAATCTATATCAGATTGCTTGTTTTGGGGAGGGCAGAGGTGAGAGGAAAAAAATTAGAACACAAAGTCTTACAAAAATGAATACTGAAAACTATCTTTACATATATTTGGAAAAATAAAATACTGTGGGGGGGAAGAAAATCATTTAAGGTAGAGAAGAAGAAATTATAAAAACAGCCATTCTGGTGTTATTTCAGATTCTCATTCTTTTTAACAAAAGTCTGAGCCTGAGGATGCTTCAGTCAGTCTGGCTGACTTTCTTCCTCTTTGCATCTTCCTTTTTTTCCATCTTTTCATCTCTCTCTATGCATACCTTCAAGACTTTTTCCTCACTATCCACAGGTGTTATCCAGTGGCACCTGAATATGATAACTAGGTGAGGATTTGAAATAATAGAGAAAACAAAAAGGAAAGAGGGAATGACAAAAATTGTCTGTTCTAAAATCATGCCAAGAACTCAATAAGCACTGACAGATGATGGAGGAGTAGAGAGGGAAATGGGGAATAAAAAGTAGAAGGCATTTTTGTCTAAGTTAGGCTTGTCTGTTATTGAATAAATTCAATTAATCCCAAGAGTCACCCACAAAGGACTTACTTCATAGGCCAAAACATACTAATTTCTTACTACTGTTAAGCATTATTTTTATATCCCTTTTTTAAACAGCCATTAAAAGGGAATTGAAAGAATACAAAGTTCTCTTGGGAGCAGTTCCTTCTTTATTCAAATTAAGAATCCAGCTTCCTAAAAATTCTCAAAGGATATGAGCATCAGAGAACCAACTACCCATTTCTAAGTTATGAGCATTTTATTTTTCTAGAAATAACTTCCCTGAAAACCCTTCTAACAATAACTGACATTTTACATAATGCTTTATAAGTTTATAAAATACTTTGTATCTATTATCTTTTTAGAGTCTTACAACAATCCTGTGAATTAGATTTAGGTATTATTGTCCTTTCTTTACAGATAAGGATACTGAAGCTTAAAGTAATTAAATTACTTGACTCTGGTCATAGAGTAAATAAAATATCAGAAATGACATTTGAACCCGGGTCTTCCTAGTTCTAAATCTAGTACTCTAGCTACCAATCCCATTATTATTTCATAATTTTTTCCTTTCTAACAAAGAATTTTGGACCAGGAGAAATTTTAAAGGTCATTATTAAGTCTAGGCTTTACATGTTCATGAATCACTTTTATAACTTTCTTTACAAGTAGCCTATGTTTAAAGCTCTTTAGTGATGGAAAGCTGAAGCAATCTGTGCCACCTTAGGTCATTTGTAATTGTTAGGAAGTTTTCCTTATATATAACTAGAATCTGAGTCTCTGCAAGTTCCATGCCTTGGACCTACCAAAATTTATACTATAGAGCCCTTCAGAGAAAATCAAATTCTTTTTCCTCGTGGTAGCCCTTAGGAACATTGAATTTAAACCTGGAGGGGAATATGATTTGTCTAGTCCAACCTTCTGATTTTACAAATGAAATAATTGAGGAACAGAAAGGTTAAATGATTTGCCCCAGTTCACTTAGGATGAATTGCAGGTGCAGGATTCAAAACCAGGTTCTCAAAGTACAAATCTAATGCTTTGAGGTATTATGGAGGAATTCTTTTCCCAAATATAATACTGCAGAATTTCAGAATTGAAGGGACCTCATACCTCCATACCTGGAAAAGAATACTTATAAAATACATATATATACACATACATATACATAAAGCAATTATGTATCCTTTTTCTTAAGACTTTTAGTGAAGGTAAGGTAAGCCCATTTTATTTTTTTAGTAATAACTTTTTTATTTTCAAAATATATGCAAAGAGAGTTTTCAACATTCACCCTTACAAAATCTTGTATTCTAAATCTTCCTCCCTCCCTCCCCCCATCCCCTGCCCTAGGTGGTAAGTTATCCAATTTATATTAAACATGTTCAATTCTACTATACATATTTCCACATTTATCATGCTGCACAAGAAAAATCAGATCAAAAGGGGGAAATGAGAAAAAAAAAAGCAAGCAAGCAACAACAAAAATGGTGAAAATACTATGTTGTGGTCCACATTCAGTCTCCACAGTTCTCTCTCTGGGTGCAGATGTCTCTCTCCATCACAAGTCAGCCTGAATCACCACGTTGCTGAAAAGATCCATGTCCATCAGAATTGATCATCACATAATCTTGTTGTTGCCGTGTACAATGATCTCCTGATTCTGCTCATTTCACTCAGCCTCAGTTCATGCAAGTCTCTCCAGGCTTCTCTGAAATCATCCTGCTGGTCGTTTCTCACAGAAGAATAATATTCCATGACATTCATATACCATAATTTATTCAGCCACTCTCCAACTGATGGGCATCCACTAAGTTTCTAGCTCCCTGACACTACAGAAAGAGCTACTACATACATTTTTGTACATATAGGTCCCTACCCTTTTTTATGTTCTTTTTGGGATGGAGACACTGATGGATCAAAGGGTATGCACACTTTGATAACCCTTTGAAATCCATTTATCTTGAGATAGCCCATTCCACTCTTAGATAGCCCTAATTGTAAAAGAGTTTTCCCTACTAAAATTTGACTCTTTCTAATTTCTATCTTTCATTCCTAGTTTTTCCCACTGGGGCCAAGTTAAACAAATTTAATTTTACTATTCTAGGAGGTAGTCCTTCTATTGTTTGATGGTAACTAATATGTCTTTCTGAATCTTCTCTTTTCTAAGAACCTAATTTTCTTGTAATGTAATCACATTCCATTACATTCATGTACAGCTTAGTCATTGTCCAGCCATTAGGCACATTTTGTTTCTTATGGTTTGCTGTTACTATGAATGTTTTTGTACATAGCAATCATTACTGATATTAACTTTATTGGGATATAAACACAAAAATGATCTCTTGGTTAAAGAATATAAAAGACTTAGACAAAGTCTTTCCTTGAAAAATCTCACTCCTTTTTCTTTTCATTTTAGGCCAAATCACAGGTCCCTATCATAACAAATCCTTACCAATACTGAAACTGATCATTTTTTTTATCTTTTCCAAATTGGTGGTCATAAAATGACACTTCACAATTGTTTTAATTTTTATTTCTTTAGTTATTGGTGATTGTGAATAACTGTGAGAAGGCTATTGATAGTTTCTATTTCTTCTTGCAAAATGTTTCATTTCTTTTACCCATTTGTCTACTGAGAAAAGTATTTTCATCACATAAATTAGTGTCAATTCTCTCACCTGGACTCATGTAACAACTTCTTCTCACTGTGAATCTAGGCTTCCAGTTATTTCTCTTTCCAATTTATCGTCATTGAAATGATTTTCTACCCTTTCCCCAAACCTTCCCATGTGATAGGAAAATAAGTAGAAATAGTTATATTGGTATTACTGTACTGAAGATGTCTGGGAAACCACCCAACTCCTATAAGACAATTTCTTATGGTTGAGACAACTTCAGAAGGTTGCCAAGTCAGATATATTCCATACTTCCTTAATAAAATTATCTCAAACTTCTCTAGCATTGGACAGCTAAGACCTAGCCAACAGGAAGTATAATCAGAGTATGCAAAACATCCAGGATTGGGGAAGAAGGGAAATAGACATACAGATGACTCTCTTGGCTGCTTTCTCAAAAGTCACCATCTCTAAAGAGCGTACAGAAGCATACTTAACTTTCAGAAAACCTGTGAATTTTGATATTCTGTTAATGCAGCCAATTTGTTTTAGAAAGTGGGGTGGGTGGGTGAGGAGTAGTAAGAATAAGGAATGTTTCAATCTCTTTACAGAAGCAACAAATACTGTTCCAAAATAATGGCCAGTGTTTATCAGTAAGATAAATTCTCCTTCCTCTTTATGCCTTCCTCTATATGCCATAGACATAAAGGCAGTGTACCTTAGCTCAGGTGTGACAAACTTTAGTTTCTCTGATGTCCTTGACCATGGTCCTAAAAACAAAGAACTCACTAATTTCTATGGTGTTTTTGTCCATTACGATTTAAAACTCCATATAGATAAAATCATTTATACACCTCACTGTATAATTAGTTATATCACCACACAGAGCAGCCTAGTCTTCAAAACTGGATAAAGGATAATTCTTTTTGAAACATATGACTGAAATCTGAGGAGAAAGGCAAACTGTAATGACTGTCAGTAATAACTGACTCCAAGAGCTGTGAAATAGGATTGGACCATTATCTTTATTAGTCATATCTCTCTCTGGTAAGGGGAATTGTGACATAATAGAGAAGACTAGTCTTTGCACCAGAAAAAAACCTGGTTTTAGGCCTTATTTTTCACGTTTTGCTAATAGACTGGATGGCAGATTTTGGGTAAGATATTTAACCTTTCAGTGCCCTCAAGCAATTCTCAAAGACTAGTTGTGGACTTTGGCAGAAACAGACCCCACAATAGGAGTTCCCTACTCTATAGAAAGCAAAGGTCCTGATTAAAATAAACTATATTCTTGAAAAGAGACCCTCATAGGAGGATCAGTTAGCTGGTTCAAAGGATAGAATGTAGAATTTCATTAGAAAGACCTGCATTCAAATCCTGCCCTCAGACGCTCAGGAGTGATATGATCCTGGGCAATTCACTTAATGAGGAACTTCCTCATCTATAAAATTAGATACCAACCTTGAAAACCTTAAAATCTATGTAAATATTAGCTAATATTATTGCCATGGCCTCCCTCCAAAAGACAAAAAGTCCTTAAACTTTTTGATAAATATTTAAATAATATCTTTTCACTTCCTCCCCCTTCCCATCTTTTTTCATAAGTATACAATAAAACAGGTCACAAAAATGGCAATAAATTAATAGCAACACCCAATGAAATTCCTACCCTCCATGTTAAAAATACACTTTTCCAATGTAATAGCTGTTTTCCAGACTTAGATAAGCCCAATCATTCTATGGAAGCACCTAAAGGGATTATAGACTCACACACTTGGGAGCTGTGGGCAGTACACCAATGTTTGGACAATATCAGAAAATCTTGGAGTTCTTTCAAAAAGCACTCTGTCCCAAGTTTAAACCCAAAGTGAAGTTCATAGTAGAGGGCAAAGATATATATGTGAAACAATAACCAGCAGCAAATGAGTCTTGCTTTATGGGATTTGCTGCTATGTGGGGGATAGCCATTGCCTCTGATCTGAACAACTCATCTGGGTTCTCCTTGGTCATAGCTGCCTAAGTTTCTTTTAAAGGTATTGCTCTAAATTTGGAACTATGCCCAAAGGGCTACCAAACTGTGCAGGGCCTTTGATCCTGTGGAGTCTCTACAGTAAAGAGATCATAAAAAAGAGAAATCTGCAAGAATGTTTGTGGCAGCCCTTTTTGTAGTGGCAAGGAACTGGAAGCTGAATGGATGCCCATCAATTGGAGAATGGCTGAATAAATTATGGCATATGAATGTTATGGAATATTATTGTTCTGTAAGAAATGACCAGCAGGACGATTTCAGAGAGGCCTGGAGAGACTTGCATGAACTGATGCTGAGTGAAACGAGCAGAACCAGGAGATCATTATACACGGCAACAACAATATTACATGATGATCAATTCTGATGGACATGGCTCTCTGCAACAAAGAATTGTCTCAAATCAGTTCCAATTGTTCACTGAAGAAAACCATATACATCCAGAGAGAGGGATATGAAATATGGACCACAGCGTAACATTTTCATGATCTCTATTGATGTTTGCTTGCATTGTGTTGCCTTTCTCTGGTTTTCTTTTTTTTTCTTGTAGATAGGATTTTTCTTGCACAACTTGTCAACTATTATTACATTATTAACATGTAGTGGAATTCCTGCCATCTAGGGGAGGGAAGGGGACTGGGGGTAAAAGTTGTAATGGAAAGCTTTGTAAAGATTGATGCTGAGGAACTACCCATAAATATGTTTTACAAATAAAAAGCTTTAATAAAAAAATAAAATAAAAAGAAATGACCAGCAGGATGATTTCAGAGAGGCCTGGAGAGACTTGCATGAACTGATGCTGAGTGAAACAAGCAGAACCAGGGGATCATTATACACGGCAACAAGACTATGCAATGATCAATTCTGATGAATGTAGCTTTTTTCAACAGTGAGATGATTCAGGCCGGTTCTAATGGTCTCATGATGAAGAGAGCCATGTGCACCCAGAGAGAGGACTGTGGGGACTTAGTGTGGATTACAACATAGTATTTTCACTTTTTTTGTTGTTGTTTGCTCACATTTTGTTTTCTTTCTCATTTTTTTTTCTTTTTGATCTGATTTTTCTTGTGCAGCATGATAATTGTGGAACTATGTATAGAAGAATTGCACATGTTTAACATATCGGGTTACTTGCCACCTAAGGGAGGGTTGGGGGAAAGAGAAGGAAAAAAAAATTGTAACGCAAGGTTTTGCAAAGGTGAATGTTAAAAATTATCTAGCATATGTTTTAAAAATAAAAAGATTTAATAAAAAATAAAATCCAAAAAAGTAATATGAAATATCATAGGAATTAACATTTTTAAAAAGCTATTTTTCTACCCCTCAGTATTTCAGAATCTAAGCATTCTTCATTCCTGTCCCCTTGACTAGCTCTCCTAAATTGCAAGGTGAGTTGCGTATTTATATGTCTTTGTCACCTACCTAAAAGTATGTCAAGCTCCTGGACGACAATGATTTTATTTTATATGCTTAGATTCTCATGGATCTCAATAACTTTGTTAGCTGGTTGGTTAGAATTCTGTATAAGACTTCAGAACGTAATCAAATAATAGTCATTTAAATTAGTAGAAACCCAGCATATGCAATGGCTAAGTGGTACAATAGAAAGAACACCAGACTGCAAAAAGAAAGATTTGAGTTCAAAGCTGGTCATAGACACTTACTAGCTGTGTGACTCTAGGCAAGTTTTTGAATACTGTTTGTCTCAATTTCCCCATCAGTAAAATGAGCTGGAGAAGAAAATGGCAAATAACTCCAGTATCTCTGCCAAGAAAACCCCCAATGGGATTTTGTACAGGACTGGAAAGACTGAACATCAATGTTTGCAAATAGTTAATCTGGCTAGGGTCTAGTTCAGCTTGTGTTATAGGTTAAACAAGTCTTATTAAAGTAGTTTAAAATTCCATTGATATTTTTAGCTTGTTGTCTACTCTATGACTGAGGGAGAAGTTCAGAGGAGGAAGAGATTTTGGAGCTCATTTTTTCAAAATGTATGTTGAAAAGAAAAAGTTTAGCTCCTCTAGTGAACACTTTACTATGAACATGTGGTAGGATGATTGTAAGAACCCAAGATTTGGAGTCAGAGGAGCTGTATTCAAATCCTATCTCTATCAATCACATACTACTTCTGTTACCTAGGACATATCACTGAATTCATGTGGGTCTCAGTTTCTTCATCTGTAAAATGCAGCAGTGGACTCAGATGATTTCCAAAGTCCCTCCCAATTCTAAATCTGATCTTAAAGCTTCTACTCAGCTCAAATGGGATTATCTTGTATTAAATTAACAAAGTCCATAGTTAAATTTTCCTTTTCCAGAGACAGATATTCCAACACACCTTCCCTGAAATAGTCCCTCTTAATTTTTCTTGCTTCTCTTGGTATAAATTTTTCACAGAGTTTTTCAGGTTAAAAGTCTCAGATTTATCAACAAAGGTCAATTGACACTGAGTTAATGTATATAAGTATACTTATTACCCCAGAGTATTTTCCTACTTATTTGTAAATTCTTAGTGTTTCCTCTATGAGCAAAGAAAGTGATAATCTACTTCAGAAATCACAAGAAGATTTAATTTACAAAAATGACCTAAAGAAAGTTATGAAAAGCCTTTGAAAGTTCTATAAGGCACAAATCAACGATTTTAGTGGGCAAACTGAGTTGTTTGAAGATATAATCAGAAAAGGAAGGACTGAATTTATTTTTAAAATCCTACTTTAATCTTTGGTTTTGTTAATTCCTTTTTTTTCCTCATTTCTGACATCTAGGAAAGTCTTAAAAGACATCGCTACTTGAATTCATTTTCATCCAGTGACAATACTTCTGCCATCTATGGAATAAATCAGTTTTCTCATTTGTTTCCTGAAGAATTTAGAGGTATAGTCTAATGGTTTTATTTACTTCTTAATTGTCCAGATCCGCTCATGAGAGAGCTATGGGGCTAGCCCCATGCCCTGATTCTTGGACATGGAGTGAAGAGGCAGTACTCAGGAGGGTGGCCAAACAGGAGTCCATCTATTCAGGATTACATCAGTTTACATGATCAGTTACAAAGGCTTAAGTGTTCAGTTAGATTACTACTACATCTGTATTCTAACAACAGTCAATACATCATACACAAAGGTATTCAGATAACAGGATGTCTGGCAGATGTCTTCCAGACACATTTCTTAGAAGTCAGTAATCATGCCCTCCTCCAAGGCCCTGATACCAAGAATCAGCAAGGTTGAACACATCCCCTAATTTCTGAGGAGACATTCCACTTGCAGGGGGGATGGAGAGGCTGAGCCAAGCATGTTAGAGTTCTCCAAGGACAAAAGAATTTTAAACCTTGCCAGGAATCCCTCTACTGTCTCTGGCCCTCAGCACTTAATTATGATGAATTTCTATGTCTTTGTGAATTATTTTAATCTCAGGTTTATACAGTGAAATTAGGTAGAAAATTTCTATTATCTTTCCATTCAATTCAACAAACATTTCATAAGGACCTTCTATGTGCTAGACACTATGCTAAGCTCTGGGGATAAAACAAAGAAAGAAAGGAAAGAAAAGAAAGAAAAAAAGATCTTTCTAATGTTTTTATTTTTTTCCAAAACCATCCCCTTCATTTTTTTTCAGCATGATAGTATTCCATTACAGTCATATACCATAGGTTGTTCCATCTCTCAATTGATGGGTATCCTCTCAGTTTCCAATTTTTGGATTTCCAAAACCAAAATTCTTCTATGAATATTTTAATGCATGTGGGTCCTTTCCCTCTTTCTTTGATCTCTTTGGGATATATGTACTTTTTTGGAGTCTCAAATGTGTGACTTTGAGAATTTCTAGAAAATTGGTACTCAGGAAAGTGATTGTCAGGAGTTTTTTTGTTATATAGCATAGCAAGCAAGCAAACAAAGCTTATTTATACACAATACTATATAGAAACAGGGACAGCTGGTTGATACAATGGGGAGTTTTTTGGTTATATAGCATAGCAAGCAAGCAAACAAAGCTTATTTATACACATAATACTATATAGAAACAGGGACAGCTGGTTGATGCAATGGGTAGAGTGCTAGACCTGGACTCTGAAAAATGTGAGAACAAATCCAGCCTCAGACATGTATTATCTATGTCATCTGGACCAGTAATTTAACCCTGTCAGTTTCCAAACCTATAAAATGAGCTAGAGAAGGAAATAACAAATCACTGCAGTATTTTTGTCAAGAAAACCCTAAATGGAGTCATGAAGAGTAGACATGACTGAAATGACTCAAGAACAACAGAATATGAAAATATAAAAGACAGAGGTTTCCTTCACATAGAAGGAACTCAACCCAGCCTGAGGATGAGGAAGATGTACCTGGAGACAGAACACAATCAAACTTAGGCTTCAGGTGGCAAGATTATATTCCATGAGAATGGGTACAGTTGAGAATAGATAATCAGTGCCCAATGTTGGAGGGGCCATTCCTTATCAGTGCCCGATGTGATGGAAAAGTTATCAGTCGTATATTGATATCAATCTTGAGTGAAGTTCAGATGAGGGAGTTTCTTTTTTTGAACCACAAATAATGTTCATTTTTCAAAAGCAGCAAAAGAAGAATGACTCAAGCTTCCTAGAGCAAACCAAGAGTTCATCTAATTAAAAAGCTGCAAATCTTATTTATCTACCTGATACAGAATTAACAGTGGAAAGGTGCAAACTATATGTGCTTCTGGGACATTTAGAACTCCTTAGACTAAAATTGCCAGATTGGAATTCTGTTATGTAAATATAACATCAATCAATATAAAATTTGTAGTTCTCGCAGTAGACTTAGTAGTGATATTGCTGGACCAAAAGAAATAGATCCAGAATGACTGGATTAGTTCCCACTTTAACCAGCATTGAATTAATATACATGTTTTCCTATGGCTTCTCCAGCATTTGTCATATTCCTTGTTTTCCATCTTAGCCAATTTGTTGATTGTGAGGTAGCATTTCAGAGTTGTTTTCTTTGCATTTATAGAATTATTCATGAGAGTTGTTTTTTCCTATTAATAACTTGCATTTCTTCTTCTGAAAACTGTCCATTCTTATCCTTTGACCAATTACCAACTGGGAAATAGCTTTTTTTCTTATAAATTTGACTCCATTTCTTATTGGAAACAAGACTTTTATCTGAGAAATTTACAAGATCCCCCCCAATTCCTGCTTTTTTTTTACAGCTATCTATTTGAGAAGCAAACCCTCCCAACTTCCATTATATGATAAAGAACTAAAGATGCCAGCCACACATATGCCTCTGCCAGTAAGATTTGACTGGAGAGATAAACATGTTGTAACAAAAGTAAGAAACCAACAGATGGTGAGTACTGGTTTCCTCTTTCCTTGGTATATTTATTGTAAAAATTAAATATTGTAATAAATAAGTTATAATTTTTAGTACTGAATCAATAAGTGGTCATTTTGATTGGGTTTACAGGATCATCATCAGATCATAGATTTAGGGCTGGAAGGGGCCTTCCATGCCATTTAATCCAGTTCTCTCATTTTATAAGTGAGGAAACTGAAGCTCGCAGAATTTGATAACTTGCCTACAGCCACACAGATTGTAAGGGACAAAAGCAAGATTTGAACTCACGCCTTCAGACTCCAAATTCTTCTCTTTCTACTGTTCTATTCTTCCTCTTCATGAATGAATGAATGAATGTTCTCTCTTCTTTCCTACCTCTCACTTCTGCCAACTTGCACCTCTTGGTATTATTAATTTTGGTTTCTATGCATGTATATTGTATCTGTTGTTCTGCAACATAATTTAGCTGAGAGTTCCTAATGATCCTTACTCCCCTTTCCATCTAGGATCAAGTATAAAATCCTGTTTGGCTGTGAAATGCCTTCAAGGTAACCTGACTTCTTCCTAGATTCTCAGTCTTCTTATACCTTCCTTATTCTCCTCCACATATTCAGCAATCCACTGAGGCTTGGTCTCCTTGTTCATCTAACTAGACACTCTGTGTCCCAACTCAGAGCATTTTAGGAGCTATCCCTCATACCTAGAGAAACTATCTTCCTCCATATCTCCTCCTCTTAGCTTCATGACTTTCTTCATATCTCTGCTAAAATCATTTCTTTTCTAAGGAGTCTTTCCCAGGCTTCTTTAATGCTAGTGCTTTCCCTTATGGGTTATTTCAGATTCAGATTCCCATTAGAAATGGTTAAATACTTTTGAGGCAAGGATTACATTTTCTGTCTATATCCTCCTAATTGCTAACATATAGATGCTTATTAAATCCAGTTATAAGGGATTCTTAAAAGTCATTTAGGATAACTTCATTCTACAAAAGCAGCAACATGATTCAGTGGATAGAGTGCCAGGGATGGAATCAAAAAGACCTGAGTTCAAATCTAACCTTATACTGCTATATGACCCTGGGCAATCACAATGTACTTTGCCCCAGTTTCCTCATCTATAAAATGTGCTGAAGAAGGAAATGACAAAGCCACTCTAGTGTTTTTGCCAAGAAAGTCTTAAGTAGGATCATAGAGAATTAAACACCACTGAAAACAACAACAAATTTAATGAGAAAACTAAGATAAAATGAATTATTATCTAAGCTTATGCTGACATTGAGTTGTAGAACTAAGATATGGTTCCAAGACTTCTAAGACCAAATTAAGTGCTCTTTTCACCAGGCTATTTATTTAAAACTAACAACATGTTTTTTCTCCTAAAAAAGGCATTAATTTCTTTAGGGTTTAAGTTTAAAAGATATTTTCCTCACCATATTATGAATTACTGCAAATATATCATTCCTTTTCTACAGATGAGAGAAGTAGCACTCAGAGGGGTAAAGTGCTTTGCCTCAGGTCTCACAGATAGTCAAGTATCACAGTAGAATTAGGACTCCTCATTTTGTAGAAGGCAGAATTGTCTAGTGCATAGACTTTGACCCAGAGATCTGAGTTTAAATCCAACCTCTTTTATTTACTTAACTGTATGACATCAAGAAAATCACTTAATCTCTCAGTCTCAATTTCCTCATCTATAAAAAATGGAAAAATAATTCTTGTATCAAGTGTCATAACACCAAATTACAAAAATGCTAGGCAAACTTTCGGCAATATATAAATGTTAGTTGTGATAATAATAACAACTTGTGTTTTATTAAGCTTTAAGCTTTGCAAAGCACTTTTACATATATTATCTCATTTAATCTTTATACCATCCGTGTAAGATAGATATAATTTATTAACCCCATTTTGCAAATCAAAAAAGTGAGGCAGGCATCATGTCTATTTTCATGCAGTTATGTTTGAAGCAAGATTTTGAGATCTTCTTTTTTCCAAATCCAACATTCTACCTACTGCACAGTTTAATGATTACCACATTCTATACCAGTGTCATTATATCATATCACCTCTATGAGAATAACCAAGTAAAGCCTTTTAAATCTATGATATGGATGAACTACAATGCTATAATAAATTGTATGAGAAAATGTAATTGATATATTTAAAAATTATTTTATGCTGCTGGACAATTGTATTCAGAGTTCCAAGCTGGTATACCAAGGACACATGTGTCCCAGCTCCTGTGGGAGTAGGGTTTTCCCATATATATCTACTATGTGGGAGATAGCAGGATTCAAGAGTGGTGACATTCAGGTTCCAGTCACTGGTGTTAGCTCTGTGCCATGGGATAGGGGGAAGATAAGGTTCATAACAAGCAAAATGAGAAGTCGGACTAGGAGAACAAGTTTCTGTCATTGAAAGCAAGCACAATCTATGTGGAGGTTCTTCAAACAGAAGGGAAACATAAGACTGAGATACTTCCTCTTTTTTCTCTCCACCATCTACTACCCACTTTGCCCACCCTTACCATTTGAGAGAGAGAGAGAGATAAGGAGAGAGAGAGAGAGAGAGAGAGAGAGAGAGAAAGAGAGAGAGAGAGAGAGAGAGAGAGAAACAGACAGAGAGAAACAGACAGAGAAAAACAGACAGAGAGAAACAGACAGAGAGAAAGAGAAAGATGGAGAGAGAGGGAGGGAGGATTTGGGGATCACTACAAATATGGCTTGTCAATCAATTACATGTAATTGTTTGAAAAATAGGAAATGTCTATCCATTTGATTTTGCCTTAATGGATAGCTAGTGTAGGCTCTTGAGAGCTTACCACTTTTATTTTGGAGTTTCTTCAGTGGTTTGGGACTTGATGCAATCAGCCACAAGAGCATGCAGAGGACCTCACTATAGAAAGAATCTTTCATTTGGATTCAGTGCTAGACATCATCCATGACAATAAGAAACACCTTTGATGATCATTGGTTACTAGCTGTGTGGCAATGATGAATTAATTTACTTTTTGAGTAAATTTTCACCTTTCTTTGTAAAATGGAGGTAAACTAACATCTAGAAAGGTAAATTATTATTATAGATATGTGTATCTATATCTGAATAACTTTTAAATGTAAACCCATGACTATAGAGATAGAAACAGTTTCTTCTGCAAAATGTGTAAAGATTTGACTTCCCAGTGGTTGGATGATTCGTTATTGTTTTTTGGCAGCACTCACTCAAATGTAAATAATGCAAACAATACATTGTGCTCTAGTACAAAAAAAAATAATCTGTGCGTTCTCCCTGTAATTGTAGATCACCTTCCATACATGCCTTATCATCAGTTTCATAACTTGTGATAACTAAAAAATTAAACCTCACAGGATGACCCATTCTTTATGGTTTTCTCTGAAGGTAGCCAGACTGTTCCATTGCCAGCTTCATATTCAAAAACCCTTCTAACTTGGGTAGAATCTGTCTGAGCTTTTATTCAGTCAGCATCAACTTGGAGAACATAAGTGTCATCCACACTACTCTGAGATATTGGGGTAGTACTATAGTGGAAAGACCCGGTAATTTTTTCATGAATTTTTACATTTCTCAATTCTCTTTGTCAGTCCTGTGAGGGTGATGGGGCAAATAGTACTGCCATTTTACTGAGGAGGAAATAATAGCCATGAAGAAGTTAAACAAGATTTTTCTTTTACAATATGACAAACATGGAAATATGTTTAAAAGGATTGTACATATTTAACTTTTATCATATTGCTTGCTGGCTTGGGGAAGGGAGAAATAAGAAGAAAAATTAGGAACACAGAATCTTATAAAAATTAATGTTGAAAACTATCTTTACATGTATTTGGAAAAATAAAATACTATTGAAAAGAAAAAAGAAAGAAAAGAAAAAAAAAGGAAGACATTAACCCACTTTTCCAAGGTCACACAAGTAATAGTAGAACCAGTCTGTTCTGAACCCTAGCCCAGCTGTCCTCCCATTCAAATATATGTCAGCTTGTATGTAGCCAAGGTCTTCTTCGGTGTATGGATACCATGGATGGAACTTTAGACAGATTTCTGTAGTTCAACTTAAATTTTAATTTTGCTCAGAATATGGCTTGGGCACATTCTCTGGTAATAAATAATACTCTTTTTTTTTAATAGTGTGGAGGATGTTGGGCCTTTAGTGTCGTGGGTGGAATCGAATCTGCCTATGCAATCAAAGGGGAATCTTTGGAAGACTTAAGTGTCCAACAAGTCATTGACTGTTCATATAATAATTTTGGCTGCAGTGGTGGGTCTACTGTTAATGCCTTAAACTGGCTAAATAAGGTATGTCATTTTTCACTTCCTCCTGATTACTCCCTACTGCTATACTTTATTTGTTGTACATACCAAAATACAATTTGCATTAGTTTCATCATTAACTTAATTTACAGAATTTGCATATTGTCTGTGCTAATTAAACTGAGTCATTAGCTCTAGGGCACATGAAAGGATAGTCCTGCTGACCTGTTCCCTGATCAGACTATAACCAGATTAGGCCCCCAGTCCAATCCTGCCTACTTCAATGCCAATCACGTTTTAGGAGGGACATAATTGGACATTGTCCAGAAGATTGTGATTGGGTTGGTTAAGGCCCTCTATATAATAATCAGATGGTTAGAGTACTGGACATTGTCAATGAGGCTTGATTACTTATACCTGGGAAGTTACTTAATCTGTCTCCAACTCAGTTTCCTCATTTATAAAATGAGGGTGTTGGGTGGAGACAAGATGGTGAAAAAAAGGCAGGAACTTGCTTGAGCTTTCCCAGAATTCCCCCCAAACAACTTTAAAAGTCATGAACAAAACAGAACAAAAACAAACAAACCCTTATCATAGAAAAAAGATTACAACACAAACTAAAAAGAGAATAGCAATGTCAAAATGCCTACATGTAAAGCTTCAAAGAGAAATATGAATTGGTCTTAAGCCCAAAAAGAACTCCTGGAAGGACTCAATAAAGGATTTCAAAAATCAAATAAGAGAAGTAAAACACCTGAAAAGAAATGAAAGTGATACAAGAAAATCATGGGGGAAAAGAGACAATAGCTTGGTAATAAGCTCAAAAAAATGGGAAGAAATGGAAAAAACTCACCAAAGAAAACAGCTCCTTAAAAACAATAGAATTGACCAAATAGAAAAGGAAGTATAAGAAAATAGTTCCTTAAAAATTAGAATTGGGCAAGTGGGAGCTAATGACCCCATTTGATATTAAGAATCAGTCAAATAAAATCAAAAGGATGAAAAATAGAAGAAAATGTGAAATAGCTCATTGAAAGAACAACTAACGTGGAAAATTAATGCATGAGAAATTATCAAAATAAGGGCCTGGATGATATCTTTCAAAAAAAATTTCTCTTTCTATCTATATACATATATATTTAATCAATTATCAATGTATTAATATATTAACATTGTCCTAATTGTGCTAATAATATATATTAATATATGTTAACATAAATAATGTATATACATATATATATACACACACATATGTCTATATACATATACATAGATTTATTCCTAAAGCTATGTGTGTGTGTATGTATCAAGGAAAAATGCCCTGATATCCTGGAACTACAGGGTAAAATAGTAATTGGAAAAAACCACATATCAGCTCCTAAAAGAGATTCTCAAAATGAAAACTCCCTATATAATAGCCAAATTTCAGAACTCTCAGCTCAAGAAAAGTAAGCAGCAAGAATGAAACAATTTAGATATTAAAGAGCCATATGGTCAAGATTACACAGGATCTAGCAGCTTCTATAAAAAGGATAAAAATTTTAGACCATGATATTCCAAAAAGCAAAGAAACTTGAATTACATCCAAGAATTGCTTGCCAGAAAAACTGAGTATAATCCTTTAAGGGAAAAAATGGATAGTCAATAAAATAAGACTTTCAAATATTTGAAAATACCAGAGCTAAACAGGAAGTTTGATTTTCAAATACAAGAATCAAGCAAATAAAAAAGATAAATAGGAAATAAAAAGCATAAGTTATTCAATAAAGCTAAATTATTTACATCCATACATGGGAAGATGATATGTATAACTCTTAAGATCTGCATCACTATTAGGACAATTAGAGGGCATATATATAGATAGAGGGTATAGCTATAAATTGGCTTATATGAGATGATACAAAAGAAAAATTAAGGGGTGAGATGGGAAAAGAAGGAAGGGAAAGGTAGAATAGGGTAAATTATCTCAAATGAAGAAACACAAAAGACTTTTACAGAGGAAGGAAAGAAAGGAGTAGTGTAAGCATTGTTTGAATCTTATTCTCATCTGATTTGACTAATAGAGGGAATAACATATACATTTACTTAATTATAGAAATTTATCTTGCCCTCTAGGGAAGTAAAAGGGGAGGGGAACAAAAGGGTGAGGGATTTATAGAATGAAGGGCAAATTGAGGGAGGCAGGGAATAAGAATGGGATGAGTTTACCTAAAAATCCAGATAGCAGACTGGATTAAAAATCATAATCCTATAACATATTGTTTACAAGAAATACATTTGAAGTCAAGACACACATACAGAGCAAAGATAAAAGACTGGAGCAAAATGTATTGTGTTTCAGCTAAAGTAAAAAAAAAAAAAAAGGAGTATCAGTCATGATCTCAGACAAATTAAAAGCAAAAATGAATCTAATTAAAAGAGATATGGCACCTGCACACACAAAAAATCATATAATAAGGCATTAAAACTTAACAAATAAATGCAAAAAGGCAGAAATAATAAATATATTCTTTTCAGATCATGTTGCAATTAAAATTAGATTTATTAAAGGGCCTTGGAAATATTGATTAAAATTAATTAGAAGTGATATAATCAAATTTTAAAGTAGTAAGTCAAATGATAAATCATAGAAACAATAAACAATTTCATTAGAGAAAATGACAACAATGAGATAATATACCAAAATTTATGGAAAGTAGCCAAAGCAGTGTATAGGGAAAATTTATAACTCTAAATATATCTGTAAAACAGAAAGAACAGATCAATATATTGGACATGTAACTAAAAAAGAACTAGAAAAAAAATTTTAATTCCCAATTAAACACCAAGTTAGAAATTCTGAAAATCAAAAGAGATTAATAAAACTGAAAGTAAGAAAAACATTGAACTAATAAATAAAAGTAGGAGCTGGTTTTATTAGTAGATAAATAGATATATAGATAAATAGATAAACCATTGACTAATTTGATTTAAAAAGAGAAACAGAAAAACCTGGAAAGGCTTCTATGAGTTGATGCAAAGTGAAATGCACCATACAAAATAAGATCAATATTATAGGATGACCAACAGTGAATGACTTAGCTATTCTCAGCAATACAATGATCCAAAAAACTTTGAAGGACTTAGGATGAAAAATGCTTTCCATCCTCAGAGAAAGAACTGGTGGTATCTGAATGCAGATTGAAGCATACTTTTTTTTTACTTCATTTTTCTTTAAGGTTTTTTTGTCTGTGTTTTCTTTCACAACATGACAAATATGGAAATATTTTGCATGAATACCCATAAATAGCTTATGTTGAAATTGCTTGCCTCCTCAGTAGGGGGCAAGGGGGAAGGGAGGGAAAGAATAGAGAGACAATTTGGAATTCAAAAGTTTTGAAATAAATGTAAAAAATTATTTTTGCATGTAACTGGAGAAAATAAAATATTAAGTAAATTCAAAAACAACAAAAAAAAATAAAATACAAAGAGAGAAGAAAACTAATTTACCAGTATCAAAAATGAAAAGGGTAAATTCACCACCAACAAAGAGGAAATCAAAGTAATAATTAGGAGCATTTTGTCCAATTGCATGTCAATAAAACTGGCAATCTGAGTCTGAAATGGATGAATTTTTATAAAAAAATAAATTGCCCAAATTAATAGAAAAGGAAGTAGAAAACTTAAAAAATCCATTTTAGAAAAAGAAATTAAACAAGCCATCAGTGAGACTTCCCAAAAAAGTGTCCACAGGACCTGATGATTTACAAATAAATTCCTACCAAATATTTAAAGAACAATTAATTCCAATATTATGTAAACTGTTTGGAAAAATAGGAAAAGAAGCAGTCCTACCAAATTCCACCTATTGACACAAATATGGTATTGATACCTAAACCAGGAAGAGCCAAAATAGAGAAAGAAAACCATAAACTAACATCCCTAATGAATACTGATGCAAAAATTTTAAATAAAATACTAGCAATGAGATAGCATTATATCACAAAAATTATAAATCATGACAAGGTAGAATTTACACAAGAAAGAAAAACTAATTCAATTTTAGAAAAACAAAACCAACAGAAATCATACAATTATCTCAGTAGATGGAAAAAAAGGCCAATTAAAATTCATTCTTGTTAAAACCACTAGAGAGCATAGGAATAAATGGAACTTTCCTTAAAATGATAAGTTGTATCTATCTAAAATCATCAGCAAGTTTCTTCTGTAATGGGGACAAGCTAAAACCCTTCTCAATAAGTTTGAGGTCAAAAAAGAATTCCCATTATCACCACTATTATTCAGTATTGCACTAAAAATGTTAGCTATAGCAATAAGAGAAAAAAAGATATTGGAAAAATTAAAATAGTCAATGACAAAAACTGTCATTCTTTGCAGATAATATGATGGTATATTTAGAAAATCTTACAGAAATCACTAAAAAAAAACTGGTTGAAATAACTTTAACAAAGTTACAGAATGTAAAATAAACCTATATAAATGATCAGCATTTCTATATATCATCAAAAAAAACCCAACACTGAGAGATAGGAGAAATTCCTTTTAATTGTAGATTAAGTATAAAAATTGTAAACAATATAAAATACATGGTAGTCTATCTACCAAGGCAAATCCAGGAACTCCATGAACACAATTACAAAACACTTTTTGCACAAATAAAGTCCAGTCTAAACAATTAAAAAATATTAATTTCTCTTAGGTAGGCCAAGGCAATATAATAAAGATGGCAATTCTACATAAAGCAAGACTATCATTATAGATATTTTTGCCACATTCAATGATATTAAAGGGGAAGAAGACAGAGAAATAGAAAAAAAAAATGGTCTGATCAAATTAATTTCTTTTCTTTTCTCTTTCTTCCACCTCCACTCCAACCAAAAAAAAGAACTAAAGATCAGAGTTACAGTAAGAACCTCACAATGGCAAAGTTGAAAGCCAAATATTTTGACAAATGGAATGGACCTAAATTTGAAAGATAGTATCGAGTTTGCAGTCTAAGAATCTGCATCTTGTTACCCGTGTAACCTTACTCAGCTTATCTTTTGGTAGCAGTTTCTACATCTATAAAATAAAGAAGTTAAATATGTTTTAACATATTTAACATGTATTGGACTACTGGCCACCTAGGGGAGAGGAAAATTTGGAACAGAAGTCAATGCTGAAAAATTACCCATGCATACGTTTTGTAAATAAAAAGCTTTAATAAAAAACTGAAGAAGTTAGAAGTCTAAATTCCCTTCTAGTTCTAAATCTCATGATTTATTGTTTTTATAATAATAGTCATGATCAAAGTTCATATGATTTTAGGTTTCAAGACAATCATTTATTGTGATTTTTTTTTTCTTTTAGACTCAGGTAAGATTGGTGAGAGATTCAGAATATTCTTTTAAAGCTCAAACTGGATTATGTCATTACTTTTCTGGATCACATGCTGGTGTTTCCATCAAAGGTTACTCTTCCTATGACTTCAGGTAACTGTTCCCGGTTGTACTTTGTTTTTTGTTCCTTGTATTCAGCAAAGGTACATATAATTATCTCTGTTATCTTAATTCTGTAAAACGTATTATTATATTTGATACATCCTGGTAACTTGGCTGTCCATGCCTAAGATCTCTATCTTCAAAACAAATTTCTCATTTTACGTAACTATTTCTGGCACTGGAATCACGATTCCTTCAGCTGCCCCTCCTCTATCCAGTCCTCTCTACATCAAACTAGTCTAGTCTTTCTTTAAATACATAACAACAACCTAATTCCAGCCCCTACTTTTGTTGTCCACTTGTTTCACTCATGTCCAGTTCTTCATGATTCCATTTGGAGTTTTCTCAGCAGACATTCTAGAATGATTTGTCATTTTCTTCTCCAACTCATTTTACAGATGAGGAAACTGAGGTACATGGGGTTAAGTGACTTGCCCAGGATCACATAGATAGTGAGGCTGTATATATATTCAGGTGTTCCTGACTCCAGGCCCCTGACTATCCACTGAGTCACCTAGCTAATCATCATCAACAATAACAACAATGGAACCGGTCTTTATTTATCTTTATTTATGTTTTTCTCCCATTTCTTGTCATTCCATACTTGAAGACATAAAAGATTCAAAAACGTAATGTTGTTAAAGACTTAAATTTTGGTATATTAAAATATAACTACTCTTGTACTCTCCCAGGAGTACTTTAGAAGTGAACACTCCAAAGTATGAAACATTTTCTAGGACTGCTGAATGGTCCTCATCTCTGCACAATCTGAATAACTCTAAAGATCCACATCATTTGCCAAGTCAAGCCCAGCCTTAGGCTCACCTTTCTCTCAGTGATTATCTTCTCCAAGAATGATGTTGTTGAGGAAAACTCCTCCTTCCAGGCAGCTTTTACTGAAAAAGTTTCTAATTTCTTAAACCCAGAAGGTTGCTTCCAAGACTGAAGCATTGATTGTTCTTCAGTAATTTATACTGAGAGGAAGAAATGGAGCAGAAGGAGGAGACAGGGCTTTGGGATCTTTGCACAGCCTTAGCTAAATGAGCATGCATCCCCACTACCATATAGGAGCAGCTGTCAGGTGTTACTGGGGAGAGGTCTCCCTTGCTCCTGGAAGAACTCCAAGAGAAAATGCCAAAGAGTTGTCATATTTTCTGTAGAAAGAAAAAGACTAAGAGTGGAAATTATCTCTTTCTTTCTACCTTTTGAAGACCAATTGTGAGACCCTGAACAAGTCACTTAATCCTGTTTACCTCAGTTTCCTCATCTGTAAAATGATCTGGAAAAGAACACAGCAAAGTGCTCCAGTATCTTTGCCAAGAAAAACATGACTAAACTGACTGAACCACAAAATATAGTGCTTACTACATGCCAGGTCACTTTAAAATTAATATCTCAGTTGATTCTCAAGGCAAACCTAGGGGTTAGGTGCTATCATTATCCCTATTTTTCAGATGAAGAAACTGAAGCAAGCAAAGACTTAAGTGACTAGGGACATACAGAAAGTGTCTGAGGCTGGATTTGAACTCAGATCCATTGCCTACTTCATATCACTAATAAGAGAAAGACAAATTTGAACTCAGGTGCTCCCAATTCCAGGCCCAGCACTACCCACTGTGTCTCAAAGTTGTCTCAAAGGATATGAACAAACAATTTTTAAAAGAATTGTAAGCTATTAAGAACTATATGAAAGCTTGCCTGTTTCATATCACTAATAATAAGAGAAATACAAATCAAACTGCTTTGAGGTTTGACTTAACATCCCTGCCAGAATGGCAAAGAAGGCAAAAGATAAGAGTTGATTATGTTGTGGCAACTGTGGAAAGACTTAGATGTTGTTGGAAAAGGGATGAATTTAATATAAACTGTCAGGTCCACCACCACCACTCCCCCAAAGATCAAGAAGGACACAATTTACATCAAATTGGTCCATGATGGATAGTAATTTGGGGGCAGCTAGGAGGTGCAGTGGATAGAGCACTCGGCTTGGAATTAGAAAGACTCTTTTTCATGGGTTCAGATCTAATCTCAATTACTACTACTCAGTTACAACGAATGGCCCAAAAAATGGATAGTAATTTGGAATCATGCTATTAAAAAGTGATTAAAATGTCCCTAGTCTTTGATCCAAAGATTGCACTATTATCCAAAGGTCAAAAAATAATAATAAAAAGAGTGGGGAGTGGGCAGCTAGGTGGCGCAGTGGATAGAGCACCTGCCCTGAAGTCAGGAAGACCTGAGTTCAAATGTGGTCTCAGACACTTAACATTTCCTAGCTGTGTGACCCTGGGCAAGACACTTAACCTCAATTGCCTCAGGAAAAAAAAAAAAGAGTGGGGACAAAGGTCAAATAGTCATCAAATTTTTTATAGCAATATGAGTTTGTTTGCTTGTTTTGGTCTCAAGGACCAAGAAACAAACAAAAAGGTATCTATTTCTTGGGGAATAACTAAACAAATCATGACTTTAGAAAAAATTAAAAAGTGATGAAATATTACTATGATGTAAAAAAAAGATCAATAAAAAAGCTATAGGGATGCAAAATAAATATATATAGCTACTACAACATAAATTGAAAAAATAAACTCAAAACTAAATGAAAGATTTGAGTAATGTACCTCCCTCTTTTCTTCAGCTATAGGTGACTACACTGGCTGATAAAAAGTCATTTTTGATTAATGTGTGGATTGATTTTGCTGAACTGATTTTTGTACTCCTTAAAAGGAATTACTTTATGGTAAAGATGGTATAAAGGCAAAAGACAACAAGTAAAATTTTTAAAACAAATTCTTTCCCCAGCTATAACTCTGAAAAGTTCCTGATTTGATTATTTTCATTTTCTTTTTACTCTTGATGTGATATTTTATATTGATTGATTATCCATTTTTGAACCTATTGTGATATATAGTATGTGGTATTAATCCAAACCTAATTTTTTCCAAACTTCTTTACAGTTTTCTTAGAGTTCTTACTAGTAAAAAATTCTTTTTAACAAATCGTTTATTTTCCTGGTTTTGTTGAACACTAGGATACAATTTGTTTGTGATATTTCTTTTTTTCTTCTTTTTTTTTCTAAAACCTTGTGTTTTAAATTTTTCTCCCTCTCCTCCTCTTTCTCTCCTCCCCAAGATAGCAAGCAATCTGATAAGGATTAAACGTGCAATTCTTCTAAATATATTGCATAAAGTGTGCAAAAAAACATCAGATCAAAAGGGAAAAAAACACGAGAAAGGGGAAAATATAGCAAACAACAACAAAATGTTTCTGATATTTCTTAACCTATTCTGTTTGCTGAATTACTTTTCTACCATTAACCAGTACCAAATGATTTTGATGATGACTACTTTATAGTGAAATTTGAGGACTAAAAGTGTTTTTCTCCTTTTTATTCATATTCCCACTAATATACATTATTCTCTTTGAAATTCTTTTTTGTTTTCCCCAACAAATGACTTTTGTTATTATTCTGTCTGTTTTTTCTAGTGTCCCTTTTTTGGTTGGTTGGTTTAGGATAAAATATGTTAATTTATGTATTATCATTTTTATTATATGGTAGGGCCCAACCATGAATAATGACTCTCCTTTTTTGTCATTCTTATTTCTTTAAAGAGTTGTTGTATTTTTATGTCTTGAGAATACCTCTATAGAGTAACACTTATGCATTTTGTAGTGATTTTTGAATGGGAATTTCTTTGTTATGTCCTGCTAGATTTTATTATTACTATGCAGAAATGTATTTGCTTTTTGTCAGTTTGTTTTATATCCTACTAAGTTGTTGAATTTATTGTCTCAGTTTCTTTGCTGATTCATTGCAATGTTTCTAAGTAAATTATAATATTGATAACAAATAGGCACAACTTTGTCTCCTCTTTGCTGCCATTTAAATTTTTTCTCTTGCTTTATTTATGTTAGTTGTGTTTCTAGAACTATGTGGAATAACAATAAAGAAAGGTCATGACAGCCTTACTCCTGTATTTAGTGGGAAAACATTTCGTGCTTCCCCTTTGCAAATGCTTACTTTTGATTTGAGATATATAGTTTTTATCATATGAAAACATGACACTTCTATGACCAGGCATTGTATGATTTTTTTAAAGCTTAAATGAGTATTTTACTTTTTGATCCCTTGATATAATCCTATATCTGGAATATTTTTAATATGATTATTAATTGTTTTCTTAAGGTTGAACCATTCTTATATCCCTAGTATAAACCCAACTTGGTCATAGAGAATATTTTGTTTAGGATATTATCAAAGTCATGTTGTGATTCTCTGATCTTTCTTAATCATATAATTGGCATTCCATGATGTCTAAGCTATGTTGTATCAATATGATCTTAGACAAGTCAATTAATATTTTTGGGTTTCAGTTTCCTTATCTGTACAATGAGGAGACTAGATTCAATGAAAGCTCCCTTTTACTTCTAAACTTATGATTTTATAATTTTATATTTTAATTTATCACAGGTCTAGAGCTATGATTATAAGATTTAGAGCTAGAAGAGGCCTTGGAAATTATATAATTGATTCCCTCACTTTGCAAATGAGGAAGTAGAGCTTTAGAGAGGGTCCATGACCTTTTTTTTTTTTTAATTAAAGCTTTTTATTTTCAAAACATATGCATGGATAATTTTTAAACATTGACCCTTGCAAAACTTTGTGTTCCAAATTTTCCCCCCATCCTCCCTAGGATGGCAAGTAATCCAATATATGTTAAACATGTTAAAAAATATATATTACAAGACCTTTTTTAGTCATCTAATGATAGAGCATTGAACTTGGAGTCAGCAAAACTTGAGTTGGAATCTTGTCACAGAATGTCCTAGCTAGATAACACTAGATAAGTTCCTTCATCTTTCAGCCTCACTTTCCCTATTTGTAAATATAATAGGGATAATAATAACTTCACTGAATTGTAGTGAAGCTCAAGTAAGGTAACATATATAAAGTGTTTTTGCAAATCTGTAAATGTTAGAAGCAATCATTATTACAGTTGTTATTTCTTATGATGATTGAACCAAAGTTAAAATTCAGATCTTTGGACTTCAAATCCACCATTCTTTTTTCATAGTTACCTTGCATTAGAAATGTTCAATCTTAAGACATATTAAACCCACTCGTACCATGGTTCCTCTTCCTTCCTAGTGATAAAGAGGATGAAATGGCCAAAGTACTCCTTGCCCATGGCCCCTTAGCTGTGATAGTGGATGCAGTAAGTTGGCAGGATTATCTGGGAGGAATAATCCAGCATCACTGTTCCAGTGGAGAAGCCAATCATGCCGTTCTCATAACTGGTTTTGACAAAACAGGTACATCCTTCTATCTGACATGCCTTTTCTCAGGAAGCAGAAATCTCTTCGTTTTGTTCAAACTATTTCTTATTAAAGGTTTACAGTGATGATAACTCAAATTAATCCATTATAAAAATGTGCTTTCAATTAGTAATTCTTCATAAAAATATATCAATAATAATAATCAAGTCCTTCAATATGGTGTTATATACCTTTGCATGTCTGATTTTTCCCTTTCCTGGGTCTCTCTAGTTTGCTTTTTTTTCTTTTCCCCTTTATTCTATTTTCAGTAGATAACTAGGTGATATAATAAATATAGTAGTAGACCCAGAATGAGTAAGATCTAATTTGAAGGTTGTTAGCAATGGATCTATGAGCTAATCATTTGAACATTTTCAGCCTCAGTCCTTATCTGTAAAAATGGGGATAAAAAGAATTGCCTCACAATGTTGTTGTGTGAAGATCAATTGAAATTGCATATGTAATGTGTAATGCTTTTTAAACCTTAAAGTACCATAATCCATTATTAACAATTCAAGACATTCTGCATTTTCTTTTACATCTTGGCTAATGCAGGAATGTTTTCCTGATCTCATGTATATAATTTATATCAAATTGTCTACCTTTAAGGAAAGGAAAAGAGAGAGAGAATTCAGAATTCAAAAAAAATTTTAATGAATGTTACAATTTTTTTGTTTACATGTAATTGAGAAAAATGAAATAAAAATAAATGAAAAAAATTCAAATGAAAAATTATAAGCATCTACTATTATAAAGTATTTACAAATACTAGTTGTCTTGTCTTCAATGTCATATTCAGGATGGTAGAGGTCTATTGTTCAATTTAAATTAGCATTCAGGGGCAGCTAGACGGCATATTGAATAGAGCACCAGCCTGAAGCCAGGAGGACCTGAATTCAAATTTAGCCTCAGACACTTAACACTTACTAGTTGTGTGATTCTGGGCAAATTACTTAACCCCAAATGTTTTGGAGGGGAAAAAAAAACCACCAAATTAGCATTCAATTATATCTCCAAGTTTTACTCTGTATGTATGTATTTTAGTATTTTTGCCTTTAGTAAATTACTAAATAAATAATTATCCATCCTTAAAACATGTTTATTGTGCTAAAAGTATTTTAGTCATTTTTCCTCATTGTTTTTCCTTTTTTGTTTTTATAGGAAATACTTCTTATTGGATAGTACGGAACTCATGGGGTACTTCCTGGGGAGTAGATGGTTATGCTTTTGTTAAAATGGGAGCTAATATTTGTGGTAAGTCTCATGTTTATACCCCTAAATTCTGACAAAATGGTAATACAGTCTTTACATCTATTAAATGGATAAAAACAATAAATTGTCCATGGGGAGAGATCTCAGAGATCATCTGATCTAATTAAGATCTGGATTCTTCCCTCTCCCTCAAATGAATTTATCCTGGACACCAAATTCTAGCTCTGTTCTATCCCATAAATGGAAGAGTTGCTTCTATAGCATATTCATCAAGTAATCCTACATGAATTCCTCCAAAGCATCCCATTTCATATTTGGATAGTTTTAATTATCAAGTTTTTCCTTGCATCACATCTAATTAGGCATCTGCCATAAACCTGAAATCCATTCTTTTATCAAACTCTGCTTTACAAAATTTTATTTTATTAGACTTGAAGGAATGTTAATTTGTATACATTGAACAGGTAATTAAGGGACAAGAGAAGACTTGAGAGAGAAAGACAGAGACAGAGAGGGAGGAAAAGAAGGGGGAGAAAGAGAGAGAGAAGAAGAAGGAGAAGGAGGAGGAGGGAAAGAAGGAAGGAGAGGGAGGAAGGATTTATTCTATCTAAAAGCCTTCCTCTAGAACTGGGCTTCCTAAAACTTTTTTCATTTGCAGCCCCTTATTGCCCAAGAAATGTTTATGTGACCCTGGGTATATAGGTATACAAATCAAAATTTATTGATAATAAATCATGATTTTGTGACTTATACATTCAGTTGTGAGACCCCATATGGAATCACAACCCACAGTTTAAGAAGCTAGGTTCTAGATGAGGCATTTGTAATATGAATGTTGTATGTTTTTCAGAGCTGATAAAATCTTTCCTATAAAATTGGAAAGGTCAGAAAGAACAAGATACTCCATATCTCAATACTGTTCTCCCATACCTAGAATACTTTCCCTTCTTGTCTCCACGTCCTGCCTTTCCTAACTTCCTTCAAGGCTCAGGCAAATTCTCCTATGTTGCCCAACCTCTCAATTCTAGTGCTTTCCCTCTGTTAGTTATTCCCTAAGTATCCTGTATGTAGCTTGATTGTACATATTTATTTGCTTGTGTCTCACACTTTAAATTGTAAGCTTCTTGAGACCAGAAATGTCTTTTGCTTCTTATATTCCCAGTGCTTGGTACATGGTAAGTATGTAACAAGTGTTTATTAAATGACTTAAAAAGGAAGTTCAGGGAGGAAGATGAAAAACACCTTTCCCTTGATACCAATATCGTAAATTACTGTGGTTAACTTTAAACAGGACTGTCAATCATGTCATTTTTAATCTCAAAGCAATGGAGGAGCTATTGCTCATACACACTGACCATATATTCATTCCAATCCAATCCAGCAGCTGTTTTAAAAATAGCTACCGTGTTCAGTGTGCTGTGCTTGTTGAGATCCAGCTTTTGAGTGAAGTGTTGAGGAGTTTCCCCAAAACTCTGCTGTGATCTCTGTCTTTGTCTTTCCCTCTCCCTCTGTCTTTGTGTCTAGTCACTTAACCTGTTTAAATTTCTCTCTCTCTCCCTCACTCTCTGTAGATTTAGATATCTCTACGTGGGTGAATGCATATATATATATATATATATGAATTATTACTAGCTTTTGCCTAATATATATCTATATATTGTGACACATATAAATATATATGTGTATATATATGAATTATTATTGACTTATTCCTTGCTTAAATTTATTTATATTATAATATATTATAGTGTTGTTATATATATACTGTTATTGTATTATTATACATGTATATATTATTGTATAATATATATAACACATATATTATATGTGTATATATGCTTATATAAATGATTACTAACTTATTCCTTGCCTAAATTTATGTATTTATATATTATGTAGCATATATATATATATAAAACATGTGTATGCATATAAAATTTTACTAGCTTATTTCTTGCAGAAGTATTTATAAATATATATAATATATAAATAAAAATAATGTAAAAATATAAATACAATATATTAATAAATATATTAATGACAAATAAATGTAATATAAATGAGCATATAAATGTAAAATGAAATTTATAAATATATGAGTATATTTATAATATATAAATAAATATATAAATGTGTATATACATATATAGAAATTACTTCTATCTTATTCCTTACCTATATTTATATAAAATACATTATTTATAAATGTTATGTGCACATATATTATGTATATGTAATGTGTGTTATATGTACATACATATATGTGTAATATATGATGTACAGTATAATATATTATGTGTATAATATATTATTAGTTTTTTCCTTGCCTTTTGATTTTAGACACGACTTCTTAATCTTTTTTAATGAGTCAGAGAGACTTTGCTCAGACTGGTGGAAACCCATGAAAAAGTATTTGTCAGAGTAAAACTTTTATCTGGAATTACAAAGAAAACTGATTATAATAAAATCATTTTGCAAATCTTAAAAAGCAAACGAAAAAATGGTTCACAGTCTTTGCTTTAAGAATCACTGATTTAAAGCATATTCTCAAAATTAATAGTACATAGATACCTTTTATGTTTTTATACACATTTTGGAGGGGCGGCACAGTGTTATAGATTAGCAACTGCCTTTGCAGTCATGAATTCTTATCTCTGGCATAAACTGTGTCATAGGCTATGTGGTGTAGGACAAGTTAAACTCTCAATATTCTGGACCATATTCTAACATTTTCCTTAAAACAAGTCCATCTTGAGAGTTTCTTATCCTTCCTAGTCTGACTTCTTCCTATTAATTTTTAATCTGCAAGATCCTATTTATTTTTACTTTGAAGCCTCTGAAATGTTTTTCCCAGATCACCTGACCTTTCTTTTCTTTTTTGCAAACTCTGTGAGGAAATGGGCACTTCTCCCCAGTGCTCCATCATTTCTATTCCAGTTTAGAGAATTTGCTTCTAGTCTTAACCCTTACCAATTCATCCTGCTGAGTTGAACTTTCCACAGTAGTGGTTTTATCATGTCAATCATTCCTCACTTAAAATAGTCAACATTAAACAAATAGTTACTAAATTATTCAAGATACCATATGTAATCCTGCTTAACAAGAGTTTGGCCTAAATGCAGAGTGGTAGAGACCTTCTTACTGGCTTTTGTGAGTTTGCCAGATACTAGTCATAAATTCTGTAGTCATTTGCAGCTGGCCATTTATCTACTAATGCCTTTGGTGACTTCCAGAGAATCAGAACCAGAAAAGATGTCGTCCCCCAGAAAAACTCTTTTGAGTTTTGAAAACTGAATCTGGGACCTTGTTTATCTTGTATTTTTATCCCTGACTCCTTCATGGTCACTCAGTAGTGCAAAGACTTAGTAGCCAAAAGCTGACCCCATGAACAACTAGGTCTGGTAGGCTTTTCCCCTTTACAGTTAACAAAATTCTAGTGCTTGTCTCCCAAGTATGGCTTTCTTCCTCACCTGTTCCTTTTGGAATCTCCCTGGCTTAAGTACCACTGTCATCACAAAAGTCTTATGAATTTGTCCAGTTGTCACTGCCCTCCCATCACAAATTACCTTATATTTCATCATCTGCAAAAATTTTGATCCTTCTTGAGATAGATAGTGATTGTTCTGTTTTTGTATCCTCACTGGTTCAGGGCCTGATTTTAGGCATGTGATATTCACTTATTGAATTGAATTTACATGTTTTAAAATTGTGTTGTTACTTAAATATTAATATTTGTTTTTATGCTTCACATACAAACTTTTGTGTATATTTGCAGAAGCAATAGCACTTGGGTGGTCTGATTAAAAGAACAACGGCTTGTTTTTGTAGCTGGCAGGGAGAGGGTTCTCAGTGTTAAGATAAAGAGATAAATAGCTTGCAGTGAAACAAATAAATAAATAAACATTATTCATCTACATATATACAAGAGACCTTTCCTAGCTGCCTTTAAATTGTTTTCATTGTCTTATTATCTAAACAATAAATGGGAACAATATATATCTTAATTAGTCAAACCTATTCGTTTAAATAATTTGTTGTTATATGTGTGTGTGTTATAAACACACACACACAAACACACACACACACAAACACACACACACACACACACACACACACACACACACATTCCTGATATTGTCCTTGCTGTTCCTCAGAGTTCTGCCTTCTTGCTTCAATACATGTAGTGATAAAATTGCAATAAGCTATGACATTTTTCTTAAATAACAGTAGTTAATCATCTACCAGTCCTTCAGTTAGAGTCTGGTGTGGGTTGGTATAAAAAAAGGTCAAATCCAGTTTTTTAAAATCCCTGAGTAAACATTTAATTCCAGAGGTTAGTTTAGAGGCAGAATTGTTTTCAATCAGTTTGTTTAATAGATTTTTTTTCTCCCTTAGGTATTGCAGATTCAGTGTCTGCAGTGTTTGTGTGATACATGGAAGGAACACAAAAATGAAATCCTCACTACCAAACATTCAGAAACTCAAGTCCTGTGAATCAGCTATACTGGGACTAAGAGAAACTAGTTTTTCAAATCCGTAATTGTCTTTCTAAATATCAGGCCTGCTGAAGTCAAGGGAAAAACACCAGGTTGATGTTCTACCCCTGCAGTTTGTGGGAGGTTGAACTACATGGACTTGGAACATATAGATTCTGTGAATCTATTCATTCAGTTTAACTAATCATTATTTTGTGGCTTCAGCCTGCAAGTCCAAGTATTAAGCATTAGGGTTACAGAGATGAAGAAAGTCCAAGAAGATAGAAGTATGATGAGAACTGGACTGGGATAAGGATATAGGGATATTTTTGGGAAAATGTTTTTAAAATAGAGAATCTTTCAATACTTTCTTGCTCTGACATTCTATGATCCTGTGAAGTCTTGGGCTTTCCCTTTGTGATGTCCTCCCTCCATAAGGTCATTGGTAGTTCATATGTACCTGCTATTTGTTCATTGCCCTTTTCATCCAGTGATTATTTTTTCATGAGTCTGTTACCTGACTGAGCTATACTTGGCAGTGCTGTGAGAGAGGAGTCCTTTCTCACTGATACTGAATTAGTCCATGCTTAATTCCTTATCTTCCATTGAGAAAAGAAAAGGAAAAAAAGGTCTTATCTCTTTGAAAGTGCCCCAAGTATTTTTCTATAAATCCCTATCAGTCTTTTAATATAATAAAACTTTCTAATATGAAGCTTTCTAAATAGCACTAGCTCTCAACCAGAGACATTCTATCCTTTCTTCTTTTTGCATCCTTATAATGTTTTTTCTTCCCTTAATCTCAAATCATCAGGGTTTGGAAATCCTTCTTTTCTTGCATTAGCCTGAAGTGACCTCTGAAGAATATGTTTGCCTATTAGTATACTCACAGGAGAATTATTAGTCTTGGGAAATGGTGTATTGTGAAAAATAATTGGGACTTGGACTGTTAGCTGAGAGATGGGTTCTAAGCTTGCTAGTAGTGAACTATGACTTTTGAGAAACCCATCCCAGTTTTCTCTTCTTTATATAAAAGGATTTGGATAAGCTCAGGGATCTCCAGAGTAGACTAAGGGGCTGTTGCATGACTTTGTATGTGATCAACTTGTTAGAGGGTAGGATTATAGTTGCCAAACCAGATTCTCTACTTTTCCCTCAACTCCCTCTATCCTTATTATCCTCTGCCCTCTCAATAAACTTGGGCCAAAGGCAGGCATCCCTCAGCCTTTGGGCCATTTGCTTCAAACACCAGCTAATGAGTAAGACCCAATCACCACCAATCCCTTTCATTTTCAGTGGATTACTGAGTCACACAGGATAAGCAGGCATTTTTGGTGCCCTGGAGATCATATTTCATAAATTCTTTCTTCCAGCCAAATCCATATAGAAATCTATAGAACTGCAAAAGCAATTTTACTAAAACATAGATCTCACCATATCACTCCCACCCAGTAAATTCCAGTGGATTCCTGTTGACTGCAGAATCAATTTTTCAAAAACTCTTTATCTCATACTTTAAAATTTTCTACTTTTGTATAAGTTTTATTGTATGCATAATTACTACAGCAGTACACATATTGGGGGTTTATGCTCATTTTTTTAAAGCCTAAAAGAGATAACACTATCCAAAAAGTTTGGACTAGATGTCTCCAAGGACTCTTAGCCCTCTAAAATTCTGAGGTTCTTTAGTAGAAATCCTTTACAATTCACATAAATCAGGACAACATTTCTTGATTCAGCACAGCACACATGTATTGCAATGTATAACTGACTTGTTAATGTTTTGCTATTGATACTTCTTTTTTGTTTTTATGGGCATTTGTAAAGTTCTGGATTTTTAAAACTTTGGAGATAATTTTTAAGTAAGAAAATACTTGGGAATTTTCTTATATTCACAGTTTTGATTATCTTTGTAATAAAGATTAAAATATGATATTTTATTTTAATGACTAGTTTATATTCTGAGGCAAAGATATGTAAAAGCTTGTATTTATGAAGATTGTTATCTCTGTGCTTATCTGCCTGCCTGGAAAAGAGTGAACTCTATAAAAAATGATTACAATGGGCATTTATATTGATGATGGGATCTAACATTTGCAATTTATTTTAAATCAGCATTTTTGCATATTATGAATTACATTCATGCAGAGAAATTCAAAAACAAATTTTCTCCTGCTAATACTCTGAGCTATTTAAAGCAAGCTTAAAGGAAAACACCAGCATGGATTTGATTGACACTGTAACCTAAGATATTTTGCCCACTGAGAGACATGGAGAGGTGTCCTAATAGATGCTTTGTGTGATGGTAGCAATAAACTCTGATAGATTGAGACTGAGAGTTTCAAGTTCCAAGACAGAACTGACTTAGTCAAAGGGAGATTGAAGAAAAGAAGCAAAAATCCAAAAGGACAATAAATGAAGTGTGAAGATCTTAGTTTTCTGACCAACAATCAGAACGACCCAACAGGCTTCCTAGGAGAAGAACCTCCAAACTGGACACATTTAATAATACCACTTTTGAAAATAACAACCAAATAACCTCTAAGAACCATGATTAAACTCTCTAAGATAAATTGTGGTAAGTTGCCAGTCTACAACAGTGAAATGAGCTCCTCACATTGAGGATTCTCACATTGATGAACATTCAAGTTTGGATTAAAAAAAAAACAACAACAAAGAAGCCAACAAAAATAATGAAATAAAGTTATTTTTAAAATGTCATGGCCCTTTGATAACTATACTAATAAATTTCTGATTCCTGCACTTTATCATACTAACTATACTTTTAGGTTAGGTTTACATACACAAACCAGGTTGAAAAAAAAAGTGATATTCAAACTACTATTTTTTTGGAAAATTCACCAGTTGAATTTTGTCACAAATTTGGCTGTGTTAATTAAAGAGTTTTTTTCTTTGTTTTGTTTTTTTAGGGTTTTTTCCCCTTCTAATGGGTTTATACTTCTAGATAATCATGGCACCTTGCTCAAAGTCATTGTGAGGATAAATGGAAACAAGTCCATAAAAATTCAGGTTATCTGAATAGCAGTCTACTGTAAAGGAGAGAAATAGATCATATAAAAAATTTTAAATGCAGATTAAAAGAACATTGAGGGGCAGCTAGATGGTGCAGTGGATAGAGCACCAGCCCTGAAGTCAAAAGAACCTGAGTTCAAATTAGTCTCAGACACTTAGCACTTCCTAGCTCTGTGACCCTGGACAAGTCACTTAACCCTAATTGCTTCAGCAAAAAAAAAAAAAAAACAAACAACAACAACAACAACAAAAAACCTTTGAGGTATAACCTTATATCTATAACATTGGCTAAAATAACAAGAAAAATGATGGATATTAGAGGGCATGTGGGAAAACTGGGGCACTAATGCACTGTGGTGAAGTTGTGAATTGATCCAAACCCATTTAGGAGAGCAATTTGCAACTATAACTGAAGGGCTATAAGACTATGCATACCCTTTTGATGTAATATGATTTTGTGGTCCCTTGATTTTAGGGGGGCTTCTGTTCTGGCAATCTGATTCCAAAGTCTTCCGGCTTTGCCCCTCCCAACCTTCAAGCTATTGTTCTGACCACTCCTTAGTCAGATAATTTCTGGCCTCAGGATAGTCCCACATATCAAACTCCTGAGACAAAAGAAAATAAAACTGAATTTATTGCTGATTGATAATCTGGTCAATGAGAACCAAATTCCTTCCTACCTATGAGCCATAAAATTAACATATGAATGCTAAAAAAAAACTGGATAAATGTGTCTCCTTCTGTTTCTCGGCTGAATTCCCTTACAATTCCAGTCCACTTGTAATGGTATTACTATTATATAAAACTTTGCCCCTTCTCTAAGGAGATGGAATCAAGCCTGCAAATTCTTTTGAGATACTTCGAGATACTAGTCTATGACCCCAAATTTTGGGGTCCCCCTTCCCAACCTCAACACTTTGTTCCAGCCATACCAGTTAGGTCTATATCCTCAAAATGGAGCTATTTGTTCAAAAATATTTATAATAGCTCTTTTTGTGGTAGTTAAGAATTGAAAATCAAAGGGGTGCCCATCAATTGGGGAATGGCTAAACAAGATGTGGTATATAATTATAATGGAATGCCATTGTGCTATAAGAAATGACAAGCAGGATGATTTCAGAACAACCTGGAAAGAAGTGGACAGAGAATGTTATACACAGGAATAGCCATATTGTTTGTTCAGTGAATAAGGGTGAATGACTTGGTTCTTCCAAAACAATCCCAAGGACTAATGATGAAAGAACTATACAGAGTGAAGCATACTATTTTTTACTTTCATTCTTTTTCTTTTGAGTCTTCTTGTACAAAATGACTAATATAGAAATGTTTTACACAATTGCACATATATAACCTATATCTGATTACTTACTCTCTTAAGGAGAAGAGGAGATGGATGGGAAGAAGGGAAGGATAGAATTTGGAACTCAAAACTTTTTTTAAAAAATGTTTTAATGTAATTGGAGGAGACAGAAGAGAAAGAGAAAGAGACAGAGAAAGAAATTTAGAAACATTCTATTTGTCCAATGAGAATTCAAATAAATGTGGTTCTATAAATTTGCTGCCACAAAAAAAAAGAATGAGAGAATTAAATAATGAGGTTATTTTAAAGAAAACTTTTTAAAGATATATTTAGACACTTAAAATTGCAGTTGTTGCCTAGATTTATACAATACCAAACATAAAATTCATGGGCTCAGGAGTAAGGCATGCACTTTACCATTGTAAGATCAAAATTAATATATTTAGGTTGAAGGGCAGGGAAGAACTTATTAGTCATCTTCACATATTTTAAGGGCTGTCACTTTGAAGAGGGATTAGAGCCATTACAAATGGCTCAATCCCCCACCAGTTAATTCCCTCAAGTGTCACGGTCCCCTACTCCCCAGTTCCATTTAACTACTTAACAGTCAGACTAGTTTCTACAAAGAAACACAGAGGTGTAATCACAAACATATGATCAGTATCCAAAGGGGAACTTAATTCCTCCTTACCCCTTGCATCTCTTTCAGTCTCTAGGGAAGGGGAACAGGAGTAGATTCATAGTTTAGCTCAGTTCCTATAGAGTACAATCAGTTTCAAGTCCAAAACTCCATCTTGGACTTGATTCTCAAGCACCCTGCTTCTCAAGGCTTTTCCACTAAGACAGCTGGCTATAGCATCTCTCCCTCCTTCAATCCTGGTTCCAAAGATGCCTTAGCTCAAACTCCCAGTCCAGTGTAGATCATCACTAACACCTAAAACTGAGAAGGACAAATGAAACAATAGAAACAAACATCCCCAGGCCCATATTTCAGAGCTGGGGTTAAAAAAAAAATAGGAAGGAAGATATCATCCAATCAGGTTTAGTTCAAGATATTCATGCTGTAAGTGAACTCCGGATGCATCTGGAAAGAGTTTATAGGAAAGGACTTTCAGTCTGCTCCTTTTAAAGATGCATGTAGGAATACTGGGGCACATATGAAGTCCCAGAATTGACCAAAAAAGTGGGAAAATTCTCCCACTCAGGTGGGAAGGATTAGGAAGTTTGGGTCTCTCCATATTAGACAATCTGTCAAGCCCCTTTACATATTTAAGATATATACAAAATAGGGGGAGAGAGAAAAAAAAGAAATTTACGTGATAACTTTATTATATGCTTTAAAGGAATAGATTTTATATAATAGTTTTACAATTTCATATGCAATCATCTTTTATGATACTGCATTATGGAAATGCTTATTTTATTCCATAAATTAAAAATAAAATAAATTCATTTTTAAATAGTTATATTCAAAATAAAGAATAGTTTAATTAGTAGAAGAAACTAGCAACTGAACAAAGTGACTAGTTAAAATGTAATGTAAGTGATAGAATTTGAGTTGAAATTTGAAAAACACTAGAGATTCTCAGAGGCAGAGGTAAGGGGCAAATGATTTCTAGGATTGAAAATGGCTTGTACAATGGATAGAAAATAAAATGTGAAGAATAATAGCAGGAAAGTCTGCTATTAGCAAGAATGCTATACTGCAGGAAAGAATGCATGAAAAACAAACAGAAAACAATGTATATGGAATCTGGAAAGATAAGTGGGAACTGGTTGTGAAGTGCTCTTAATGCCAAGCAAAGGAGATTGTATTTCATCCTAGAGGTAATAGGAAGTCACTGAATTTTATTGAGTTGTAGAGTTATATGGTCATACCTTTGCTTTTGTAACTATGTGGAGAATAGATTGGAAAGGAAGGAAACAAACCAATTAGGAGGCTATTTTAGTAGTCTATGTGAGAGGGTCTACATTGAGGAAGTTATTTAAGAAGTATTGTGGAGTTAAAATCAACAAAATTTAGCAATTGAATATACAATGTGAGGGAGAGTGTGGATAACATGGTAACATCTATGAGTAACTGGAGAGATATTTTTAACCTCAATTGTATGAATTTTTTTTAAAACTTAGGTTTGTTAGCAGTTGAGTCAAATAATTATGGCATTTATTTTGTTCACTAATAAAGTGGTCTCCAATTTTTTTCAAGTAAGAGGAACTGCTTTTGATATCACAAGCCCCTTTGTAATAATGATACTATTTTTGTTTTTTGATTTAGAAACTATTTGACAAAAAGCTACTATGACTTTAGTATTATTTCAAAATAAATTTATATTTTATTATTCATAGCAATAATCAATATTCATATCAATATACATTTGAAAAATAGTAAATATCTATGAATCATGATATTTACTCATTTTCCAGAAGATATGTTTGCTTATCTATGAATTCAAATCTGAATAGAAAGATCATTTATGATGATCTATCCCTTACCTGAGGACTCAGAAGTTGGAAACTGTTCTCCTAATAGACTTGTTTCAATATGAGAAAAATAAATAAACTACAGACAGAACTGTACACTTTAGGAAAGATAATAGATTGATTAGGCATGCGCATTAGCTATTTCTTTGTATTTACCTTCTAAAACAGAAAGGTTATCACCATAGGTCAGGGTTGCTGTACATGGTCATACTTTCTTGGTGATATTACATAAAATTCCTATGGTCATAAATGCACTGATCTGGGCCGATAACTTAGCACTGCTTAAGATAATAAAAGAATGTCTGTTTCTAGTCCAATGCTCCTAAGTTATCACTTTTCCTAAGCATTATTATACCCCTGGAAAACAAAAATAAAATAAAGAGGGAGTTTTTTTAATTAATTTTATTATGATCAGTTCTGGGACTTTAAATGTATGCAGAATCAGATGCAATACAAAGATACAAAAATGATTTGAAATAGTACATGAAGTTTTCCAATCTACAAAAAGATTTAAACAACGATAAAAAATATTTACACCTTAATAAGCATTATGTACTATTTGAATCTTTTTCTTAATATTTAAAAAGCCCTGTATAGACATTTACTAAGTCATAAAATAACTGTAATCTCTTATGGGTGGAGAGAGTTTTCTATAGCAGCAGTGCCTTACATAGATAAAATCATAGATATTTCATACATTTGCATGTTTACAATACTATATTTTAGCTGATTTTGTTGTGATCTCATAGAACAGTGGAAATAATGCTGGCCTTGTAGCCTACATCCAAATTTTGCTTCTGCCTCTTAGTTATATGACCCCAAACAGGTCACAACTTCTATAGACCTCAGTTTCCTAAACTTCCAGATGAGGATGATGAGTTGGCTGTTTTCTAATGTCTGGTAGTTAAATCAACAAGCATCTTCATTAAATCATCACAAGACCAAAGTAACTTAAGTATTTCCCCAATGTATTCACTTTAGTTTAGAGCTGAAAAGGACTTTAAAGAGAGAGAATCTGTTCCAGTGGCCCCATTTTATAGATGAGGAAACTAATCAGAAGACTTTGAATATGACACTGAAGTGCTTAAATATATACATATGATACATTAGTTCTGTTTGCGCCTTTCTGGCTGCAGTGTGGACCATTGATGTGCTCTAACTCGTCTCCAAGTTGACTTTAATCCTCTGAATCATCACTGCTGAAGTAAGAGCTGTCACAGTATTCAGCCATGTAAAGGAATTTGTGAATGACTGGGTTCATCTTGGGTATCCAGTGTCTTGGTACCAGGTATGTCGAGAGGTTAAATAGGTCTACAAATACTTTGTACCTGTCCCTAGAAGCACATAACAGAGAGTTTTGACATCAGTATTGTAGTAAGTAAAATAATAAGATTTTCCATTCAGAATGTCTAGTTTTAATCCAAGTCTCTCAAGGCTATGGAAGTAACCTCTCATAATTGTCCAGATGCCTTGTTTTGTGTCTGCTAGAATATTTGCTCGAGCTTTTCCTTTTTTTTCCCTCAGATTAGTGGTTAAGATAATGAAATAAAGGGATTCTATTCAAAACATAAAGCTTCTCCAGGTCCTTCCTCTAAGAAGTGAAGAAACAATTGATGAAAAGATCCTTTAACAATAGTAGTTAGGGGACAGCTAGGTACAGTGGATAGAGCACTAGCCCTGAAGTCAGGAGGACCTGAGTTCAAATGTGGCCTCAGACATTTAACATTCCCTAGCTGTGTGACCCTGGGCAAGTCACTTAAGTCCAATTGCCTCAGCAAAAAAAAAAACAAAAAACAATAGTAGTTAGAAATAAGGGCTGGAGCTATGACCTCATTGATATAGGACAGCTTGTAAAACTAATGGTTGAAGCAGGCATAAAAAATGAACCAGATTAAAACATAATTGGAAAGTGTTTAACAAAATAAATAAAAATACAATATAGTAAAGATATATTAATTTGTAGTTTTCTAAATCAATATGTAGCCTGCAGGATAGAGTTTAACACCACTTGTAAACTCTTTACCAAAAGAGGTCTATACCTTGTTTGTGTTGGAAAATTGCCTAGGACATCATAAGAGTAAGTGACTTGTCCAGGGTCACTTCGCCAGTATCTTTCAAAAGTAAAACTCAAATCATGCTCCTTCTGCCTCATAGACAAGTTTTCTATCCACTCCCCCACAAATATCTTTTAGCTGTGAAAATATTTCATAAAATATAATAATGTCAATGGTAGATGTCAAATGCTACAAATACTGAAAAATAGCATGACTTTAATACCTAACGTCTGTATAACAATTTAAACTTTGCAGAGTCCTCCTTCTCCCTCCCAAATTACAGGAGCCACAGGAAGTGCCTTAGATTCTACTCGAATTTGTCCAGTTCTCCCTAGAAGGAGCAGCTGGTGCCTAAGCAGATAGAATACTGAACTAAGTTACAAAGACTAGTGCTTGAATGCTTCCTTGAAGTTTAACTAGCTGCAAGTACCTTCCCTTCCCTTAGACTCAGTTTTCTTAATCTATAAAATGAAAATAATAGTTCTCATAATTTTTAAATCATGGGACTGGGAGGATCAAATCAGAAAATATTTGCAAGATCCTTTGCTAATTTTAAAAGTTTTTTTTTTATGTCAATTTATGACTACTGCACTTTCTAATTATCTAGCGCCCTTCCTCTTTTCAGTCTTTTAAAATTTTGAATACTTTTTTTTTCCTTTTGGTCTGGTTTTTTCCTCATATCATGACTAATATGGAAATATATTTACATGGTTACACATATATAACCTATATCAAATTGCTTAATATTTTTTAAATTTTAAATGAATGTTTAAAATTGTCTTTACATAAAATTGGAAAAATAAAATATCATGTATGTGCATATACATATACATGTACACATATATACATAAAAATGTATGTGTGTATTTTTAACTACCACTTGCAGCAGGGGCAAGGAAAGCACACAATTCAATACAATCTATTTAGGAGCTTGCTAGCAACTCTGATAACAGGTTGAGAAGGGATTTTCAAAATGATTAAGATGTCTTTTGAGTATTTGAGCTATCATTCCATCAAAAAGTATTGCTTCTTATGTATCAGGTACTGTGCTAAGAATTGGAGATACAAAAAAGGCAAAACTATATCAGATTGCTGTCTTGGGGAGGAGAGAGGGAATGGAGGAAGAAAAAACTGGAACTCAAAAATCTCAAAAAAATGAATTCTGAAACTATATTTAATTATAAGAAAAAATATTTAATCAGAAAAAATACTATTAAGTGAAAATAAAAGACATTCACTAATATGACTTTTTTCTAAAAGTAAAAAAGAAAAATAAGTGAAAAAAGACAATTTTTTAAAATAATTTTGCAAGCTTCATAATTTGCATTAAAAGCAAGATCAAAGTCATTTTGTTTTATTGATTTTTTATTGTTTTTCAAAGGCCTTAGAAAACAATTCTGCTATGCCCTGATGTTTTTGGCCACTACTATACAATTATATTAATGGTCCCATGGATGGTAGAGTTTAGTCAAGATGAGTAAAATACCTGGGAACAAATTCTTTCATATTCCTAGGGTTAAGGAATACTTTCTCCCCTACTTTATGCCACAATCTAGGGCTTGACATACCATATATGTTTAATAAATGCTTATCAAATTGAAGTTAATTGAATTAAAACCACCCTCACCCTCAGGATATCTGGAGATCATTTATCAATTAGCAATATGTCTTCCCTCATCGTAGGCCCTAAATCATAAATTTCTATTGCCTTATTTTCTACTTTGTTATTTATTTTGTTGTATTTTTGGCAAAAGGCTCTCCAATAACTTATGTTACCTAATAGGTCTACCTACAAAAGATACTGTGCTCCATTTGTATAAACTTGCTAATGGTAAAAAAAACAGCTTTAAGTGAATTAGCATTACTAATACTAATACTCAAAATGAAGTGATTTTTCTCACAGACTTACCCCACTGTTGAACGCAAATACTGATAACCTGAGGATCCACCAGTGCCAGCCTTGCTGCCAAGCATTCTGTGTACTATACACACATGATTATCTAGACAAACATATAATTTGAGGTTAGGGAAGACTTCCTCTACTATAAGTGGCAGTAATTTGGTTCAAGTTTAATTGCCAGTTCAATTCTGAAAGAAACATGATGAAAAATACTGTCCACCTCCAGAGACAGAACTAATGAAACTGGAGTAAAAATTGAAGTGCAATTTTCTCATTTTCCTTAATTTCCTTGATTTTTTGTGACATGGCTAATAAGGAATTATGTTTTGCACCATCTTACCTGTATAATTGTTATCTTCTCAGTGGATAGGGCAAAGGTTTGAGGGATTTTGAAATTCAATCTTTTTTTTAAATATTTCAAATAAATAAATTAAAATTTATTTTTTTAATTGCCAATGTGGCAAAAAGTAACAAATCATCACATACTTCATGTTTCTTAGGTGTTTATTTGAGGATAACCTGGGCCCACCCCTTTATTTTGTGAAAATGTTTTTTCTCCCTTAGATACTTGGGGAGGTATGAGTCAATATGCCAACGAAACCAAGAGAGGCAGAGTTTTACAAGGTACTGGAAGAAATGGCAACAGAGCTACTTAAATAATAATAATAAGCTTACATCTCCATTTGGTCATAAGGGTATCAATGTCCATAAGAGAGGTTAGCAGTTGAAAGGGAACCTGAAATCTGGGTTCTTCCCTGAGGAAGAAAACAAGAAAAGACACAGCATACTCAGAGCTGAAATGGACTTCATTTTCAAAGCATTTTAGAATCTTCTATGATGAAATCAGGGCTAGTAAGCTTTGACTGACAAGTTGCATCTTTGACACATCTAGGTTACAGGATGGTGAGCAAGACATTTAAACCTCTATGTTCTAGCAGCTCTTAAAATTTCAGAAGAGGTGCTGACCTGTATTGAAGGCATTCCCTTTATTAGTGAAATCACCCATCAGTCCCTTAACGGATGCTATTCTATTATTGTGGCCTAAACCTGGCTGGGAAAAAAAATATTCCAAAACTAGACAGGAAAAGGTATCTGTTTTTCTTCATTTTTTCTCTACATCTCTCTCTTTTCATTTCCAAATCAATAACAGTCCAACAGCTTTTGACTTTTATTATATAACAACTTGCCTTGTTCTATGTCTCCCAACTACCTGGGCAGTTGCAGGGGAGTGACAATATCTAACATTAACTATCTTTTCTGGGGACAGAATTGAGAGAATTAGACTCTGGATACTTGCAACAATTCCTATTTATACTATGCTTTATAGTCTACATTCCATTTTCCACAACAGACTTGTTAGGTAGATAGGTATTATCTCCAAGTAATAAGGGCAAGAAATTGCCTTTGTCTGTAAGGCAGGTGGGAGATGCAATGGATAGAGCATCTATCCAAGAGTCAGGTGTTCATATATGCTCTCAGAAACTGTGTGATTCTAGGCAAGTCACAACCTCAGTGACCTTGTCTGCAGAAAAGGAATAATAATAGCACTTACTTACCATGTTTGTTGTAGGGATCAAATGTGTTAATAATTGTAAAGTGCTTAGCATAATGTCTGATTCATAATAAATGTTATATCAATCAGTAATTATTATTTATTATTATTAATGGAGTTTAATGTCAAGCATGGCTTTGGTGTTTCTAATGCAGTGACAAAGGAACTGGTTTTCACTGTGGATTCCTCATTACATATGTGAAGTATATTAAAAACTTCATTCAACTGAAAATAACATGAAAAGGTACTAACTTCAGCCCTTTTCATGCTCTTCCCCTTAATTATGGTGGTTAGAATGAACATTAAAGCCATTCTTAGGGAAATGGATTAAAATTGATAATCAAATTAACACTTTGATAGATAAAATCATTGTCTCCTCACACCTCTAAAGTGATTAGAACCATCCACCCAAGGCAGGATTTCCTTTTATGTTCAAGGGAAAGAAAGGAGAAGAGGAGGGGGAAAGAGAAAGACAGAGAGGAGGGGGTGAGAGAGAGAGGGGGGAGAGAGAGAGGGAGGGAGGGAGAAAGAGAGGGAGGAAGAAAAAGAAGAAAAGAGAAGAAAGGACAGAGGGAAGAAGAGAGAGGGAGGAAGGAGGGAAGGAAGGAAAGAGTAAAGGGAGAGAGGGAGGAAGGAGGGAAGGAAGGAAGGAAGGAATGAGGAAAGAGAGAGAGGGAGGGAAGGAGAAATTTGATTTACTAGTAGTTTTTTTATCCTCTCAGTTATAAGGTATATCTTTTAATATGTGAGAGAACGAATACTAATAAAACCTAGTTGGAAGTTACTGTTTGTTAGACATTATTTAATGACAGGAAGCATTTTTTAACTGATATTAGACTTTCCAATTACCTGTATTTTTTTTTCAATTTTAGCATTATAACCTAAGATTTCTCCTATCCTAAAGTCATCTTACCTGTAAAAATATATCATCAATGCTCCCTGTAGAGCTTTGTATGACAGCCGTCTTTCACCTGCAAAATATATCAGAATGTATATATTTATGACTTACTTTCCAAGATACTTTTGTCATCCTTATGGTTGACTGTCCATCTTTTGCTTGTATTTAGCTTTAACTACTGTTCCCAATATTCTACCATCCTCCAAAAAAGTCTAACACAGCTAGCACATGTCAGAGATACACTTTGAACCCAATTTTCCCTGATTCTAAGCTTACAGTTTGCTCAACTTTTACTTGATGTTTCTCATAAATAAAAAAAAGCTGGCATTTATAAAGTGCTTTACAAACAGCAATACAGGTTAATTATCCCATTTATAATACAGGAAACAGATTCAGAAGGCTAACTCTCTAAGGTCTTATATATTAGAGTTGGGATTCAAACTCTAGCCTTTTATTCTTAGCACTATACTTTGCTGCCTTCTGTAAAGTTTCTCTTTGATTATAAAGGAATTGAATTATATCTTTCTTCAAGTTTTCAAGGTAAGATTTGCTCAGAGAGTTGAACCATCATTACTATGTTTTATAAAAGAAATGATCTCAGCAATCTCCAAAAATGTTTACACCTATCACAATAAAGATTATTTTGGACCATCCAAATGTGTTTGTTCAAAGAATTCCCTTTATCCATGTAAATTATCAACAATTCCTTTGTGATTTATGGTCTTAGAGTGTTGTCTGGGGCACTGAGAAGTTGACATAGCATCATAGAATATGTCCAAGGTAGCACTTGGACTCAGCTCTCTACCCACTAACCCACAATGCCCTGGGGCAGCTAGGTGGTACAGTGGATAGAACACCAGCCCTGAAGTCAGGAGGACTTGAGTTCAAATCTGGTCTTAGACACTTAACACTTCCTAGCTGTGTAACCCTGGGCAAGTCCTTAATCTCAATTGCCTCAGCAAAAAATCAAAAACAAAAAAACCCACAATGCCCCTCTAGGTTCTTCTTTACAACCAATATATTTGTTATATACACTCCAAGCTCAGGATCATCACAGATTCCCCTTACTTTATGGACTTGTTCATTCACCACACATTGCTAATGTCCCTTTAAGCATAAAGCCTCACCTTTACTAAGAAGATGCTCATGCCGTTTCTCATCAAATAATGACATTAGCACCTCTTTTTGTTTTTGGAGTTCAGCTAGCTGTTCATCTTTTTCCTCCGATTCTTCTTTGGCCTTAGAAGAAAAGAAATAGTAGCTAGTATAAGCAAGCAATCCAAAATGATTCTGGCTTCCCCATAATTCCTTTTTTGTTAATCTGCTTTGTAAAATGGACCCTATCCTCTTTCTCTCTCCTTCAGTAGACAAAAGATTGGTACTTTGGTTATTAATTTCTTGCTTTCTTTTTAATAATTCAGCTAGTTGTTCTTTCTTTCTTCTATTTCTTCTCCTGCATTCCATATATTAAATGGCAAAGAAAAGCTTACTCTCTCTGAGAAGGCACTAGCCATTGAAATATTGATAATATATAAAAGTGACTTAAGTTTGATAATTTATAAAAGTGATTCCTTTTATGAACAGATAGAGATTGTTGATAAGGATTCCTTGCTAAATATACCTACAGAGTTGTGAAAGGATGTTTTTACTTAGAAATGTTTATTTGCCCTGGCAAAATGAAAAGAACACTGTTTATGGAATTAGAAAATTTCAGATTTATTTCCAATTCTTCCGCACAATTTGTGACTGTGAGCAAGATATTTCAACTTTCTGATTTTCTCAGTTTTTTGCATCTGTAAAAAGAAGAAGCTGATTTAATAATGGACTCTTCCAGCTCTAAAATTCTGTGGTCTTGGAATACATAAATGAAAGATGACAAAGGAATTCTAAGATAACTACCAAGATCAACAATGATCAAATTTATGTTAATGAGTAACTGATAAAAGAAGTTCACTTATTGTACTTTGTAAAATAAAATAATAAACTATACAATAATGTACAGGATAAAGACAAAAATTGTATTTTTGACAATTAATTCTGATGGACATGGCTCTCTTCAACAATGATATGTTTCAAACCACCTCCAATTGTTCACTGAAGAAAGCCATATACACCCAGAGAGAGGGATGCGAAATGTGGACCACAACATAACATTCTCATACTCCTTGATTGATGTTTGCTTACATTGTGTTTCCTTTATCTGATATATCGTTTGTGTAGATAAGATTTTTCTTGCACAACAATGATAAGTTTGGAAATATGTATACATATATTCGATTTGCCAATATTTTAACATAATTAACATGTAGAGGATATCCTGCCATCTAGGGATGGGGTGGGGAAGTTGGGGGGAAAAAATTTGTAATGGAAAGCTATGTAAGGGTTATTGTTGAAGAATTACCCACACATATGTTATGCAAATAAAATAAAATTTAAAAAAAATTATGGCTTTACTATAATTAAGAAGCCTTGAATTAAAGGGTTTGTATAAAGTACTAAAGTCTGAGGTCTTTGAGGAATGAGATAATATAAGGAGAAAAACTAGGAAAGATTCAAAAGGAATAACCAGTTTTTCTTCCCATTTTCATGTTTTATGCTTTCAAAAAAATACAACAATACCTGAATCATTATGAATTCCTCTTCCAGGCCTTTTATGATATTCTTTTCCAATTTTTCCCAAAAATTAAATCCATCAATTTCTAATCCTGGTGTTCTTTCTAGCCATGCCTTAAATAAAATTGAACATCTTTCTAAATGCACAATAAAGATTGTAAGTTACAATAGTTTATTATCTAAGAACCTAGAGTTCAATTTTTAAATTTTTTTTCACCTGATGTATACCCTGTGCCCATTGAACCAGTCTTTGTAACAAAGAATAACAACAAAACCAGGTGAGACAGTAACTGTGTGTAATAGAATATGTCATTTTCTATGCACATTACAGAGACCCCGAAGATATTTCATATTTCCTTATTTTTCTAGGCCAAAATGATTATTTTCATCATGATTCATCAGAATTCAGACACCCTTAATCCCCATTATTAACTCCATGCATTTTATGTTCCAGAAAAAACAAGCAATAAACCTCTAAGCCATCCTGCCTTACGCACATACTGTCTCTCCCTGCTGTGCTATTTCCATTTTTATAATCTTTTTCTTGTTTTCAAGTTCACCTCAAGCAAACCAGGAAATGTTTCCTGATTTCCCTGTGCTAAAACTATTCTCTCTCTTTTTATATTTTCCTAGAACAGATTTCTCCTTTGTAACCTCTCTAAATTACCTTTTTTTTTTGTTACACTGTACTTATTTGTGTAAAGAAGGGAAATAAATTCTCACCCTCCCTCAGTCTGTATAAATTCCTTAAGAATAAAGCTTTAATCCTTTAAAACATTTGTATCCCTGGCTCTTGATCTAGTTCCTGGCACTGAGTAGGTGCTTAATATTAAATGGTAAATATTAATTTAATAATTTTATTAATAATTAAAAGTAACATTTTAATTCATCTCTATTTAAGTAAATTTAATTCCAGAAAGAATATTACTTAGTAATCTAAAATTTTAAAAAATCTTTTTTTGGTATCTTTACAAAATATATTATCCTGAAAATCTTAATATGTGACCATTTACACATATTCAGTTATGGTGTACATCTTCACTATTTTTCTCTTCATGATAGTGAAATTTATCCCTTTATTTTCCTGACACTGTTGTGACTCTGGACACTCATCTGTGAGATGCTTAACTAGTCTTGAATCTGCACTTAAGATTGTGGGACATTTTCTTTGTGTGGAACCAAAAAAAAATGGTTCCTACATGGAGAACCTGCTAAATTAATCTCATTTCCCTCAAACTCTGATAACTTGACCAATCGCCATGCTTTTTCTTCTAGAAAAATCGTGGATTGTAACTGTTTCTTTGGAGGTTTTTAAGATTTCACAATCTGATTCTGAGTAAGAAGAAACTGTTTTTTCTCTTTTTTAAGTCTATATCAAATCAATTATTCATCAATTATTGCTTATAAGCTTTGCTAATTACATCTTAAAGAAGACATCTGTATGTAGTCTTTTTCTTGGAACTAAGAAAGTCAGTGATAGAGCTATCTCAATCTCCCTGATTATTTTGTATCTCAATCAAACTTATTTGTAATGGTATATATTTCTCATGATGAAATCTATGATACTTATTAAATAACTAGAAACCAGAAGTGGTTGTTGATCATCAACAACTATTATCTAATAGAACTTTTATAGTTTTCATGGCAATTGAAGTCCATTAGCTGGGATAGGTCAGGTGGGCTTAAAAAGCAGTTTTTGGCAATTTGTTATCTTCTATGTTACTGCTCTGAGGTCTCCCCATGCCAAAATACCAGTGAGTAAAAGAGAGAATTCTTTTTAGTGGAAATATGAATTTCTATGGATCTGTCTCTTTTGCAGTCTGAAACCTCCAGAATGAGTTAGATTCTGACCAGGATTTAAATAATTTTAAAAGAATTGTCCTCCTTAATTTATACATGAAAACAAATATAGCATTTCTATAAGATGATTTATGAAATCCTTAAGGATTCCTGGTGTGAGAGAAATTCACAAGTAGAAAAATCTTCTTAATTCAGAATAGTGTGGAGAAATGTTCAATTTAATGAATAAGTTTAATTGTAGACTTATTAAAAATGCAGTTTTGCTTATTCTAAAGCACATGCTCCCCAGTGGTCCTTAGAGGCTTTATTTTGCCAAATAAATAAAACTACTTATAATTTATTAAATCAATTCTGCCTACATAATTGAACACCTTTGAAATTATTGAAAAGTGTGTTTTCTTCAATATTTGTTCTCTCTTCTAATTCTATTTTCTATTAACTTGGGTATGGGAACAGGTTAATAGAAAAAAGTTACCAGTTAAACTCCTGTTAGAATTTCATAAATAATAGTAATAACTCCCAATTAATAATCCTAGAGTGTTGATTTCTGAATTACAAAGGAAAATAAGTTTGAATATGTACCTCTACCAGTTGTAGGAGAGTTTTCTCCTGTTCAGACTTTAGCAATAATTCATTATCCATTCCCTTGAAGTTATCCCGATAGTGTCTCCTATTATAAGGAACTCTCAGACTCTGAAGAACACCAATCTTATTTTCTAATAGGCGAAACTGTAAGCTCTGGAAACCTGATGCTGGAGATAAATGCTCTCTTTGTAAACAAATTGGAAGGGGAAAAAAAGAGAAATAAATTGATAGATTGGCATTACAAATCTCTGAAATAGTTTCTCATGAGCTGTTTTCAGATTTCCTCTCATATGGGATGTCTATCAACGGTAAACAAGTTTTGGTATATAATTGCAATTTGTAATGTGATACTATTGTGCTATAATAAATGATGAGCAGGATGATCTCAGAAAAACTTGTAAAAATTTATACAAACTGATGCAAAGGGAAGGGAGTAGAACCAGGAGAACATTAGCATACAGTATACAGTAATAGCAATATTGTAAAATAACTAACTGAACTTTAGCTATTCTCAGCACTATCATGATCTAAGACAATTCCAAAGGACTCATGATGAAAAATGCTATCTGCCTACAGAGAAAGAACTGATGGGATCTCAATGAAGATTGAAGCATGGTATTTTTTACTTTGGGAGGTGTTTTTTTTTATTTTTTTGGTCTGTGTCTTTGTTTGCAAAAGTGACTTATCTGAAAAAATGTTTTGCAAGATTGTGCATGTATAACCTAATATCAAATGACTTGCCATCATAGAAAATAGAGAGAGGAAAAAGGAAGGAAAGAAGAGAATTTGGATTTCAAAATTTTCAAAAAAATGAATGTTAAGAAATGTTTTTACATGTAATTGGGAGAAAACAATAAAATTTATTATTTTTTAAAATTTATTTCCTATTGAAGGAAAGGGCCCCATATGTGCAAGAATGTTTGTGGCAGCCCTTTTTGTAGTGGCTAGAAAATGGAAATTGAATAGATGCCCTTCAATTGGAGAATAGCTGAATAAATTATGGTATATGAATGTTATGGAATATTATTGTTCTGTAAGAAACGACCAGCAGGATGATTTCAGAGAGGCCTGGAGAGGCCTGGAAATATTATCCTAGTTTCTTTATGGGATAGTTAGGGAGACTCAGACAATATAAATAAAACACTTTGGAAACCATGAAACACTATTAAAAAAAATCCTGCTATTATCACTTATTTAGTGATATATGTGTGTGTGTGTGTGTGTGTGTGTGTGTGTGTGTGTGTGTAGAGAAAGAGAGACAGAGAGACAGAGAGAGAGAGAGAGAAAGAGAGATGGATGGATGCAGATATATTTTTATGTATGTGTGTATGAAAAGAAAGCACACAATAATAATAATATTTGGGAGGAAATTGATGACAAAAAACTCAGAAATGACCCCAAAACCCAGAAAATACCTTGTTCTCCAAAAAGAACTCAAAGATAGTATTTTCATCTTTTTTGATTGTTTGCTTTTCCTTTCTTGTCATTTTTTTCCCTTTTGGTCTGATTTTCCTTGCACAATATGACAAATATGGAAATATATTTTAAAGGATTATACATGTATAATCTATGTCAGATTGTTTGCTGTTTTGGAGAGGAGGGAGGTAAGAGAAGGAAGAAGAAAAAAATTTAGAACACAAAAGAATGGCTTATGTCCTTGAAAGGTTAATTGACTTGTTCCAGATCACAAAGCCAGCATATATCAGAGGTAAAATTTGAATCTAGGTTTTCCTGACCTGAAGACAATCTCCCTATTTACTATGCCAAGATGACTGTCAATGAAGCCAGTAAAAATCATTTCCATTTCAAAATGAGAAAATTAAGGATTAAAAAGACTTTATAGACACACATGGTGAATATCACAGAAAATGGTAGTAGAATTGGGCCTCAAAAAACATCTTTTAACTTAAATCCAGTGCTCTCCGAAATACAATTATTCCATCCTCACACAAATGCTCTTCTCATGCAGAAAGACAAATACCCAGAAGGTTAAAAAAATTTACAAAACACATACCTGAAGTCATTGAAGTCCAAGGCTGTCATAGTTTCTAAAACTGAAAATTGTTGTACAAGTAGTTTCAATATCACTGAAATTCGATGTATTCTTGTAACAACCTTAAGCATATTTCTTTCATCTCTTACCTGAGAATTAAAGAATAAAATTAGATTTAAAACAAATGCAATTTCTATACATCATTCCCCAATTGATAAATGGTCAAAAGATATGAACAATTTTCTGAGAAAGAATTTAAAGCCATTTATAGTCATATCACTATTGATTAGAGGAATGCAAATTAAGACAACTTTGAGGTACCACTACTCACCTCTCAGGTTGGTTAAGATGACAAGAAAAGACAATGATAAATGTTGGAAGGGATGTGGGAAAACTGGTAGACTAATTCATTGTGGTAGAGTGGTAAACTGATCCAACCATTCTGGAGAGCAATTTGGAACTATGTCCAAAGGACTATAAAACTGTGCATATTCTTTGATCCAACAGTATCACTACTGGATCTGTATCCCAAAGAGATTATAAAAAAGGGGAAAGGATCCACATATACAAAAATGTTTGTAGCAGCTATTTTTATAATGGCAAGGAATTGGAAGCTGAATGGATGCCCATCAGTTGGGGAATGGCTAAATAGGTGATGGTATATAAATATAATGGAATATTATTGTTGTATAAGAAATGATGAATAAGCTGATTTCAGAAAAGCCTAGAAAGATTTATGAACTGATGCTGAGTAAAGTGAGCATTGTACACAGTAACAGCAAAATTACATGATAATCAACTATGACAAATTTGGCTCTTCTCAGCAATACAATGATTCAATATAATTCCAATAGACTTGGGATTGAAAATGCCATCTGCATCTAGAGAGAGAACTATGGAGACTGAATGCAAATCCAACCATAGCATTTTCATCTTTTTTAATTGTTTGTTTGCATTTCCTTTCTCATTATTTTTCCCTTTTGGTCTGATTTTCCTTGCACAATATGACAAATATGGAAATATGTTTTAAAGGACTGTATATGTATAATCCACATCAGATTTATTTCTGTCTTGGGGAAAGGGGGAGGTAAAATAAGGAGGGAGAAAAAATTTGGAAAACAAAATCTTACGAAAGTGAATTTTGAAAACTTTTCACATGTATTTTGAAAAATTAAATATTATTGAGAAAATAAAACAAATGCAATTTCTAGAAAACATATAATTAACTTAAATGAATACATATGTCATGAATTTACTTTCCATTCATCGGAAGACTACTTAGAATTTTGAAGTTTCAAAATGCAACCAAAGGTTCTTGTGTGTATATGTGAAGGGAATGTGTGTGAAATGACAGGCATACTGTTAAGTTGTTAAAACAGAAGTACTCGTTATGAATTTAAAACTTTAAATATCAGAAAATTACATGGAAGTAAATAATCTTTAAAGTAAATCTTCTCAACTTTGTGCCCCATACAATTGAACAAAAAAAAACAAAAAACAAAAAACACTTAATCATCACTGATCCCATATCCTGTAGTGAATGTCAATGAGCAATGTCCCAAGAGAAAAAACTTTACATGAAAGAGAGAAGGAAGGAAGGAGGGAGGGAAAAAGAGAGGGAAGGAAAAAGGGAGAGAAGGAGTAAAGGAGGGAGGGAAAGAGGAAAAAAAAGAGAAAAGGAAGGAGGGAGAGAGGGAAGAAAGGAAAGCGGGAAGAAGGAAGGAAGGAAGGAAGGACCTGTGTTGCTGAATAAATGCTTGGTGAATGAATAAGAAAGCAGAGCTTCCAATGACAGAGAGTATGTCCCCTGGGACTTAAACTCAGAGTAGGGAGCAAAGTTAGGTAATAAATAATAACATTGATGCTCACATGATGATGATGATAAATGGTTTCATGTTGTTGAGCATGGGGTTTAGAGTCAGGTGATTTATGTTTGAAACCTATCATCATCTAAAAAGTGAAGTGGCCCTTCTTGCTTCAGTGTTAATGTTACAAAGAAAGTCTTCTAAAAACCTGGTGATAATTAATGAAAAAAGACTCTTCTTCATTTTAGTCATTCCAGTAGAAAGTCTTAGAATGGGTTCTAGCCTACCTCACTTTTCCTTTTTTCATATTTATTTATAGCTCAGAAAAGATTCAGATTCAATTTACACCATGTAGATAAACTACCATTGACTCACAATAACTATGTGATTCTTGGCAAGTCACCTCATTTTTCAGTATCCCCAGGCTCTCTACCCTGTCCCTTAAGACAGTAAATTAGAGACAGGTTATGGTTCTGCTTTAGTAGAGGAATTTCCATATGAGAATTTTCCTCTGCCCTCAGCTTGCTAGGCTTTAAAATGATTTTTTTTTCAAACCAATAAACTCAAATGTTACATTTTATTGAAATCAACTAACATAATCATTAAACCAAAAATACTTTTAAAAGTTAGACAAGCCTGTGTTTGATTTAGATAAATCAAGCAAGGTCAAGTTCGTTTATGTAACATCCACATTTCAAAGTGCACAGATAGCTATCATGTATGCTCTTGTTTGAGGGAATCCCAACCTGGGCAAATTCCTAGGAGTAAAATAATCATACATATGCTATACCTGGAGGCTGTCCTTCACTCTGGAGTTTCTACTTTCAAAGCAACCTGTCATTAAAATTTGTGTGTCCAAATCTGTGTGTCCTAATGAATGAACATTTGAGAGTGTCCAAGAATGCAGAGAAATCTATCACTGTTAGCTTGTGCAGGAATACATTCACCTTGCCTGGCTCCCTCAATTTTCATTAGGATATATCTGATAAATTTCTTTTCATTTTTTTGAAAACACATGTTTGGCTCTGCTACCATTAAAATTCAGTTCTTCAATTATTACATGAGATTCCATCTTGAATTTGTCTTACACTTTCATGTCTAGCACAAGTTTCTCAAGGAATCTCAGAGCTATAAGTGATCTTGGAGACTATCTAATCTTATCCATAATTAATAGGGTATCTCCTTTATTGTATCCTTAACAAGTGATCACCAGGCTCTACTCACAGATGCTTAATGATGGGGGTCCCCACAATCTCTCAAAATAGTCTTTTTCCACCTTGGCATAGACCAAAGTATTAGAAAATTGTTTCCTTAAATGAACACAAATAAGGAGACACTTGGTGGATATCATGGTGGTCAGATAGCAAGAAGGCCTGGAATCAGGAACACTTAGGTTTAAGTTCCAACTGTGAGATATATTGATGGTGTAATACTAGTTATTTTTACCTCTTCATGCTCTTAGGAAGTTCTCTAAAACTGCAAAACACAGGACATTATTCAGTCTCCATTGATAAAGGAGTTTCATTATCTGCTATTCCCTACACCTATGATATTACAGGTCCAGTCCACCCTCCCCAAAAATAAAATAAAAAAGAAAGAAATGTTTAGTAAAGATTGAAAGAATATAAGTTTATTTGGGAGAAAGACCTAAGAAGGGGAATGTGAAAAGTTAAATAATTTTAGAGCATGGAGAAAAAATCGGAGACATGACTGTTAGATACTACCATAATTTAATAGGAGATGATAGAAGAGTTCAGAGAGGAAAGAGGTAGAGTAGCACCAAAGTAAAATTTACCATGAAAGAATTTTGACTAGAGGTATCTCCTACATATGAAAGTAGATAGAAGTTTGTTTCTTTCTTTTCTTTTCCATTTATTAACTTTCTCCTCCTTTAAGTCCCATATTTTTTCTTTTCCTTTTCTGCTTTCTCCTTCTTCAGAACTATTAATTCCCTGCTCCCAGGACCTAAGCCCCAGGATTTGTCCTATTTGTATACAGTTCAATATATTTTGTACCTAACTCAAACATTTAAGTCAGTGAATGTTTATCCAGCACCTACTATTTACGAGTCATTGAGCTTTTATGGGCTAACCAGGAAGCATAAAGACCATTTTTGGCACTGATGTATAGGAAAATATATTCCAAAATAAGTCACAAACCAAGGCTAAAAGTCTAACTGGTTAGCAGTTATCCTACTGTGTTCCCTTTGAGGTTATTGTGGCATTTATTTCACTGAAACTTCAGTATGGCCAAGCAAAGCTATTAGGGTCCCTAGAAGGGAATTGAAGCAACTTCTAAATCTAGATCGAATAGTTACTAGGACAACCTGACTCCACAATCAGACTTGTTTATTTGTTAAAAAGGATGGATGGTCTTTTTAGCCACCCCACAGTTTTATGTTAAATAATAGAATGTAAGCTCTTTGAAGTCAGCCACTGTTTTGTCTTGGACCTTTGCCCAGACTCTCTACCAATGCTTTGTACTTAGTAAGTGCTTAATAAGTATTTGTTAAATTAGAATGATTAAATTTTGCATCCTACTAAATATTTCATAGCCGTTCCAAACAAAATAAAATAAAACACCATACTGAAATTATAGTATAATATCAACTGGACTTACATGACCCTGTTGAAAAATCTCCCGGACAGAATCTAATTCCCATAAGATTTGCTTAAACCACAGTTCATATGCTGTAATAAGAAAATCATGGTTACTGCCAAAATTATTTGTTGTTTTCTTTGCATACATATGTATGACAAATGAGAAACACACACATTGAGAGACAGACAGAGACAGAGACAGAGACAGAGAGATAGAGAGACAGAGACAGTAACAGAAAGTCAGAAAGAGAGAATCATTCTATGGCTTTTACATGAACATGGGGCAAAAAACATCTCTCCTAGTTCTAACAGTGTCCTTATGGGAAAGATTGGGAAGAGAGTTGCCTAATGTGGAGTTAGCCATCTAAGGGAGATAAAAAGATCAGTGAAGGGCTTCGGATTATTTAAATGTGATTTTTTTAAAAAGATACTGTTGTGATTTAAAACAGTGCTTCAAAAATCATCAATCTGTGCAAACCCTTTGACCCATTGGTACCACTATATTCCCATATCCCAAAGAGATCAGAAAAAAAGAAGAAAAGAGTTTCTTTGTAAAAACACGCAAACAAACAACACAACAACAAACAAACAACAAAAACCCACCCACAATCAAAAACTTTATCAGCTTGCTTGGAGGGCAAAGAACTGGAAACAAAGGGTAGTTATATGAATATAATGAATACTGTTAAGCCATAAGAAATGATGAAAGAGATGGTTTCAAAGAAACCTGGGAAGACATGTACGAATTGATACTGAGTAAAGTGGGCAGAACCAGGAGAACAATTTATATAATAGCAATATTTTTAAAAGGCAATTTTCAAAGTCTTTAGAACACTGATCAATGTGATAAGCAACAATTAATTTCAATTCCTAAAAATAAATGATGCAACATACTATCTACTTCCTTTTAGGTGAACTAAAGAAGCATACATTTCTGGACATGGCCAGTATGAGACTATAACTTGCTTGAATGTACATATTTATTGCAAGTTTTTCCCCTTTTTATTTCCAGTGGAGAAGTGGTGGGATTGGAGAGAGAAAAAATGCTTATTAATGTAAAAATAAAATAAAAGTTACAAAATGATATGTATGGTTAGTTCTTATAAAGAACTATGAAACATAATAAGTGAGACATAACACTAGATATATGTCTAAAAGCAAAATCTCATTAATCCTCTCTTTCTCTCTTATTTTATTCATAACTGATCCAGTATGAGGTCTATCTTCATCTAGGCAGTATATTTAATTTTTAGGCTACCATCTTAATTCTGATTCTTACCAAAGCAATATTAAGGAGAAGGAGGAGGAAAAGAAGTTGTATATTTGCTCTTGTGAGCAGAGCAATCTGAAGCTTCTTTTCCAAGAAAGATTTCCACCCCCAGACCAAACCCCAGTATTTCTTCTATTAGTTTTGAAATGATGAAAGCCTTGTTATTCAGACATGGGTGACATATTAATCGTTAATATATAAATATCAATCATTAACACATTAATAAACTTTGGTCTGGATTTTTAATAGTGTTATAATAAAAAGATGTTCATCATGGATCTTATTCCTTTTCTTTTCACTCTGAAGTTCTTGTGCATTCAAATCTAAAGTTACCCATTCAGGCAAAGGATTGGTATATTTTTAGGGAGAGAAAATAGGGAAATAAAAATGAAATGAAAGTGAAGTATCATAGGGGATAGAGAATTAACCTTCAATTCAGGAAGACCTGTATTCAAGTATTACTTCTGTTGCACATTAGCCAAGTAATCCTTGGCAAATGATGTTGTCTCTCAGTATTACAAGCAATTCCCTAAAATTATAACTTTCAGAGAAGGTGTAAATCTGTATCTGTAGAGGGAAATTCCTATGTTGATGAAATAACAAATGAAATCTGAAATCTGTAATGTGTACTCCATGTGGAGCATCTCAGGACAACCTTTGGAGCTGGGGCTGAGGGCTGAGGGTAGGAAAGTAGAAGTGGATTGAATGAGAGCACAGCATCCCCTTAAGTGATTAAATGCACCAGAAGGAAATAAGAATGCTAAAATGTAGCTTTACATCTTTTGAATTTTTACCTAGAGTCAGGCTTACATATGATTTCATGATATTTTCCTAATTAAATTTGAAGTCATCTAACACTATTTCCTCAAAATATAGTTTTGCAAATTACTAAAATGGAAAATTGTAAAATCTAATTTCTTTGTGAATTATTGAAGTTGAGATCTTACTATTAAATTAAAATAATAGTCATTCATAAATAGTCCCTTTGGGTGTCCCGTAGCATGCATGGATGGGTATTTACAACTCATAGAAAGATACTCTTGAGGAATTTATATGACAGTGAAATGCATATCCAGATATTTAAAACTGAAGAGATTCAAATCTGTAGAGTCTCTCAATGTTCTTCTCTCTTCTACCAAGAAAACAATACTTGTATTCAACACAGGTGCAATTAGAGTGATGGAAATGACCATATATCCTGAAGTTATTGCTTCACACTCCCTTCTGTAGCTTACCTTGATGGGTGATAATGAAAAGATGTTCATCATGGATCTTATTCCCTTTCTTTTCACTCTGAAGTTCTTGTGCATCCAAAATTTTTTCCAGCTTTAACAGAATGAATCATGACAAAAAGATCATGAGAATCTGGTGTTCAACATATTCATGGTCAAATTTTAAAAGCCATGGCAATGAAAAGCATATAAGTATTTTCAAAATCCAATTGGTCCTTAGAAATTGAACCTACTTTTCTCTTCATGGATCATGACTGAATGACGATCTCTTCATCAAACAAGGAATTGAATTGAATTTTGCTTTTAAATGGTGATCACAAAAATATCTTTGCCTTTTTTTTTCATTTTTCCTAACAATATTCATTATGGCAAACTACCATTAAGAAGCCCATTAATTGACCTGTTCAGATATATTACATGATAAAAGCTTGATAATTTAATATATGTTTTTCCTGTTGCCTGATTCCAGCTTGATAAAGGGGTTTCATAGTCATGCTGAGCCTGGAAATACGGGGAGTGGGCTTATGTAATAATAGATCTGCTCTTCCAAGGAAAACAACAGACAAAATCACTTATAGCTCATTTCTTTATCTGTCAAGCTACAAGCATTTGTTAAGTACTTATTTTGTTCCAGATGCTATGCTAGATGCTAAGGAGATAAGGACAAAAACAAAAAGTCCTTATCTATATCCTAAAAGGAACAGGAAAAAAGAATGATGGAAGAATAGAGTTGTAAAGGATATTAGAGTCTCCAGGAATAAGGGAATAGAAGCCAAGCTCATTCATTCCTTGTCTATTACTTCTGTATTCTGACAGAATCTAACAAGTAAAATCATAGGAGTAAGTTCGGAGGCACCCCACAGAGACTATCTAGCCCAACTTCTCATTATAGATTTGAGGATATGGAGACACAGAAAAGTCAGGGAATTTTTCAAGGTCCTACTGGTATTTAGTAGCAGAGTCAGCATTTTTACCTGGGTCCTTTTATCAAATCCAATATTCTTACCATTTACTATCCTACCTACTTCTTACTTTCCCTAATACATAGCAGATGCTTACTCTCATTACTTAAACATCAGGAAATACTGAGAAGATAGGATCAAGCAGTCAAGTCTGTCAGTAAAGCTCTCTGTATTGCTAAATCACAGGAGTGTTGAAAATTATAAAGGGACAGTTTGCTGAAGTACAGGGAACAGGTATTACCCAATTCATGCAAACATGGCTTTGTCAATAAATCCCTATTAAGTTCACAGAAACCATTTCCCCATTGAGATTTTCCACCTGAAGGCAAGGAAAGTGAAGCTTGATCCTATCTTCTCAATATTTTCTGATGTCAATTATTTCATGCTATTACATTGTTGATTTGCTTTCTTAGATGAAGTTTTGAAGTGTGTTCTAGGCTTTGTATGTATGTGTTTTTGTGGGTGTATGTGTTCCTAAGTATAAGAAAGCACACATTTGAAGAAAAAGTGTCAGTGCTGATTTAGCTCTAAAGGCTATTTTCTGTCTAGTTATTTGGTGGCTAAGATTATTGATTGTCCTTTGTATTCAAAGAGAACCATGACATCAGGGAGAAAATCTAATGAAACGCTAGTGAACTGGATTGAAGTGAGGGAGGGCTATGCAAAGTCACCAGTCTTACTTTCTTTTCTGGAACCAAATGAGTCCAGCGGCAAGATATAGATCAGAATGAGTAAAGATGGTTCTGGATGTAATGTAGCTAAGCCACGGAGAACACCTAAAATTGGCACTTACATGTAGGTAGTTTCCATAGACAAGTCCTCCTTTACTGGCTTTATTAATTCCAGCTTGTGATTTGTCCTCTTCCTTGTCTTCCAAGTGTAATTTGTTCCATGCATATCTAAGAACCCAATAAATAAAGAAGAAAGAACAGGTAAGGGGAGAGAAAAGAGAGCAGAAGAGAGGAAAGGAGAGGACCAGAGAGAAGAGGGGAAGGAAAGGGAAGGGAAGGAAAAGGAAGGGAAGCAAAAGGAAGGGAAGGAAAGGAAGGAAAGGAAAAGGAAGGGAAAGAAAGGAAAGAAAAATGAAAGGAAGGGAAAGAAAGGAATGGGAAGGAAAGGAAGGAAAGGAAAAGGAATGGAAAGAAAGGAAATAAAAAGGAAAGGAAAGGAAAGGAAAGAAAGGAATGGGAAGGAAAGGGAAGGAAGGCAAGGAAAGGGAAGGGAAGAAAAGAGAAAGGAAGGAAAGGAAAGAAAAGGGAAGGGAAGGAAAGAAAAAGGAAGGGAAAGGAAAGGAAGGGAAGAGAAATAGAGATAAGGAAAGGAGAAAAAAGGATTTTACTGATTTACTGATTCAACCCATGACTTTTTAGATTGTAGAGCCAATGCATGCTTAAATGAGAAAATTAAGCTAGAACTTATTTATCAGTCTAAGCTTTCCCACTTCATTCTTTTTAGCCCTTCAAAGTGGTCACAGAGTACTTGGTGTCACTTCATACTCACCCAATACTGTTTCCTAAAAAAGGACACCCACTCATGGTGACGATTTCGTCTCTCAAAGGTAATTAATTGTTTCAGTTCTGGAATGATATCCTGACTGATGTTCCCAGATGTACCACAGCTGTCTTTTATGTACCCTGCTGGCCCAGCAGCAGCCAATCATCTGCACACTCTGCTTGTCCACTCCTACCACTTATAACTATAGTAGCTGAGGAAGAATCGTACAATTTTAAAGCTGCAACATCCCCATAGCTGATCTGGAGTAGATTTGTGGTGCTACTTGTTTTTTTAATAGTAAAAAATGTTCCATTAGATTATATCATTTTACAGTGGAAATCAGAAAGATTCTTTACTGGTATCCAAAGTGTCTAAAGAGTGCACTGAACATTGTGGATTCCGATTTAAAATTATTGTTCTGCAGTAAAAGAATATATTTAACATGATGCTAGATATAGATATAAAGAGAACTTCATGAAACTTGTTTTCTCTTGTCAGTCATCTTAAAATTTTTGGAGCTTGTTTTTAAAGTAAATACTTAATTCATACCTGCCAAGTAACTTTCTATATTCTACTGGACCCTGTTGAATGTACCTGATCCTAGAAGCCAGTTTAAAAACAAAAACAAAAACAAAAACAAACTATTGAAGACATCAGAAGGTCTACCTGACTTTGGGGCCAACTGACCCTGTGATTGGAACAGATCCAGATTTCTAGTTGCTCTTCTTGAAGCCTGACCTGGCTATTCTGTTTCAATGTCACCCTTTCCCCCCAGCCTCCCACAGCCTCAAAACAACTTACTTAACAACTTACTTATGCTTCCCATAAAGCTCCCTCCTGGCTGAAATATATTTAACTCTGCCCTTCCTCTTCCGCTCTTAGGCACTCCCTGTACTTTGGGGCTGTTTACTAGTCCTGGATTGTAATTCCCTTAACTCTGTTAAAAGACCCTCATTTTTGCTATTTTGACAGTCAGTCTTTTTTATTTTAAGTTGACAATTCCTTCCAGTTAGAAGTCACTGTTCAATTTGAAAGAAATTTTAATTCCCCCTTTGGGGTTAAAATGCAGTTTTACCGATTGATAGAACAGGATCTTACAGGTGGAATTTTTGGGATAATTCAGCTCCTAAAGGGGTAGTTTTGCTTGAAATGCCGAACTACTTATGAATATATAGAAATCAAGTGACCTGAATAGCAATTATTGTATTTAGCTTAGGTCTTAGGCAAGGCAGTTCCTTGGACATCAGTTTTCTCTTCTGTTAAAAAGAAAAAAAGGGGGGGGGCAGCTAGGTGGTGCAGTGGATAGAGCACCAGCCCTGAAGTCAGGAGGACCTGAGTTCAAATTTGGTCTCAGACACGTAACAGCTGTGTGACCCTGGGCAAGTCACTTAACCCCAATTGCCTAAGAAAAAAAAAAAAAAGTTTCTATGATTCCATTTTTATTGTTGTTGACTCTTCAGGACCCCATTTGGGGTTTTCTTCGCTTAGTAGCTCAGTATTTATTTCTCCAGCTCATTTTACAGATGAGGAAACTGAAGCAAAAAGGAGAAATGACTTGCTCAAAATCACCAAGCTGATATCTGAGGGCAGATTTGAACTCCTATCTTATTTATTTTTTATTTTTTTGCTGAGGCAATTGGGGTTAAGTGACTTGCCCAGGGTCACACAGCTAGGAAGGGTTAAGTGTCTGAGACCAGATTTGAACTCAGGTTCTCCTGATTTCAGGGCTGGTGCTCTATCCATTGCACCACCTAGCTCCCCCGAAACTCCTGTCTTCTTAATCCAATTCTGGCACTCCAAACTCTGTGCCAGCAAGCTGTAGCCTAAATTGCAATGGTATTTCTAATAGGCTAATAAATGATAAAAGTACATAAAGCATTTTACAGGGATTTGTTACATGCTCATCATTGCTGATCATGCTCATTTTTCAGATGAGGAAATTTAGGCTTTGTATGTTGTCCCTGGTCACTGACAATGTCAGAATAATATTCAGATTTGAATCTCTCCTGATTCCAAGTCTAGCACTTTTTCTACCATATAATAGTTTATAGGCATGGAAATATGTGTGTTCTGTTTCTTTAAGTTTGTATAACACAAGAATATGATAATCTTGTGCCATAATGGAGGTAGTAGCCATGATCAGAGATCATTTTCTTTGTTTTAGTGGGTATTCTCCTGTAGAAAACATTGAATTATCTGGGGGAGGGCACTCTCATATGTAGAGTTTGAAAGTGGAGAATAATTAATAAGACCTCCTCTTCTCATTTGGTTGGCCCAGTAGACATGTATTGACAAATAATAATGCTAAATAATTTACTTTGGTCTTTTTTTAAGGGCCTGTGATTTGAGAAAATAGCCATGTGGCATGTTGATAGAGCACTAGACTAGAGTTGAGAAGACTTGAGTTCAAATCTGGATTCAGATACTTACTAGTGTATAAATTTTCAGAATTTATACACTAGTTATCCTTAATCCATTGAAGAAGGAAATAGCAAAGCACTCCAGTATCTTTGCCAAGAAAACCCTATAGACAGTATGGTCACAAAGAGTTGGATACAACTGAACAACAACAAGTTTTGAGAAAGCTATTCTGCCCTATCAGCATGATGATGAAATTTTTTTCTGTAACATGGTGAAGAATTTTTAGAAGAACAGGATGTTTGGTTGAATTCTGCCATTCTAGTTGGGATCATTTGGTTCTCCTTGTACCATAAAATTCCATACTTAGTACTCTATCAACATGCCACAGAGCTCTCTTCTCAAAGGATAGGCCCTTTAAGAAGACCAAAATAAATTACTTAGCATTATTCTTTTTCAATTCATACCTAGTGGGCCAACCAAATGACAGAGGAGCATCATGTCTATTTAGGGTTGATGTTTGCCTAATTACTTTTCCATTAATTAATCGATCATCAACAATCATTTGAATCATCTGTAGGTAGATAAAGGTATGTTGGTATATATTTTGACAACTGATTGAAAAAATATGTATGACATACTTTTCAGCTTAATTTGAATTATTAATATTTTCTCTATCATTTTCTTCAGTCTAGATAATCAACAAAACAGTTATTCAGGTCTTGATTTGTAGCATTTTCTTTTTGATTTCCAAAAGTGCAAATTTAATAGTCAGCTCTAGGAGACCAGCCTGGTTCCAATACACTATTGCCTGTAGGAAATTATATTAAATACAACGGGATATTAAAATGAGTATGTGGTTCCAATATTTTAATAAACCATGGTTCTGTAATTTTGTCTTAAACAACTACCCCAAACTGAGAAAGGTCATTAGAACATGGACTACAGTGATGCCATAGAGGAAAAAAAAGTACATGAAAAGGAAAATTAGCAAAAGTCAGTGATCAGCTGGATACAAGAAAAATCTAAAATTACAGGCAGCATGGCACAATGGACTTGGAATCAAGCTGTATAATCCTATGTAAATCACGTAAATCCTATTTCTCAATTTCCTCATCTCCAAAATGAAGGGATTAAACTTCCAGCACTACATCTATGATCCTATGATTTTATAATAAAATAATCCACTTAGCTCAGTTCTTGAAGATGAGCCTATGGCTGTTCTTTTTGTTTTCTTTTAAATTGTAAAGGAAGTGATTTTGTGGGACTTTTTTTCATATTTCCATATTAGTAATTTTGTGAAAGAAGTAACAGAACAAAAGAAAAAACCGCCAAAAAATGAAAAAAAATGTTTTGAACTGCATTCAGATTCCATCAGTTCTTTCTATGGATATGGATAGTATTTTCAATCGTGAGTCTTTTGGAATTGTCTTAGATCACTATTTCTAAGAATTGGCTTTTGTTCTTGATTCTTGTGCATTGCTGTTGTTATCATAAACAATAAGTCTTTCCAAGTTTTTTTTCTAAAATCTGTCTGTTCATCATAGCACAATAGTATTCTGTTATATTCATATACCATAATGTGTTCAGCCCACAGTTATTCTCTTGATCGTGCCTCAAAGACAGGAATATTCTCCTGAATGTCTACTTTCTATAATATATGAACTTAGCATACTTGAATTTATCTAACTTTTTTGGAAGCTACTCAATTTTCAGGCTCTAGCAATTCTTTGTAATGAAACATATATATATTGAATAAAAATCAATAAATACTAGATAATTTTCCATATGTTTTGGGAAACAATAGTTCTCTTTTTTTTCTGAACTTGTCTTTTAAAAATCAAGTTGTATCTTATTTCTTATTATACCAGAATTCGGTGTTAGCATTTGTTCATCATCCCATTTTTAAAGCATCCCTCTTCAGATGTTTTCAATATACATCCCTGATCATAAATTTGAAAAGCTAAGAATGGTGATGTCAATAATAGCAAGGTATTAATTTTTGTCATTCTGCCTTCACTCTATATGCGTGGTTCTGTAAAATTATAGACATGGTTGTGATACCATATATTTTATAACAGCATTTACAGCAGAATATCCCATTATAATTTTGTTGATACTTTATAAATGTGAACCTGTGGAAAATTGGGAGATGTTGCTGGTCAAGTGATTAGAAATATTTTTGTTGTTATTCAGTCATTTCAATGATGTATGACTTTTCATAACTTCCATTTAAGATGCTGGAGTAGTTTACTATTTTCTTCTCTAGATCATTTTACAGATGAGGAAACTGAGGCAAACAGGGTTAAATGACTTGCCCAGAGTCACACGATAATAAGTGTCTTAGATCAGATTTGACCTCAGGAAGATAAGCCTTCCTGATTCCAGGTCTGGCATTCCATCCACTGCACCACCTAGCTGACTAATTATAATTATATTAGACATTAAATATTTCCAGTGTTAGATAATATGTGCATTGCTGCTCACTGACCAAGCAATCAAATAACACTAAAAAAATACCTGCTCTTTTCAGAGCACTAGTAAATGCTATCAGAATCCCAGAATCTGAGGAGCTGCAAATAAACAAATAACTAAATGAATGAATAAATAATTGAATGAATGAATGGACAACTGAATGAATGAATGGATAAATAAAATAAACAAGTAAACAAATAAATGAATGATGATCATAATAACTAGCACTTTTAAAAGTTTTAACATTTGCAAAGCTGTCTTCTAGGCTAATCTGCACAGGAATTCCTTCTCTGACAACTCTGATAAATGGTCATCTGGCTAACTCTTAAAAACCTCTAAGGATAGACCATTCCATACTAAGAAAACCCTATTTGGTAGAAAGTTTTTAATTATATCCAAATATGACTGCAATGTCCTCCATTGTCCCTACTTTTCTTTCTTATTACACTTCTTCAAATATTTGGAGACAAATGATTTATTCCCAGAATTGTTTCTTCTCTATACTAATTTTTCCCACTTCTCTTTTTTAATGATTTCCAGTTCTGTTAAATCACCTGTACATATTCTCAATTTTTTGACTGATTAAATTAAGTTTTCCATCCATGGAGGTACCTCATTTAGGCCTCAAGGGAATCAATATATGGAATTTAGTTTATAATATAAATGAATCACAGAAGGGTTGGAATTCAATTACTTCCAAAATTCCATGCCTTTAAAATCTATACTATATCTTGACCCCATCTCTATGATGCTAAATTTGAAATTGTGTATTTTAGATTGGTGTGTATCTGAGTGAATTTTAAATTACCTCCATTTGGTATTAGATTCAATTAAAAAAGGGAAAGGATATCCTGAATTGATTTGATTATAACTGAAACTTTTATTGTTATGGCTTAGTCATATAGAGATCCTTACAAGTATTTGAAGATTTTAATGATGCTTGAAAAAAGTATTGGAATTGTGAAATAGGAAATTTAAGATTTAATTTTATTATTCCTTGAAGGCTTGATAGATGGCTAACATTTAAGGAGAAACAGCCCAAACTAACAAAGTTTCTATAATTTACATGTCAGAATATATGCCAAAAAATAAGAAATGCAAATCACTCAACAATGATTGACTGAATTCTATATGCCTAGCATTTTTCCAAGTGTGCAAATATGCACAGAAAATTAAGTGTGTTTGTCTACAACATCTTGATTCTCTATTTCCTCCATGCTTTCATGACAAGTTACTTACAAGAATTAGCCAAGAGAACTACCAGAAAAAAGCCTAAAAACAAAACAAAACAAAACAAAAACAAAAACAGGATCTTGCCTAAATCAAATATAAGCTGTATTTCTAATAGTGGCTTCAGATGCAGCCAAAAAGGTTAATTCTTGTAGGTCTTCTAAATCATAATCCCTATAATCCATTTTACCCCTTTTCAAAGATTTGTTAACTTCGGTATCTGGCTTATGTGTATTTTTCTCAAATTACTCTCAGCTTCCTCCTTAAAATAAAGGTAAGAAGGAAATCTAAAACAATGCAGATTTATTTAAAATAACAACAAACACAAAAGATTTCCTCAGCAAACCAGCAGGAGTATTCCTCCTGCTGATCTTCATGTCTCTCCTGAAATGTACCTGCAATGTATGAATTGAAATGTTTCCAATGTGTACAGTTGGCAGAAAGTATAAGACAAATTTTATGTATTTCTAGGTTTTTCAATTCTGAAATTAAATTTTATTTTATTTTATACATATATGTAAATATAATTTATTTTATTAAAAATTATTAAAATAAAATTAAATATTATTAAATTTTATGAAGATTCACATTCTCTTGTTCCCACCTTCTCTTCCCTCCCCACCTGAGAAAACAAGGATAATGAGAACTCTGGTACAAACTTATGTGATAATAATAGCTGGAATGGGTCTTTAAGGTTTACAAAGCTTTTCATATATATTATTTTTTTTTAAATCAAAACAACCCTAAGAGGCAGGTTATATTGCCCTTAGTCAGGAATATGGTACAAACATTTAGTATATACATATATAAGTATGTATAATTAGTATATATATATATAAGTATATATAAATAAATGTGTGTGCATATGTAAACATACACACATATGTAAACATATTTACATGGATTCTTAGGCATCTTATTGGTAAAGCCTTAAAACAAGAAAGGAAAAAAAATTACTCATATGACCTAGTGTATGCCAAGTGTGATAGGAGAAGAATTGCAAGAAAGAAAGAAAGAAAGAAAGAAAGAAAGAAAGAAAGAAAGAAAGAAAGAAAGAAAGACAATATACAGAATTATATATATGTATACATATATAATTGGAGAGGATATAATTTATATTGACAATATTACCTAATATATATTGACAATAAATTGATGCAGGTAAGAAATGTTTGACTTGTATTAAAGACAATATCCCCCCTTCAAAGAACTGTTATTCTGGACCTGATTCTGATCACTAGGGAAGAACTGGCCATTAAAGAAGAAATTATTGGAACCATAGAGGTTAAAAGACAAAAGAGGGAAGGAAGGAAGGAAGGAAGGGAGGAAGGAAGGAAGGAAGGAAGGAAGGAAGGAAGGAAGGAAGGAAGGAAGGAAGGAAGGAAGGAAGGAAGGAAGGAAGGAAGGAAGGAAAGACTTGGTGTCACTTCATAGCACTCTATTTTTTAAGGATAGATTTATGTTTCTTTCACAACTTGACTTTTATGGAAATTTTTTGCATAATTTTTTGCATAATGTGCTTTCTTAATGGGTGCTGGGGCTGGGGATAAGGGAGAGAATCCGGAACTCAAAGTTTTAAAAACAAATGAAAAAAATATTTTAAATGAAACTGAGGAAAAATAGAGAAAAATTTAAAATTACAAAAAAAAAAGAGAGAGAGAGAAGAAAAAATGCTATCCACATGCAAAGGAAAAACCAATGACATTTGAATGTAGTTCAAAGCATACCATTTTTTTTTAATTTTTCATGGATTAGTTTTTTTTGTTCTGTTTCTTCTTTTACAACATGACTAATGTGGAAATATGATTGCACATATATAATCTCTATCAAATTGTTTATCATTTTAGTAAGAAGGGAAGGGAGGGAGAAAAATTAGAACTCAAAATTTTGTTAAAATTGTCTTTATAATTGGAAAAATAAAATAACTATTTAAAAAACAAGAAGAGCATACTAGACAAACTGGTCATAAGAAGGTAGAAAAAAAAAGTCTTTAACAGAAGATACACAAACTACTCTCAACCATGTGAAAAATGTTTCTTGTGTGTTGAGCTCAATACAGCATATTAGAAGCCTTCCTTGTTTGCAACATTGAGAAAATACCAGTGGATCATCCAATTGCTAAGAGTTTAACAAATTCAACTTATAAAAGAATAATTCTATCATTTTCAAGTCATGATTTAAACTAGTAATGAAACAAAAGCAAGAATTTTTTTTGGGGGGGGCAGGTGAGGCAAACAGGATAAACTAACTTGTCCAGGGTCACACAGCTAGTAAGGGAACTTCTGCCTCCCTAAGCTTCTATGAAGAAAGTACTTCTTATAACTTCAGTTTATTATAAATGTGAAAAATTCTAACGAGTTATTTTCAGTGTTGGACTTGGAGTCTAGAAAGACCTTTGTTATAATTCTATTTCTGGCATTTACTAGCTGTGATTGCTTAAAGTGATGTGGGAAATGATTGCATGAACTTGAAAAACTGAGAAGAGGCCACAGGACTGGAAAAGAACAAATGGGGAAAGTTTTAACAATAAAAAAAATTAAGGTGGTAAAGTTTTAAAGCAATAGACCAGAGAACTAAATTTCTATTTTTCTTACAATGCTAAAACGTGTTAGTAAAAGTTTAGTAAATTAGAATTTTTTAAATGGAAAAAAATTATCATTGAAAGACAAAAAAATAACATCATAGAATAAACTCACTTCCTTTAAAAAAAAATAATTAGATTGATAAACTGGGGAATGATTAACAAGGAGAGCCAACCAAAGACAATATGCAGGAGTCTCTTTATGCTACTTTCCCTGCCCATACACACTTTAAAATGTTGTTTCCAGAAGATATTCACTGCTTTTCTGGTGTTTTGCCTCAGTTTCCCTGAATTATAATGCCTCAGTTTCCCTGCCTCAGTTTCCCTGGTGGCAAACTCCCTTTTTGGCCATTAAGACTGAGATAATTAGAGCTGCAGAGCTCTGGACACTCTGGCAATCCAAAGAGCGTTAAAACTCCATATGGCTTATCTCAAATACTTGGGTACCTCAAGACTTCCTGTCTCCTGCTCCACCATCTTCTTCACTCCCAACTTATCAGAATTTATGATCCTTCCTTCTTACCCCCAACCTGTCAAAACTGAATTATGATTTTTCCTGGCATTTCCCTGATCACTGAAGCACTATAAAAGTCTTTGGAATTACTTGTTCATTGCTGGATGCTTTGAGACAAAAGTCCCATTCAGTCGGCTGGGGGTTGGACATTGATCCCTTTTGGCTGCCAGTTCAACTTCCCCACTATTAAAATATTAAAAACCTCTAATCTCTGCCTTGCCTCAGTTTCTCCTGCATTACATTTCTGGAGGCCCCAGCGAGATATGAGATCTGAGAGCAAGATTAGAAATTAGAGAAGAGGTCTCCTTGGGAAGCCTTCTACTGGCTGGACCTGGACCTTTTAGGGAAACTCTTCCAGAATCCCCTGGAGAAAGCAGTACCAAGAGCTCACCTTGGACACCTCTATTGGGCTGTAGTGGAGTAACTGTTTTGAATTCCCTGTAGGGTAAGTTTTCTGTCTGGTCTGATTGCTAACGAATCTGGGTTACCAGAAAAAGTTGGACTGACAAACCATACAACTCTGGAAAGTGCCAAAGGCATAAATCTGAGTGTTTTCTGAACATGATTTGGTTCTGGGTATCTTTGGACAATAAATCTGGGTGCTTCTGAGCACAATTCTGGGTGTTTTTTAAACACTACTGGTCTGGGTGTCTTTGGGCACAAATGTGGGTTCTGGATTTTTTTTTTACATCTGGGCACTCTCTGTGAAGGCAAAGAACCCACCAGACTGGAGTTTGAAAGCCTATTTTCAAGGCTCAATTTGGTTTTCTGGAAGAGAGAGATTGTCGACCTGAAAACTCCCCTCATGGCACTCCTGAGGTATCAGGAGTTTGCCCCTAGCTTGTATGTGTTAAATGTTGTGTCTGTGTGGTCTGGATTTGTGACTTGTCTGTCTGTTGTGTTGATTTAAGGAGCTCTGTTATGTTTTAAGAGCAATGATTGAGAAATTTGGCAATTGGTTATTTCAATATTGCAAAGGTGCTTATCATAAAAAAAATGCTTGTGGTTTTTAACTTCTCATTGGACTTAATTGTAACCTGTTTGCACTAATTTGAAAGAGAAAAAGGAACAGGGAAAAGTTTGGCTGCTTTTAAAACCCTGGCAGAAAAGCAGTTTTTTTGGTTTGTTTTCTTTTGAAAAGCCTGCTAGTAGAAAAAAAAAAAAAAGGAGCAATGAAGCCTTATCTGATTCAAGTTGCAGCTCTCCCTGGGAAGAAGTAAGAGAGAAAACAAAAGAAGCTGATCTTAATTGCTTTGGAATAAAAAACTCTAGTTGGGGGAAAAAAAGCCTCCTTAATCTAGTCAAGCTTCTGAGAGCCACTTTAAAAAAAAAAGTATATATATATACACACACCTATATATATATGTATATATATATATATATATATATATAGGTGTGTGTATGCATATATATGTGTGTATGTATGTGTATATGCTTATATGTATGTATATATATATATATATGTATATATATATATACATATATATAAAACCAAATGGTAGTTCAGTTTAACTGCAACATTTAATTAGAATTTAGGAAAACTTACTTAAGTGGGAAAAAGCCATATCCTTATGGTCTTTTGAATTTGAGGAACTTAGGTTTTAAAGTGGTATTATGATTCTGAAATTGTGGGAAATAATTACTATTGCCTCAAGCATTCTAAACCTGTTTATTCTGAGTATATGATCTTAGGAATTTGTTTGACTATTAAATCATTACTACTGAAAGACAAAAATTTTTTAAAGCTGTATCTGATTTGATTCAGTTTAAAAATAGCTTCTTAAAACAAAATCCTGATAACTTACCTGAAGGAGTCACATACCTCCTAATTAGATGAAGTATGTCACCTTCAAAAACATATACTGGATAATTTGTAAACATTATAAGCTATGCTTTTAAATTTTGTCAGTTCTTTTGAACATGTGTATGAGTTTTATGGAGTTATTTGGCTGTTCACTATATTGTGAATCTTAAAAGTTTTGAAAGAAAAGAAAAGGAAAGGAGCCAAGAGGTGATTTTACATAAATGGAATAAGAAAGATTGATTTGCAGAAACAATTCACACTTTGAATGAAATATCTGGTTAGAATATCACATGGAAAAGTATTGATTTTGTTTCAATAATTTTAGTTGGTGTATATGTTAAAATTAGAAATGACTAAATTACATGAGATTCCTATTCACTTTGTGATGTGTTATGTTATGTTTATTTGGCTATCGTTTGTTGAAAATTGTGAAATTGATAATTAAGTAGGGGATATCATAATATTGAAGCCTAAAAATGTTAAAGATTACTGATTTGGTTGTTGGAGAGAGAGGGAAACTGTATAGTCATTAAAAAAAGAGATATGGAACTTGTTAGAGAAAGAAGGAAAAAGCATCTTGAAAAAGGGGAGAAGAGTCAAGTTGAAAGAAAGAGGCAAGTCTTTTAACGTAAGGAACTTGCTGTTTGTTTGGATAAAAAACAAACAAACCTACTGGCTGGCTAAATCCTGAAAAGGTTTTGGCACTTTAAAAGTTCATTATAAAGAGAAGAAGAGTGGGGGAGGGAGAAACAGGAAGGGATCTTTTGGCTTCAAAGGTGAAAATTTAACTTACCATCCTCCCCCCACTGCTTGTGGCTGATTTTTTAGAAGTGGAGACAAACTCAAATAGCTCTCTGCTACACAGTGCATTTTATTATTTAAAGGGACAGCCTACTTTTCCATGGTGTTAATTACTGAGTGGTTTTTTTTAGGTGCATAATTGGTCTCCTTGTTTAAGGAATATGATAACAAATATGATCTATAATTTGATAGAGTTATTTCCAAAAGTTTAATTAATATTTTTAAGAATGAAGAACTCTATGGATTTTAATTGATTGTATTGAGTCATCTTGAGGTAGTGCTCCATTATTTAAAGAGAGTCTGAGAATAATGGTTTTTGCCTTTGTCATTTTGAACATGTTTCTGTTATGAACAATATGCAATTTAGGATTTTTCTACATATTGAGTATTTTAAAAGCAAAATGATTTGTATTAAACCATCTACTTAGATATAAAAGATAAGTTGTGAACTTTCTGGGACAAATCTCTTACTGTTATCAATATAAGGTCATGGTAAATACCTGTTTTGGATTCATCTGAAGCTTTGGTTGATGGGATTTGTTATTGAAAGTAAAACTTCTTGGGCCTGTAGCTAATATTATTTGGGAGTTTTAAAGCTCCACCACCTGAAAGTTACTAGGATTACTACCTGAAGTGAAACTAAGTTAAGCTATTTTATCCTGTGTCATGTATGTGCTGAAGAATCAGTTTTGACTGATTATATTATGTTATAGTCATGTCCCTGCTTTTTCCTCCTGTGGCTGATTTCTGTGATCAGAGTAAATAATCAATAGAAACCATTAATGCAATTCAACTATGTCATATCTTGCTGTTTCCAATCTGACTATATGTAATCAATAATTAAGCAAATGAGTATTTAGCCAAGTCATCTATCAGTTACTAGATATTTCTGTCTGTAGGTATTCAGGTTTTTAGAGTTTTCTAAAAAATGAGAGGACTATTGACACAATTGTTTGTGAGATCTAACTTATTGGGACAATGAAGTTTGTCTGTCCTGTGAGACAAACATGTCTCCTTACATGCAAAGCTGCTGGTCAGTGTATACTGGTCTCTCCACATTTTGTAGCAGTCCTTGTGAACCAGTCTCTCTATCTTAGATTATTCTATCCTTTATTTGCTAGATTTGTTTTCTGTTTTTTGGTCAAGTTACAGCTGTAGTGATCTGCTTCTGGGACCTAATCAGCCCATTGGATGCTTTCAGTACACCACACACCCCCCTCCCTGGAATAGGATTCAGCTCTTCCACCATTCTCAGCAGGAAGCAGTTTCAGAAGATGAGACCGTCACCCCTGCCCAATGGACTTCGAGCCCCATTATTTGGGGGGAGCTGAAAGTGGCTGATGAATGAATGCCAAAATCTGACTGAGTCCCCAATTACTGCATAGTTCGGATGAAAAATGTAGGGTTAAAATTTGAGTAACTGTTGCTGTAAAGGATGCTTATACTATGTGTCTGCATTATCTAATTGATCACAATGTTTCCTTCAGAACATGTAATTATTTGAGGAATCTTTGGATAAGTTCCAGGGTAGAAAATCCCTACTAGTCTGTTACGCATAAGAACTTTAATTCACTTTCAGGACTTGTATGTGAGGTGGCTACTTGACAATTGAAGCCCTATTTACTCCTTCTTGGATGATTCCTGGGATAAAACAAAAGGGAAGGATAAGACCAGGAGAGCTAATGGATTTTTCCCAAAAGCACTGCAAAGAATGGGAAAAACACCTACATCAGAGATTAGATTGAAGGAATAGCAGCCGAGGGAGAGGTGGGAAGTGGATTTGACAAAAGTTAAACCTCGGGCAGCAGGTTACAAGCATCTCTCTGGTCACCATGGTAATCCTTCCCACAACCTCGGTCCTCCCTAGCCCGTTCAGCCTATACTACCCCTAGTGCCACCACTTCCCATTCACTTTGCCCCAGGCACTTCTGCCTAACTCCTAACCCACCAGTTCAACTTGGAAGCCCTTCCAGCAGTCTTTTTTCTGTCTTTACTTCTTGCTTGGTTTATTATTTAAACCCCAGCTGGATTGTGATTGCTGGTTCTGCTTTAACTTTGAAACCCCTTATTCTATTGGAATTGCCCTGGAAGACTCAGTTTCTGGGACCATTTTCTGATCACCCATTCTTGGGAACAACCAGAAATCACTCTTGGAAATCTCCAAGATACGGGCACCTGTCTTGTGACTGACAGTATCTCTGATCCACTTCTCCAGTCCTGTAACCCCAGTTAATTAACATTTCAGCATCCTCAAAGGTCTTTGCAGTTTGGTATCAAATCTCTGAAAGTTCATGGTTTGCCTGCCTTGGTGGTCTGACTAAGTGTGCATACTCCCACACTCTGCTCAGTAATCCTTTCTGTATCCTAATAGCAGTGCCTGCCTGTTCTTCTGGGTTGGGAGAAGTGGAGCAATTTCAGGCCCCGGACTTCCCCTTGCAATCCCTTGGACAACCCTGCAGTGCCTCTCCTAGAAAGGCTAGCACAAACTGCCTTGAGCACTGCTGCTCCCTCTGTAAGCAGATGCTGAGTTAAGTACACAAATGACCACAGACCTCACATTGAACTGTCCATCTCAAACTGGATTCCCTGGCTGAGATGGTGCTCCAGAACTGCAGAGGACCTGAGAGGCTTGCAACAGGGAGGCCTCTGTGCTGCCATAAACAAGGAATGCTATTAACAACTCAGGTTATCAGGGAGAGACTTGCCCTCGCCAGAGCTTCTTGTATCTTTTCTAATTTTATTTTTACTTAGCCGCTCCAGGTAGGGTTGGTCAAAATCATGGTGCTGAGACCCTCCAAGATAATGCAGTGATTTGAATATTCAGGAGAGAGAGTGTGGAATGTTATGCCTCAGTTTCCCTGAATTGTAATACCTAAATTTCCCTGCCTCAGTTTCCTTGAATTGTTCTACCTCAGTTTCCCTGGTGGCAAACCCCCCTTCCTTGCCATTAGGACTGAGATAATTAGAGCTGCAGAGCTCTGGCCTTTCTGACAATTCAAAGAGTCACAAAACTCCAGATGGCCTATCTCAAATACTTGGGTATCTCAAGACTTCCTCTCTCCTACTTCGCCATCTTCTTCACTCCCAACTTATCAAAATTTATGATCCTTCCTTCTTACCCCAAACCTGTCAGAAATGAATTATGATCTTTCCTGGAGTTTCCACTCACTAGTGCTCTGCCCCCCCCCCTTGCCTTTGTTTCCCTGATCTCTGAAGCCCTATAAAAGTCTCTGTAATTACTTGTTTATTGATGGATGCTTTGAGACAAAAGTCCCATTCAGCCAGCTGGGGGTCAGACATGGATCCTGTTTGGCTGCCAGTCCAACTTCTCCACTAATAAAATGTTAAAAACCTCTAATCTGTCTTGCCTCAGTTTCTCCAGCATTACACTAGGTCCTTTGGTATATAGACCACAGATTTGTGGGGTCTAGACTTTTACTACTAATTGAAGAGTCCCCATTGGAGTGCTTCATTTTAACAATCAATAATCAATTAGTTTTAAGGAAGAGAATTTACTAAGAAAGCATAATAAAAACAGTAGCTATAAAACACTCCCCCCATAAACCTGAAATGTAGTGTTCCACACCTTAGACTTATGCAAAAGTCCTGCCCTTCACACACTTGCTTGATGATCCTGAGAAAGTGTATACCTCTAAAGACCTTTTCTAATATTACTAAGTAATTGTATTACTATTACTAGTTACTAAATTACAATTACTAAGTAATTGAAGTAATTTCCAATCTATTAGCAGAGAGAGCTTTCTCATTCCAGGATCATTACATTAATAAATTCATTTAATATGTAGTATTATATGTATATGTAGTAGTATATGTATCTATAAAAATTTTTATTCTTTCATTGAGCTTTGTCTTTTCTCTTATTCTGGCCTCCAGTCTCTTGGCATCTTTTTAGTTATAGCATTCAGTTCCTTCTGCTTTCACACCGCCTAAATAAACTCCTTGTTCAGTCTTTTAATTTCTGTATCATACCAGAATCCCTTATCCCATTTGATCTACCTTTCATGCCCACTATGTCAATCTCTAAATCTATATATTAATTCTTACTTAATTCTCTTCTTATGTACAAGCATCCATCCTCCACCATCAACTTTCTCTACTTACAATATATTAAATGTTGCTAGAGAAAGTCATCAAAAATGTACTGAATGGGACCAACAGAAACTCAAGTTTGTCAATGTCAGTTTTGTAATGCATGTTCTGTGAAAAATGCAAGGCTTTCCTTCCTAAATATAATTACCAAGTCACTACATGTAAAGGGTTTTACAGATTATTGCTCTCATACAAAAATCAGTCTTTGGAGTGAGTTTTAAATATAAAATAACTAACTTTTCACTCCTGAGAGTTCAATAATTCAACTTAAAATAGTTCTTTAATTTCTAGATCATGATTTAAAATATTTAGAGAAATGGGAGAACATTGTATACAGTAATAGCAATATTGTGTGGTGATCAGCTGTGAATGTCTTAGCTATTTTCAGCAATATAATGATCTAAGACAATTCCAAAGGACTCATGATGAAAAATGTTACCCATTTCTAGAGAAAGAACTGATAGAATCTAAATGCAGATTGAATATAGATTTTCACTTTCTTCCTTTTTTTTGCTTTGAGTTTTCTTCCAAAAAATTACTAATATGGAATTACGCTTTACACAATCGCACAGGTATAACCTATATCAGCTTGCTTATCATCTGAGGGAGGGGAAAGGAAAGGAAGGGGAGGATAGACTTTGAAACAAAAAAAGAATGTTAAAAATTGTTTTTCATGTAATTGGTGGAAAATAAAATGTCATAAAAATATTAAGAGGACAAAAGAAAAAATGAAATGCTTTTGAGTCAACTGGAAATAGAAGCAACAGTAGTACAGCAGCAAGAACTATGGATCTGGAGTGAAAGGACCTGGGTGCAAACTCTGCCTTTGTCTATTATCTATGTGATGTCAGATAAGTCATATTGATGTAGTTTTAAAATATAATATTGTTAATGTTTTATTTATTTTTTTATTTTGTTAAATGTTTTCCAATTTCACTTTAATGTGGTTCAGGTGAGTGTTGCTGCCATGAGATTATGCCTTTGATAAGCATTCTATAAATGTGAGAAATTTGTAATCTCAGTGAAATTCACCTAACCAGTTATTATCTGTATTGGATTTGGAGAGATCTGTATTCTAATTCCTTTTTTGACACTTACTAACTGTGTGACATGTCACATGTCCTAACAGCATCTTAAATTCAACAGGTCCAAAACTGAATTCATCTTTCCCCAAAAAACTTTGCCACTTCCAAATTTCCCGGTTACTACTGGAGGTACCACTGTCCTCCCAGGCTCCTAAACTAATTGTCATACTTGATTCCTGCTTCATAAATTGCAGTGGCTTCCTATCACCTTCAGAATTAAATATAAAATCCTCTATTAAGCTGTCAAACACCTTAATGACCAGGCTCCTCCCTATGTTTTCAGTTTCTTTTCCAACTTCCGATTCCTCCACATCCCAACCCAAGTACTCTACAATCCAGTGGCATTAGCTTTTTACAAGTCCTCATCTTCATATGTTGAATCTGAACATTTTCTCTGGCTGTTTCTTATGCTGTCAACGTCCTGCCTCCTTGTCTCTATCTCCTGGTATCTTTGGCTTCCTTCAAGTTCCAGCTAAAAGGAACTTCTTCTAGAAGAAGCTTGCTCCTATCCCCTTTACTTAATTCCAAAGCCTTCCTCTTCATCATTTCCAATTTATCTTGTATATAAACTTGTTTGCACATAGTTGTTTTTAGAATGACTCCCTCATTAAATTGAGATTCTTGAGAGCAGGTAGGTACAGTCTTTATATCCCTCTGAGGGCCAAGTGAGGTTATATATGCATACATGTATTGTACATGTATGCAAGATACATGTGTGCATGGTTAGAGTGTGCACATGTGTGTACACATGCATTGTGTTTGTGCATGCATATTATATTTGCATGCTGTGTATGTTATATGTATGTGCTTTTATATCTATATTGTATATATGTCTGTGTGTTTTATATATGTATGTATTCAAATGCTATATATACACAGAGATGTGGATATATGTCCAAACATACAAATACTCATAAAGATACATACATAGGTACATAGATAGATACATGAATGCATAGATGCATAAATACATAGATACATAGATAAACAGTCAAAGAGAGATGGATAGATGGGTGGGTAGACGGATGATGGACTGAGGAAGTTTCTGATAAAATTTGGGGGTTTTCTTAAACATCTTGTTAATAGCATATAAAGGAATTTCCTAAACAAATTGTTAATGCAATGGGGTATAGACCATTATTTGTCATTGATCAAATTGTAGAAGTTCCTCAGTTGATCTGAAGACTTGGATTAAGGCAACTGATAGAATATAGGGAACTTCTAATTATTACTGAAAAGGGCATGCCAATTGTGACCTACATAATAAATGAGTTAGACCTACTCTTAGGTAGTCCCGAAGACAGATGATGCTGGAGAAGAAACTAAATTTGGGGATTCATTTTTACCTCTTCCCTCATCTTACACTTCTCTGAGAGAGCTGCAAGGTATATGGAGATGGGGATAGGTGGGAAGAAGTGCTCTTATTTCCCCATCTCCCATCAGTGTGGTATCCTATAGCAAACAAGGAATTCAAGTCTTCTTGACTAAAAGATCAGCTACCTCTCTATTCATTATGCCTATAGTTAGGCAATATCCTAATTAAATTAGCAGCCCTTCTGAGAATACTATAATGGGAAAGGATTTTTTTTAAGTTTTAAAGGGATTTAAAAGATTAAAAAAAGTTAGTTGCAAGCCTGGCTCCCACCATGGAAATTAACAAATACTATAAATCATGTCTTGATTTATTCTTTTGTGTTGATGGTCTAGACTTAAGAAAGTGATAGAGAAAATGTTAATAATAAATAGATTAAACTTAAAAGTGTGTCCAGCATATATTCCAGCACCCCATGCCAACTCCACCTATCCAGTGGGTTGTTAAAACATTTACCTTCACTTTGCTTGCAGTGCCAGTCACACAAAGTTTATCAAAGCCCAGAACTGAAACCATAAGCCAAGGTACAGACTTCACACTCTCTGGCATGAAAAGAAACTCTTTATTCTCCCATTGACCTTTCAAGCACAGCTGCAAACATCAATAACATTTTTTTTCATCCACAGCAACTTCCAAAGTGAACACACATTCACCTCAGTATCTTATTTTACAAAATGTTTTTAATGATTAAATCTGATATAACACATTGCACCCAGTGACCACTCATGAATACTATTGACTGGATGGAATAGCTTGTCATGATATGATTTCTCTAGCTATTTAGAACTTAAGAAAATAAACACACTCAATAAGCAATTCTAAAATTTAGTCTTTTATTTGAGGGTAAAACTCAAACAGTTTCATATAAATAGCTAGCTTGTGGAAAATCTCTTTTCAAAATAATGAAATTAATGGTGACATATTTATGTCAGGAAGACCAGGATTCAAATACCTACTCTGATATTTACTTTCAGTGTGATTCTGGCCACAGGCAGTCCCTATGTCAAAGCCAAATTCTCTTTAGGTAGAGGAAATCACAGATCTTTTTGTACACACACACACACACACACACACATACACACACACACACATCCTAGTATATAATGCTGGAGGGAGTCTTAGAAATAAGTTAATCCAATCATTTTTCAGATAATGAAACTGAGATCCATGGAGGTAGAATTACTTGCCCAAAGGATAGGTAATTAGCAGAGAATAAATTCAAATGTTCCCTTGACATTTAATTCCAGAGCATTTTTGACAATTTATATAACTTTCTGGGTTAGTTGCTGTTGTCATTTTTAACAAAGGAATTTCATCAATGTTTTGTCCTTATAAATATTTCTTTTTTAAAGGTTTTATTTTTAAGATCATTTTTGTTATTTATTAATAATCTTTAGCACTTTGTATAATTTGTTGGTAATTTATTATTCTATTTGTTCACAATACTATTATAATTTATTTTTTTCTTAGGTACTTATAATAACTACAATTATAACTTTTGCTCCCAAAAGTGCATGATAGGCATATCTTTTGACCAAAAACACCATTACTCGGCATGAATACCAAGGGATTCAAAAAAAAGGAAAAATTACCTATATATACAAAAAAAATATTCATAGCAGCTCTATTCTCAAGGCAAAAAAAATTGGAAATTGAGGGGATGCTAATCAATTGGAGAGTGGCTCAATAAACTCTGGTGTGTGTTTATGACAGAATATTATTGTTTTATGGGAAATGATGAGCAGGATGCTCTCAGGGGAAAAAAAAGGCAAACCTGGAAAGTCCTCCATGAACTCAAGCAAAATGAAATGTATTATATACAAAGTAATAGCAAATTCTGGCATGACCAGCTATAAGTGACTTTGCTAGTGTCAGTAGTACAATCATCCATGATTACTCTGAAAGACTTACGATGGAAAAATCTTATCCATACCCTGAGAAGAAACTGATTGTGTCTGCATACCGATTGAAGCATTCTCTTTCTCTCTGTGTCTCTATCTTTGTCTCTGTCTCTGTCTCTCTATCTCTGTCTCTCTGTCTCTGTCTCTGTCTCTGTCTTTGTCTTTCTCTCTCTCTCTCTCTCTCTCTCTCTCTCTCTCTCTCTCTCTGTCTCTCACTCTCCCTTCCTCTTTTTTAATTTAATTTTTCTTAAGGGTTTTCATTATGGTGGGAGATCTATGATTTTTTTCACAACTTGACTTTTATGGAAATGTTTTGCATAACTTTACAAGTGGTTTCTTAATTGTGGATGGGGATAAGGAAAAGAACCTAGAATTCAAAGATTTTAAAAACAAATGTAAAAAATGTGTTTTGAATGTAACTGGGGGAAAAATATTAAAGAAGTCAAAAAACTGCATGATGGTTTTGAATTACTATATAAATAAACCCATAATGTTTTAAAAATTTATATATCATGTCATTTCTGAATATAATTCATCCCTCTACACATACACACACACACACACACACACACACACACACATACACACACACAACTTCTACTGACATATTGAATGGAACTCTCCTTGTTACAAAGGGAAATGGTTAAACAATAACTGATGTAGTGACCACAACTGCCATTATATTCAACAGGGTAGAATGGAATAGTCAGAAAACCTAAATTCCATCTGTGTGACCTTGGGCGAAATAATCCCCTTCTTTGGGTCTTACTGTCCTCGTATAATGAAGAAATGGAGGGTTGCACTAGCTGGAACCCTTCAGGTTCAAAATCTATGTTCCTGTTCTGACCTGTTCTGATAATCATCCACTCCAGCCAAAGGATTGGGAGTATATTTCATTATCTGCTCTTCAGGAAAGAGATTAATTGTGATAGTTACTCAGTATCTAACTTTCATTACATGTTCATTATGTATTCATTATGTATGTAATAAATATATGGCTTCTTACTCTGCATATATTCATCCAAATTTTCCTATGTTTCTCTAAATTTTTCACATTTATCACTTCTCACTACACAATAATATTCCATTACAATTATATGCTACAGTTTGTTCCACCATTCTCCGATCAATAGGTGATCACATTGTTTTTAATTCTTTTCTATAATAAAAAGTGTTTCTATGAATATTTTAGTATATATATATATGTATATATATACATATATATATATGGCTCTTTACTTTCCTGGGATCTGCTCAATAGTAAGATCATTGAGGCAAAATAAACCAAGTTCAATCATTTTTTTCAATAATTTTGATTTTTCTTTCTAGTATGAACAGGCCAATGGACAATATTTCCCAGGTATCTCCAATATTGGCTCATTATAAATTTTGTCCTTTTTTAAGAGTGATTTTTTGAGTCATTTTTTGCCAATTTATTGCATAGGAAGTTAAGCCTCAAATTATTTCAATTTTCATTTATCTAATGTGTAATTCGGAGTGTATTTACATATGGTTATTGGTGTCTAACTTTCTTTGACAGAGATATATTACATTTTTTAAAATTTCCTTTTCATTCTGGCACAGGCAAGCAATAGATTTCCTCAATTGATGCAATAATAAAGGAAAATCAATAGCCTACCTTTGGGAACTTACTCAAGTTTTAAATCAATATTTTTGTACTGTGAAATGGATGCATGGGTTAAAATTCCAAAATGTGCATAAAGAAGTCAACATTCATTAGACAAACAAGAACAAAGTGTCCTTGAGAACATGTTTTGAACCAAATTAAAATGATGTTGATTTAGGGTTCAAGTAGAAACTATTGCAATGATTCAAAGAATCTAGATTGAGGGATGGAATTAACTTTTGAGATCATCTAACCCTAACACTTCATTTTCCAGATTAGGTCCAGAAAGTTCAAATGACACTCTTTCCAATGAACCACATGGTTTCTCAGAATTAGGTCGGATTATGGTAACTCTACCAGCATGGAATTTGTAAAGTTCCTCCTCTCTCCTGTCCAATAGCAGGCAATCTTTAATGAATCAAAGATCAATATTGAGACATAAACAAAATCTTTCCTCATCACGTGAGACTAAACTACCAAAAGGGAACCTCCCAGGGCCTGAGCCAATAGGATATCACCTCAAAGAACCAAAGTTGGACATTCTTTTCATTTACGTTCTTAAGAGACTTTTAACCTTCCTATTTATTTGCCTATCATAAGACCCTGTGGCAATCTGATGATTTGAATCCTTTCTCAAAATAATGATTTCAGTGCACAAAATAGAATACAAAGGATTACAAAGGAAACTAAAGATGAATGCAAATAAAGTTTTTCCAAGTTCACAAGCTCCCTGAAAACTACCTGCAGATTTCAGGTTAAGAACTCTTTCTGTCAACAATATTGATATAGTAGGAAAAAACACCAAATTTGAAGTTGTAAAACCTTTAAATACTTTGTATTTAAATGCTTTATATATTTCTTTTGCTGCTTCCTATCTGTGTAACCTCAGAAGAAACATTTCTCTTCTTTCTTCACTTCCTAAATTTTTTCCAAACTTCCATAAGGCCAGTGTTTTCCTTCTCAGGTTATCTCCAATTTATATTGTCTATAGTTTATTTTTTGCATGGTACCTCACTCATTAGACCAACCTCCATAAGAAAAGGAACTGTCTTGTGCCTTCATTTATATACTTAATGCTTAGCATGGTTCCCAAAATATAGTAGGTGCTCAATAAATGCTTCTTTACTTGCCTTGCCTTTCCTCATTTGTAAAATAGAATGGCAAAGGATTAACTGATATCTCTGGCTCCTTCTAGTTCTAAATTCTAAATCACCATGAACAGACATGTAATTTGTAATGGGGTATGCTTTGATGCATAGGAAGATGGCTGACCTCAGGAATTATCAAGACAATACTTGCTTTCTACGTGTTAACTTCCCATCATAAGCACTCAACATTCAGAAGCAACAGTGTGCAATGGAAGGGAAACATTAATAAACTAGAAATTAAAGTTCTGCACTCAAGACTAACCTTGAAATTTATTAAGTGGGTCCTACAAGGAATTAGAAATTGAGTGGATGCCCATCAGTTGGGGAATGACTGAATAAATTATGATATATGAATGCAATGGAATATTATTCTTCTATAAGAAATGATGAGCAGATTCATTTCAGAAAGGCCTAGAAAAGAATTACATGAATTGATGCTAAATGAAGTGAGCAGAACCAAGGGAACATTGTGCACAGCAATCACAAGATTATGTAATGATCAACTGTGATGGACTTTGCTCTTTTCAACAATGAGATGATTCAAGGCAATTCCAATAGATTTGTGATGGAAAGTGCCATCTATAGCCAGAGAACCATATGAAGACTGAATGTGGATTAAAGCATAGTAATATTACCTTTTTTTGTTGTTGTTGTTCATAGGCTTGGTTTTTCTTGTTTTTTCTCATTTTTTCCCTTTGATCTGATTTTTTGTGTTCAGTATGATGAATATGGAAAGATGTTTAGAATAATTGCATATGTTTAACATATATCAAATTGCTTGCTGTCTTAGGGAGAGAGGGGAAAGAGAGGGAAAAAATGTGGATTACAAGGGTTTGAGAACATGAATGTTGAAAACTATTTGTGAATGTATTTGGAAAAATAAAATACAATTTTTTAAAAATGATGAGCAGGCTGATTTCAAAAAAGCCTGGATATATTTACATGACCTTATGCTAAGTAGAGTAGAACCAAAAGTCTACTGTGTGCTAGGAACTGTGCTAAATACTTTACAAATATCATCTCATTTGATCCTCTCAACAACTTTGTGATTTAGGGGCTATTATGATCCCCATTGTACAATTGAGAGAATTGAGGAACAAATTATTAAGTGACTTGCCCTGAGGTACCCAATTAGTTAAGTGTCTAAGGCTAGACTGGAACTCAGGTTTTCCTGATGCTGTTTATTAGCTGTTTAATATGCATTATTAACATTTTCTCCATCATTTTCTTAATCTAGACAACCAAAAAAAACCAATAAATCAATCCTTCATTTCTGTATTTACATTAAACTTTAACAATTATGAGCTGTTTAGAACTAACTACAGGAAACTCTTGTATGGGACCCTCCACATCCTTCCCCATTCCAACTCCAAAGCAAAAATTAGTCTCTCAAATTACAACACATTTCTACTTTCCATAGTTTTTCAAATTAGAGTAGGGAAAAGTCAGGAATCAATAGGTTTCTGAGAGAGGGGAGGAGAGAAAAGGGGAGAGGGAGGGGAGGAGGGAGGAGGAAGAAAAGAAGGGAGAGATGGGGAGACAGAGTGCCTTCAAAATGGGAAGGTAACTCTCACTCAGAAAAATTGCTAGAGACAAAGTCCATGGCTGAGAAATAGTAGCTCTGGCAATAGATCACTATCAGTGCAGATCCTGGACTTCTCCACTGTGATCATTACAGTTTTCATGAACCCCAAGAGTCTTGGACCAACTGAATACAGTAGGTTAGATGAGATTATACTCATTCACCAATAGAGATCATCTTTAAGAGCTCACCTTGTATGAGCCTTTTGATCTCAGAGGCGAGATGAATGAGGCAGGGGAACTCACAGGGTGTGAAAAGAGCTCCAGTTTATTATGCTGCACAGCCTTGTTGATATACAGTTTTGTAGGTGTGATCAGCCTGTGAACAGTAGGCAATCCCCAATCACCATTCAGAGAAGCAGCTCCTGGGCTTTGTGTGTGCATGGTATCTGCCAATGGGAGGAGAGCCGACCTAGCCATGTCAGCAACCTGCTCACAGGCAAGAGGCTCTGTCAAGGCATCCCTGCTCATGAGCAACTAGCTGTGACCCTCAGGCTCAACCCATTCCCATGCTGTGCACCATTGCTCCTTGCTCAACAAAGGCGTTTCTGCAACATAGCAGAAAACTTATTGTGCACCACAGATCAAGGTGGCCTCAGTGTCCCTCTCAGCAGCTTCCCATACCCTAGCAGGACACCCAAGCTCCAATACAGAAAGCCAAAACTGAATGGATTAATTCCTCTAAAGTTGTCAATATCTTCCTTTGCACTAATTGCCCCTCATGGTTAGAATAAAACCCATCTTCAATTTAATCTCTCAAATAATTTAGTTTCTCTCAAAGCCCAGCTTAAATATCAATTTTCTTCATCCATCCAAAAGCCAGAACCTCCACACAAATCACTTTATACGTATTTTCTATGACTATATAGCTATCATCTATCTCTCAATCTCTCATTGTCCAACCATGCAACTATCCATCCATCTGTCTATCAATCTATCCATTTATCTACCTGTGGATATTTTTGAAGTGTTTTGTGTTTTGAAGTGATGTGTAAATTTTTTGAAGAAAGAATTGTTTTCTCTTTTGTCTTTGAATTTCCAAAGCCTAGCATTGTGTCCAGCACACAGTAAATATTTAGTAAAGCTTGATGGCTGATATTTTTCTGATTATTTAACTTTTTACAATTATTAGCATAAAGGCATAGTTAGCATGTGACTTTGTGTACTTCTCTGGACCAAGCATGTCCTTTTAAATGGTATCACATTTACAAATTTTCTGGTAGCATGACAGTGATGTATGTAGTAGAAAACAGTTTCCTCATCAGCAACATGAATCTCTCAAGTCCCTTCTAGCTCTGGGATATATGGTTTTAGTCTGATTAGGAGATTTGAGCGCTAATACTAGATTTGTTTTAAATAAGTCATGTGGTTCAGGGAAATTGACCTAGAAATACATAATGCAAGTTTTGAATCCAAAGTTTCTTCATCTCTAAAATGAGGCAACCAAATCACTTAACCCTCTTTGTCTCAGTTTTCTCATCTGTAAAATAAGCTGGAGAAGATAATGGAAAACTATTTTAGGATCTCTGCCAAGAATCTGATATGACAGGAAAATAAACAACAGTATGAACAAAATGAGATAAATACTCTCCTTAACTCTAAAATGCTATCACTCTTTGCTATATATTTTCCCTCCATCAAACATAAAGCTTTATAATACTACTTTTCTTCTCCACTCCTGTATCCTCATCTCAGCATAAAGTTAATATATTACCTTAGGAAGAGGGATGTATTGAAGAAAAAATAAATATCTGCATGCTGGTTTCAGAAGGCACAGGAGTTTTGTAATATGTCCAAATGGAGACAGTACCCATACTGAAGAAATCAGATTCTTGAAGAATTAGAATCTTAGCCCCAAAGCAGGATGTTGAATTTGTCACCCATCGCTCATTAGCAGGCATCCCTCAGGATAATTTAAAGGACAAGAATCTGTTGTTTTTCCTTTCTAAGCTTATTAAGCCCATTTAAAATAAATGGAAAAATGAAATATTTTGGAATAATCTGCTTTTGTAGGGCCCAGAACTCCTATTGTATTTCTCTTTCTCTACAGGGAAAATTCTCATCAATTTTTAATGGAACTTTAATACCCTGAAAGAACAATAAAAGAATTAAGTGCACAGTGAAAATTTCAGTTTCTATCCCAAAAGTCAGTCAGAGGTGTGAGTACTTTATGAATACCAAATCCTCCTATTCAAACTGTTAACCAAGAGTACACGGAATAATAAACATAATATGTAGTAATAATAAAAAAAAAGGTAGAAACATGGATTACCCTTATGCAAGGGATAGAGAAACATAAAAATTTGGGGCCTCTTTCAGCCTTTTATAAGCTTCTGGGGAGCTTTTTGCATATTTATATAAATAAACACAAACTGAAACAGATTTTATTTGTGTGAAATAGTCCTAAACTTTCTAGGATTTTATGTTTAACATTAAAGTTCTACTCTATTGGATCCAAAGGAGCTGCACTACTTGTTTCTCTATTTTGCATACAGGTTTGGATGGATTCAGACCTGGGAATCCTGGCTTTGGGTGAGAAGCTTTTGAGTCAGTCAGTCAACAAGTATTTATCAAATTTGTACTATGTGCCAGGTACTGTGCTAAATTCTGGAGACACAAAGAGAGGTGTGAAAAAAAATAGTCCCTACTCTCAAGAAACTCACAGGCTAAGGAGAAGACAACACACATCCAATTATGTACAAGCAGATATATATTGGATAAATTGAGAATAATTTCTAAGAGAAAGTACTAAGACTTAGGGGAACTGAGAAAGATTTCTTACAGATGGGACTTGATCTGGGATTTGGAGGAAGTCATATACTCATATTTACTGGTTTGTTATTGACCTCCATATTACCTTAGGATTATAGAATTATTTTAATTATAGTAAGCTAAATTATGTTTCATGTCTAGAGCCTCTCAAAATCAGAGAGTGAAAAAAGTACTTAATATATAATATAAATCAGGTATGAGCCAGGTAAGTTATTCCCACATGCCTAAGAAATGCTAAACATAGGAAATTAACAAGTACGCATTAAAAAATAGAAACTTAAAGCAAAATTCAATATCTTAGAACTATTAATATAATCTTCTAGGAGGCTACAAATTGTGATCAAAATGAATAAAACAATTTGTAGAAATGCTAATTACATACAAAACACTTTTCACAGAAATAAAATCAGATCTAAACAAAAATATCAATACTCATAGGTAATTTAAGCCAATATAATAAAAATGACAATTTTATCTAAATTAATTTACTTATTCAGTGCAATACCAATCAAACTTCCAAAAAAACCTATTTTATAGTGCTAGAAAAAAAAATAATAAAATCCATCTAGAAGACAAAAGGATAAGAATATCAAGGAAATTGATGAAAAAAAATGCAAAGAAAGGTGGCCTAACTATTCTAGATCTCAAACTATATTATAAATAGTCAATCATCAAAACTATCTGGTACTAGCTCAAAAATAGAGTGTTCAATTAGTGGAATAGATTAAGTACATAAGACATAGTAGCAAATAAATCTAGTTTGATAAACTCAAAGGTCCTAGTTTCTTGAATAAGAACTCACTATTTGACAAAAACTTCTGAGAAAACTGGAAATCAGTATTGCAGAAACTAAACTCAAACCAGCATTTTACTGAGATATAGATGTTCCAAGATAAGGTCAAAATAGTATCATGATGTAGCACTACTAGGTCTATATCCCAAAGAGATCAAAGAAAAAGGAAAAAGGCCCCACATGTAAAAAAAATATATATATATATATATATATAGCAGTTCTTTTTGTGGTGGCAAAGAATTGGAATTTGAGGAGATGTCCATCAATTGAGAAATGGCTGAACAAGTTGTGGTATATGCAAGTTATGGAATGTTATTGGGCTACAAGAAATGATGAGCAAGCAGATTTCAGAAAAACCTAGAGAGTGAGTGAATTGTCACAGCTGGATTATACACAGTAATGGTTGGTTGGCTGATTGGTTGATTGATTGTCCCTCATTCTCAAAAAGAACCAAAATGACATCACTATGTTAGAGTTGAATTACAGTGTGTCTGACTGTGACTGATCAGATGAATACAAGCTCAGAGTCTCTCTCACGGGTTGGACACAAATAGTCCATATGAACATTTGGGATATTTTCTCTAATTTTTTACATCTCATATTTCTTCTGGGCTAATTCATTTCTGCTTTGTTCATAGAACACAGCACCTTCTCTAATAAGGGTACACCATGCTGATGAGTCTTGTGACAATGTTTCCCATATCATAAATCAATTCCAAAGTTCTTAAGAGATATCTTGAGTGTTCCTGTATCACTCTCTCTAACCACCTTGTGAGTTCTTGCCCTGTGTGAGTTCTCCATAAAATAATTTTTTTAGCAAGCATACATTTGGCATGTGTTGCCAGTCCAAAAGAGTTGCACTCTCTGCAGTAGAGTTGGAATGCTTGGCAATTGAGTTCAAGAAAGGACCTCAGTGTCTGGTACCTTATCCCGCCAGGTGATCTTCAGAATCTTCCTAAGACAATTCAAATGGAAGCAATTCAGTTTCCTGGTATGGCGCTGCTATTCTGTTCAGATTTCACAAGCATACAACAATGAGGTCAGCACAATGGCTCTGTAGATCTTCAGTTTGGGATTGTTTAGGAGATGACTGTCAGACTGAATTGCAGAATTAAATGGCTAACATCTGCCATTTATTAAAAATGTAAAAATGTGAGAAAAATTATCTTTCTAATAATAACCACTTATTAAATTAAGATTAGTTGTTTTACATATATAACCTATGGTGGAGTGGGACGTAGAAAAAACTGGAACTCAAATAGAATAAATGAATGTTAAGATGGAAATGTGTTTTTCATCATTGTACCTGCATAACCTATATCAAATGGCTTTCCTTCTCAATGAAGGGGGAGGGAAGGGAAATAATTTAGAACTCAAAAATTTTTTAAAGAATGTTAAAATTTGTTTTAGCATAATGTTAAAAATAGCTTTACATGTAATTGGATGAAATAAAATACTATTAAAAATAGAAAGACAAAAAAAAGTTACTTAGGCATTTTATGTTTCACTACAGGCACTATCCTAACAAATCCCAATTAGTATCTATTGATAACATTTCAGGTTTGGGTCAATCTTCTATTTAGTGGAAGACCTGAGTTTAAAATTGTTCTCTAACACTTATTAGCTGGGGGAACATGACCAAATCACTTAATTTCTATATGCCCCCATTTTCTCAACTGTAAAATTAGTATCATAATAACACTTACCTCCTAAGGCTGTTGTGAGGATCAACTGAGATTATGTTTGTAAAGCACCTAGGATACTGTCTGGAAAATAGTAAGCCCTTAATAAATGTTTATTCCTTTCCCTTTCTTACATTGGTGGACAACATCTCCGATTCACAAGTTTTCTCAGCTGCCAGCCAGCTACAAACTAGGACCTCTGTACCTTTTGATTCCCTCATGACCTCCTCCAATCTTGGACACATCTAACCAGAGCTATTTTCCCCTTTTTGATCAGGAAAGAACAAACATTAAAGGGTCAAATTCGGCGAAGAGCCCTGTTGCAAGCTTCCCAAGGGGAAGGGAGAAAAGATGCAATTATGCTATTGGGGTAAGGAAAGACAAATCCTGACCCACCACTTACTGGAATCAAATGTTGCTACCTGTAGAGTATGGCAAATGTAGGCAGTTTTCTCCTTTTAAAAAGTCCTCTGAGTCATCAAGTCTTTTGGCTCAACAGCCAATAAGGAGTCTCTTCACATCTCAGTTTAGAAGCCCACACCCGTAAGTCATCCATGAACAAAAGTCAATTTTGAAGCTCCCCATTATCACCCAGAGCTAGAAAGGTCAACTCTGAACCCTTGTGACACATGTGGCAATTTTTTTGGATCTTCTGACACTTTTTATCACAGAATTTATTGTTGTGAAACCATATGATTGTACAACATGGCAGATTGTGCAAAACTCAGGAATAATAACAAATCAAATTTTGTAGAATTTTAAGGTTTACCAAAGACTTTCCTTCCAAAAATCCATCTGAAGGAATATATGGAAATATGAGGAAAATGTGGACATACTTTCTTTTTTTTTCTTTGATCACTTTGGGGTATCATCCTAGAAGTGCTCAATGTGGTTATTTATACTTCAATAACTCTTTGGGCAATAGTTCCAAATTGCTTTCCAAGATGGCTGAATGAGTTCAGTTCCACCAACAGAGCATTAATGTACCTATTTTCCCTCATCTCCTCCAGCATTTGTCATCTTCCTTTTTTGTCAGCTTTGCCAATCAGATGGGTATGAGATTGTTTTTTAGTGTTAGTTGTTTTAGTTTACTTTAATTCTTTTTAATTTACAATTATCACAATTACTAATTATTAGTTATTTAGAGCACTTTTTCACATCACTAGTGATAGCTTGGATTTCTTCCCCTAAAAATTATCTGTTTTGATCCTTTGACAACTTGTCAATTGAGAAATAGCTCTTACTGTTATAAATCTGAATCAGTTCCCTATACATTTTATTGTTTTTTATTAAAGCTTTTTATTTGCAAAGCATATGCATAGTAATTTTTCAACAATGACCTTTGCAAAGCTTTCTGTTACAAATTTTTCCCTCCTACACCCCACCCCCACCCCTAGATGGCAGGAAGTCTAATACATGTTAATTATGTTAAAATATTTGACAGATCAAATATGTGTATATATATTTATACAGTTATTTTGCTGTATAGGAAAAAAAAATCTGAGAAGGAAAACATAATGTAAGCAAATATCAATAGAGAGTGTGAAAATGCTATGTTGTGGTCCAGATCCCACAGGCCTCTCCTTGGGGGTATATGGCTTTCTTCATCACTGAACAACTGGAATTGGTTGAAACGTCTAATTATTGAAGAGAACCATGCCTTCAGAATTGATCATCATATAGTCTTATTGTTGCCATGTACAATGATCTCCTGGTTCTGCTGATTTTGCTCAGCATCAGTTCATGCAAGTCTCTCCAGGCCTCTCTGAAATCGTCCTGCTGGTCGTTTCTCACAGAACAATAATAGTCCATGACATTCATATAACACAATTTATTCATCCATTCTCCAATTGATGGGCATCCTTTCAGTTTCCAGTTTCTAGCCACTACAAAAAGGGCTGCCACAAACATTCTTGCACATGTGGGACCCTTTCCTTCCTTTAAGATCCCTTTGGGATATAAGCCTAATAGAAACACTGCTGGGTCAAAGGGTATGCACAATTTGATAACATTTTGAGCATAGCTCCAAATTGCTCTCCAGAATGGTTGGATCCGCTCACAATTCCACCAACAATGTATCAGTGTCCCAGTTTTTCCACATCCCCTCCAACATTCGTCATTATCATTTCCTGTCATTTTAGCCAATCTGACAGGTGTGTAGTGGTATCTCAGAGTTGTCTTAATTTGCATTTCTCTTATCAATAGTGATTTGGAGCACCTTTTCATGTGACTAGAAATAGTTTTAATTTCATCATCTGAAAATTGTCTGTTCATATCCTTTGATCATTTATTGATTGGAGAGTGGCTTGAATTCTTATAAATATGAAACAATTCTCTATAAATTTTAAAAATGGGGCCTTTATGGCAGCCTTTTTTGTAGTGGCAAGAAATTGGAAACTGGGTGGAAGCCCATCAGTTGGAGAATGGCTGAATAAATTATGGTATATGAATGTTATGAAATATCATTGTTCTATAAGAAACAATCAGCAGGATGATTTCAGAGAGGCCTGGAAATACTTACATGAACTGATGCTAAGTGAAATGAGCAGAACCAGGAGATCACTGGACACAGCAACAACAAGACTATATGATAATCAATTCTGATGGATGTAACTCTTTCCAACAATGAGATGATTGAGGCCACTTCAAATGATCTTGTAATGACAAGAGCCATCTATATCCAGACAGAGGACTGTGGGCATTGAGTGTGGATCACAGTATAATATTTTCACTCTTTTTGTTGTGGTTTGCTCAAACTTTATTTTCTTTCTTATTTTTTTTGACTTTTTGATCTGATTTTTTTTGTACAGCAAGATAAATAAATGTATAAATATATATGCATATATTGGATTTAACATATATTTTACCATGTTTAACATATATTGGATTACTTGATATCTAGGGGAGGAGGTGGGGGGAAAGGGGGAAAATTGGAACACAAGATTTTTCAAGGATCAATGTTGAAAAAGTTTTCCTTGCATATGTTTTGAAAATAAAAAAACTTGAGTAAAAATATAAATTAAAAAAGGAAATGAGGCTGTTATCAGATAATCTTACTATAATTCCCCCCCATTTACCTACTTCTCATTTCATCTGCCTTGATTTTGATTACAAATGCTAATGAATTCCCCTTTGATCTATTTTATATATATTTATATACTATAGTTATTTACATAATAAATCATTCTTTGAAATGTGAGCTCCTTGAAGACAAATACTGCTTTGGTTTGAGGGGATTAGTATTGGGTTTTAAGATTTGGGTTTTTTTAGGAGGGGGGAGGCTTTCTTTGTTTTTCTAGGACTTAGTGCCTAGTTCATGTTCTTGATGTTCAGTTGTTTTAATCATGTCCAACAATTTGTAGCTCCATTTGGGACTTTCTTGATTTTCTTTTCCAGTTCATTTTATAGATGAGGAAACTATGAAATAACATTTTAAGTGGCCTTCCCGGGGCACACAGCTAATAAGTGTTAAAGGTCAAATTTGAATTCATGAAAATAAGAATTCCTGACTCCAGACCTGGCAGTCTATCCATTATGTGGCTTAAATATTTAATAAACACGTACTGATTGTCATAAGCCACTGCTAGAATCTCTGTCTTGGTTCTCTGTCTGTCTTGGTTCTAAATATGGCCTAATGGGTCAGAGTACTAGTTTTAAATAATGGCACAGAACTAAGACAAAAAACTCCAGTCTTAAGCTATCTAGGTCCATGCCAATTCTCCTGACCACTGCTCTGTTCTACCTTGCCTTTGCTATCTCAATTTCTTCTTCTTTTTTGTTTATTAAGCTTTTTATTTGCAAAACATATGCATGGATAATTTTTCAACATTGACTTTTGCAAAACTTTTTGTTCCAAATTTTTTTCTCCTTCTCCCCATCCCCTCTCCTAGATGGCAGGCAGTCCAATACATGTTAACTATGTTAAATATATGACAAATTGAATATATATATATATATATACACATATTTTTACAGTTATTTTGCTATACAAGAAAAATCAGATCTACAGGGGAAAAAAAAAAACCTGAGAAGGAAAAAAAATACAAGCAAACATCAACAAAGAGCATGAAAATGCTATGTTGTGGTCCACACTTAATTCCCACAGACCTCTCTCTGGGTATGGATGGCTTTCTTCACTGAACAACTGGAACTGGTTTGAATCATCTCATTGTTGAAGAGAGCCCCATCCATCAGAATTGATCATCATATAGTCTTGTTGTTACTGTGTTAATGATCTCCTGGTTTTGCTCATTTCACTCAGCATCAGTTCATGCAAGTCTCTCCAGGCCTCTCTGAAATCATCCTGCTGGTTGTTTCTTAGCTATCTCAATTTCTAATAATTATTAATTACAAGTGATTTTTACAATTGTTATTTTATTTATTTATTTATTTATTTATTTTTGCTGTGGCAGTTGGGGTTAAGCGACTTGCCCAGGGTCACACAGCTAGGAAGTGTTGTGTGTGAGGTCAAATTTGAACTCAAGTCCTCCTCAGGGCCGGTGCTCTAGCCACTGCACCACCTAGCTGCCCTACAATTATTATTCATAAGAAGTTCTCATACATGGGGCATTCTCATTTTCTCAAAGAACTTCTCTTTGTGAATGAGAAATGACTTATTTTTTTTCCAACCACTTTTATTGTAGTCAATTAAAAAACACTTATTAGATAGTTACTATTTACAAGAGTCTATGTTTGGCACTAAGTACACAAAGTAGAACACAGTCCATTCTCTCAAATAGAGATGTGCATTTAAGTCTAATTCAAGCTAGCATATGAATTGTGCACAAGAGAGATAGAAACAAATTGTACTGAGAGTAGTTTTGTATAGAAACTACAAAGCACAGATGTGGGCCACATCAAGCCAGAAATAATTGGTTTGAGTCAGATTGTGAAGAGCCTTGAATGACAGATCAAAGAGACCAAGTATGACTTCTCCACACTGGACAGGATTAGCATAGTTCTGGAGGTGTAAGAACACATGCCGTATAAAGGGAAAAGAAACTAGTATTGCTAGAATTCATGATACCTGGTAAGAATAGGATGAGACCTCAAACAGAAGCATGCTGGAGGCAGTCTGTACCAGCTCATGAGAACTTGGTGTTAAATTTTCAGTGTGAGTACTGATGCTGCAAATCTGGGTTTGAGTGACATTCAAGCCACCAAGCTTGAAAATGAAGAGTTTCGACTAAACAGTGTCTGAAATGTTCCTTTCAGCTCTAATCTATGAGCCTGGGATGATCCACAGCTCATTAGTGCTTTCTTGAAGGATACTGCAAAGGTAGAGAATCTGACTGGATGAGATCAGAAACGTATCTCATTGTCTTTCTTCTCTTAGAATGAGGAAGAATTTGAAAATGTAGATTCTTTTTTAACTTGATGGGAAAGGAAGGAAGCAATAGATCCAGGCGAAGATAATAAAGTCATTTGTTGGAAAGTCATTAATAAGAATTTTCACCAAGTCATGAAATTAAAGCAAAATATAGAAGTCTTCAGAAGGCTCGAAAGGAGAGGGATGGAAATAACCAAAGATCTGGAAGATAGTAATTTAAGCAAAAGTCAGTCGTAACTGCTCTGTTCTACTTGAACTTTTCTAGAGTCCAATGTAAAGGGAACGGAAAATATCATGGCAACAACAGTGGATGCTATCCTGGCCTCTCACATGCATGGGATGTTGGTCATTGACAACCCCTGCTGGGGAAGTGGAAGGAGATGCAATACCAGACCCCACAGGTGCTTGCTTTCTTTCTTCCTGCCCCATTCTCAGCTCTTCAAATTGATTGATGCAATTCCTAATATGTGTCAGCAGGTGGCGCAAGTTACACACGATAATATATTTCCAGGCTTCTATGATTCTCTAATTCTTTTTTTCTCAATTACATGTAAAAACGACTGTCAATATTTTTTTAAAGAATAATCTCCCGATTCTTAATGTTAAATTCCGTAGTGTTTTTCCACCTGTAAGTATAGTTCTAAAGTTTTATTTTGCTATTTTCATTGGCTATTAGTCTAATGGATGGAATATTGACTTTCCAGTGAAAAGATAGACATATAGAGATGGGGGGGGGGGGAACAAAGAGAGTGCATTCATAAAGTGCTTACTATGTGCTTTGCTTTGCTTTTTTTTTTCCTTTCCTTTCCTTTCCCTCTATTCACATGGGGTATCATACCCTGTAGGTACTCTTCCTAAAGGAATATAAATTTTGGCTGCTGAAACTTTGCAAGAAATTTAGGGGTTATATCTTAGGAAACAAGCCTTAGTATGTCAAATATGGAAATTATTTAGAAGAATTGCATATGTTTAACCCATATCAAATTGCTTACTGTCTTGGGGAGCAGCAAGGGAGGGAGAGAAGGGGAAAAAATTTGGAATACAAGGTTTTGCAAAGGTGAATGATGAAGATTATCTTTGCATATATTTGGAAAAATAAAATACTACTAAGTTGTTTAAAACAAACAAACAAACAAAAAACAACCATGCCTTAAACCCAAATCCCTCAGGCTCTCCTTGACTGGAACAAAAGGTTCCAAGATAAGCCCCACTAAGTCATTGGGCCCTTAATTGGCTTAGAATAAATGTAAATAGTAATTGTTTCTGTTGGGGCCAGAAATCTTGAGAGTCTTCCCCTCCTAGATGTATGTTTGGATGGATGGATGGATGATGGATGATAGATAGATAGATATAGACTAGGTAAAAGAGGCCATTCTTTGCCTCATTTCTTATCTAGCCCTAATCACTGAATGGGTGCAACCTCAGTCAAAGGGAGACCTGTTAAAGACTGGAGTTTAAATAGGCCAAGTTCTTCCACTGCATCTGGGGCTATCCCCAGTCATCTTGGTCTATATGTGGCTACTGCACCCAGATGGCTCTGGAGGAGAAAGTAAAACAGGTGACCTTGCACAGCCCTCCCCCACTTAAATACAATTAATTTGCATGTCATGGTATTGCCTCCCTGATGTTATGGTTATCTTGGAGAATGAAGGACAAACAACTATGTACCTTGAACAGTGAACAGAAATACAAACAAGTAAACCATCCTCCTTAGATAATAAACTCCTGGAGAACAGGAGCTTTTACCCTTCTTTGTAACTCTGGTGATTAGCAGTTTCCCAGCATATGCTGATATTGTGTTTCATTTATGTCCAACTCCCTGATTGCTTCTGGGATTTTCTTGGCAAAGACACTAACATGATTTGCTCTTTCCCTCTCCAATTCATTTTACAGATTAGGAAACTGAGGAAAACAGGGTGAAATGACTTGTCTCAGATCACACCACTAGTAAGTGTCTGGGGTCAGATTTGAACTCAGGAAGATGAAACTTGTAACTCCAAATCCAGAGCTTTACCCACTATACCACCTGATCACCCTCAGGAATAGTTAAATGGATGCTAAAATAGCAGGTACCTTGCAGGATTGTTGTGAGAATCAAATGAGATAACATATTGTAATGCTCAGGGAGAAACTGAGGCAGTATCACACATTGGAAATCAGGTAATACTGTTGTTAATTGAGAGTTCAGAATCCATAGCTATGGATCAGGCTGCTGGGATTCATGTCTCAAAGCACACAGTCCATTGTGAGTTTAGACTGACAGACATGTCAGCCGACTGGATCTCAGGCAGGTATAGCCCAGAGAGTTAGATTGACAGACATGTCAGCCAACTGAATAGGACTAAGGTCACAAAGTATTCAGTGGCCCATCGAGGGGCGTCATGCATTATATAGGTTCCATAGCTCAGGAAGAAAGAACAGCTGAGAAATATCTGGGATCCAAGGAAACTATCAATTCAATTCTGACAAGTAGGGGGTAAGGAAGGAAGAGAACTAAGACTATAAATTCAGTTCTGGCATGTAGGGAGCAAAGAGTGCTAAGTTTGGAAAAGGAAGACAGTAAGTCTGGGCCATAAAGATAAGGGGTACATTAAGGTGGGCCATCTAGAGGTTTTATGACTCCTTTGGAACGTGAGTCCAATTATTTCTGATGGTCAGAAGCAACGAGGTTATTATTTTGGGGCAGAATAATTAAGGGAAACTTGGACATGGGAACTGTAGCATTAGGGGAAACAGAACAATTTAGGAAAAATGAGACATGGGAACTGTGGCACAACAATGTAAAATGTTTTTCAAACTTTAAAGCCTTTATAAAACTATTTTCATTTAATAAATGGAAACTTTGATGAAAATGGAAATTAGGGTGCCTCTGGAAGAAATATCTTAATGTATTTAAAACATTTCTTATATCAAAATAGAGACTTGAGATATCAAATTCCAGTCTTATAGGGACTTCTTTAAATCCCTAAACTGTGTGAATGTAGATCTTTTGTAATTTTAGTTTAGTTTACAAAATATGTGATTTGAACAAAGCCCTAAGAAAGGAAATATTGAAATTGCCCCTAAGTTTTACAATCTTCCTGCATTTTATTTTAAAAGGCCACAAATTGGATAGCTTCATTGATAAAACTGAGACAATACTTTACAAATGTCCACATGTTAAGCTCTCTGATAGAACAATGTGAGAAATCAAAAGCATATTCTTAAAAAGGTGGGTAAAAAAATTCAATTTCCAATCTAGTCATAATTAAGTGATATATATATATATTCCATTCAATTCAATAAAACATTTTTTTGCTTTTTTTTTTTTTTTTTTTTGCTGAGGCAATTGGGGTTAAGTGACTTGCCCAGGGTCACACAGCTAGGGAATGTTAAGTGTCTGAGACCAGATTTGAACTCAGGTCCTCCTGACTTCAGGGCTGGTGCTCTATCCACTGTGCCACCTAGCTACCCCCAATAAAACATTTATTAAGGACTAAGTGGCAGGTATTGTGCAAAGCACTGAGGAAGACAACACAACAACAACAATAACAACAACAAAAGATGGAAAGCAGAGCAGGGAAAAAAAGATACAAAAAGATAGATGTCTGTGGGCATCTTGTTGAAACCAAATGCAGAGAATCAAAGAAAAGAAAGATTTCTCAGAGTTTATACTCTGCTCTTTAGCCCTCCAGAGGGGAGAGGAGGCTGAAAGAAGCGGTATCTGAGACGTGAGTTAGCAACATGATATGAGATTAGAAGTGATGGATTTATTATGTGAAGGCATTGTGCCCAGATAACTTATACAGGGAAAATAATCACTTGGAGAATTTGATTTGGGATATTATTTCCAGCCCGTAGGACAGTACCTCAGACATAGTGAACAATTAACTTGTTGACTTGATTTGCTTGATTCGAAGCAACAATAGTAAATTGCTTGTTTAATCCTGCTGCCATGTGAAGTAATATTTAACATTTGTAAGATTATTGGAAACCTCCTCCTTACTCCTCAATCTCCCATTGCCACTTCTATCACATTCTCATTACTTTACTGTAAAGAATAAGGGCATCAAAACTAGAAACTATCTACTTGTTCCTATATTTCTCAAAGCGTACCTTGACAATTATCTACAGTAGTCAACACTACCTTGATTTTCTTATTCCCAACTGACCATCGGCTCTCTACAATGACTTCCTTCCAACAACTCTGCAGAAACTCCTGTCTCCAAGGGTCATCGGTGACATGCTAAGGAGCATATGGAATATTCAGGGAGGATTAGCACTCTGGCATGAGAGTCTGCTGAGCCCTTTTCAGGATTACTCATCCACCTGTCACCCAACTCTCACGTGGCTCCAAGAAGCTGTAGTATATGAGTGGCCACACCTAGTATAACCATCTTGGAAGATGGGATAAATCAGGTTGAGGGTAACCAACAGATGTCAAACTCTTCTGTGAATCGGGGAGATTCAAGCACATGAGGCTTTCCCCAGTGGATTGGGATGAGAACATTTTGTTCCAGGGCAAAGGCAGCTGAAGCAGGTACTATGAAGGGCTTAGAGCTTGGGCAGACACTGAAGTCACTAAGTTCATCCATTGCATCCTGAGCCATTGCCAATCCTGATTTTTATCTTGCAACTGGACTTTAATTACTGGGGAAGTATGAGGGTGAAGATGGACAATTTGTACAACTCATTTAAATCCAATTCATGCTTGAGTCAAGACATCATCCATAATGTTGCTAGTCTTCTTTGGAAAACAATGATATCCTATGACCAAATTATGTTAATGTAATGGTGAGAAAATCATTGCATCTTACTGGGTTTCTGGTCAATATGACCTATGTCCTTAGTTAAGGGTCAATAAGCAATAGGTAGAGGTGGTCTAGCTTCCCAGCCATGCAGAACTAAGTTCCAACAATGCAATAAAGTTTTTTCACAGTTGCCATAATTGAATAAAGTTTTCTCCTAAGAGAGAAATTGGACTAGACCCATACTGAGCTAAATTCAGAACTGAGTCACAAGATAAAGTAAGTGTGATTCATTCAATTCCCACAATTACCTAACAATTGAAAATGAATCAGTCAAAAAATATTTACTAATAAATATGTTTATTTTATAGATAAACACTTATATTTAAATTAAGTTATATAAATTATTTATAGATACATATACCTAGTTTGGTGAGAATATACAACCTACTTTCTTTTACTATTCTGTATCTATTTCAAATAAACCAACAGATGAATTTCTAAGACTTAAAAATGTGTAGCGGCAGAGGAGACTCACAGAGAGATGTGCCTCTGAATACAAGACAGACACTGAAGTCACCAAGGTCATCCACTGCATCCTGAGCCATTGCCAATCCTGATTTTTGTGTCTGATCTTATTTATGTCTGACCTTATTCCAAATCTATAAATTAAGGGGAGTGGTGCAGACCATAGAGTGTTGAGTCCAGACTTAGGATTCTTATTGTTTGTCCTTTATTCTCAAGGAGGACCTTGGGGAGCTGATGACATGACATGCAAGTGAATTGAATTTAAGTGAGGGAAGGCTGGGCAAGGTTACCTGCCTCACTTTCCCCTCCAGAGTCATCTGGATTCAGTGGTCAGAGATACATCAGGCTTACTGGAGATGGCCCTGGATGTTATCTAGAGTCAAGAAGATGTAAGTTCAAATCCAACTTCAAAGACTTACTAGATCCTGAGCAAGTCTGATTATCTCTGTTTATCTCAGTTTGCTCTTGTATAAAATGGAGATAATAATAGCACCCATTTTCTAGGGTTGTTACAAAGGAACAAATAAGATAATAATTTCAAAGGGCTTTGTGTAATGCCTTACACATTATCAGATGATCTTTGGAGTCTCTTCCAGTCTTAAATTTACCAAAATGATGATGTATATATATATATATATATGTGTGTGTGTATACATGTGTGTGTGTGTGTGTGTGTGTGTGTGTGTATAAAAGTTCTTTGAAGAAAGGGACTATTTCACTTTTATCCATATCTTTGTGACTAAGATTGCCTCGAAAATTTTGAGGGGGATGGAGAGGATCTGGGTTTTTATTTCATCAATATAGAGCTACTCCCAGTACTCTCTTTTTAATTATGTAGATTGGTCACTGTCTATAATTTACAATATTAGGAAATGGGTTGGAGGCACTAAAATGTTAAATGCATTGCCCAGCTAATGTTTGATATAGGCAAGACTGGAAACCCAGTCTTCCAAGGCTAAATCTCCATCCACAACACTATAGTATCTCTTGCATATAGTAGGTCATTTACCACTGTTTAATTGAACTGTTGGAAGAGATAAACTAATTGGTTTTCACTAGTACTTGGACATTATAACATCCTGAAATTGTATCTCTACATTATTTTATTACAGTCACACAAAGTTTGGCATATGAATATACAAATGACTAAACTCTGATTAAAAGAGTCTCATTTGTCACCTTTCTTTTCTGCTTGGGGATTCCAAACTAAAGTTATGACTAATCTTAGAATAATTTTTTCTTATGGAGTATTGTTTCCAAGATACTGCTACAGCAGCAAACTGATGTCAAACCCACATCTAAAGAGATTACTAATTTCCTTATTACTAACCTGAAATTTAACACAAAAGAGTTTGTGACGAACAATAATTCTAATTGAAATAAAAGCTGGACTATGATTTTTTTTTTTTTTTTGGAAAGAGCTGTTACTCAGAAGTAATCCTTTGATTTTTCTACTAAGAGCATCAACATAACTAGACAATATTTGTTTTGGCAATATTGTTTTTCATGGTTCTATAGACTTGTCTGATGGTAAGCTGTGCTCAGTGAAAATTGTTCTTAGAATATTAGATTGACTGCATAAAATATATTCCTTTGTCAATGAAATATTCACTTGCATTAGGGGATTTCTCTTTACATGTAATTATAAATTAAACAGTTTGCCAGAGAAATACTTTATCCAAGAAGAGCTTTTAATTTGCTCCCATTAATCAATCTTGAAACTGTTTTCATTCAATTCAACTACTGATTAAATATGTAGGGTTTTCAAGGCACTATGCTAATTGGTGGGGCCACTAAGTCAAAACCAATAAAAATGGAACCTTCTCTCAAAAAGCTGAATTTTAATTAAGAAGAATATAACATGGGGAGTTCTCTACTAGGTAAATAATATTTTTCAAATTTATTTAATGCTGAATTATTTTGTTAATTTGTTTCTGATTCTACTCAGAATCATTATCTAATATATTCCCTTGATCTACTTTTCCCTATTTATCCAGTACCAAATAGTTTTGTTGATCTGCTTTGTAATATGATTTTGATCTGAAAGAGCTACACCCCCTTCCAATCTTGTTTTTCATTGTTTCCCTTAATATTTTTGTTTCTCTAAATAAAATTGGAGCATTTTATCTAGCTCAGTTTTGTTATAATAACTATAATGATATAATATAATAGTAATTGTAATAATTATAAAATAATAATAAATCCTGAAGTAATTTAGGTATTATCACCATTTTGGGCAATAACTTGGTTATAATCACTGCATATCCCTCCAGTTAAATCTTCTAATTTTTTTTCTGCTGAGGCAATTGGAGTGAAGTGACTTGTCCAGGGTTACACAGTTAGGACATATTAAGTATCTGAGGCCATATTTGAACTCAGGTCCTCCTGACTTTAGGGCTGGTGCTCTATCTACTATGTCACCTAGCTGCCCCAATCTTCTAATTTATTTAAGGAGAATTTTATAATTGTAAAATATGTCTTTAGTGTGATTTGGCACATTCATTCCCAGATATTTTCCAGTTATTTTGAATGGAATTTTCCTTATTATTTTTTTTTCCATTTTGCTCATTATTGTATAGAAATGCTTTTGATTTTGAATTTGCTTTTGTTGGTTTATTGTTAGTTTTAATTTGTTTCCTGGTATCTGAAGTTATGTATTTGTATCCTGAGCTTGTAGTTCAGGTCCCAGTTGCTTTGCTGCCTTTACTGGTTCATCAACAAATAGAAAAAAAGAGGTGAAGGAGACGGAGGAGGAGGAGGAAGAAGAAGAAAGAAGTAAGAAGAAGAAAGAAGAAAAAAGAAGGAAGAAGAAAGAAAGAAGAAGAAGAAAGAAAAAGAACAAGGATATAGTATGCACAAAGATCTACTAAGGGACTGCATCATAATTTATAATTCAGCAACTATTTGCTGTCAGGCTTCACTCCAATGTCCCCACTATCTATTGACTCAGCTCTTTCATTTCTTCTTCCTTCTCCTAATTCAAAGTCAGTCCTTCTTTCTCCCTTAAGGCAGGTGGCAGAAGTAAATCTTGTTTCCTAACCACAGTTGTTACTTTTTGCTTTGTTGCCAAAATGTTGTAATAATTTCAATATAGGTCACACTTTCTTCCTAGATGTAGCTTCTCTAAAACCCAATTGTAGACTTTAGCAAATGCAATTTACTCAAATGCACTTGTATTTTTTTTAAAAAAAATTCTTATTTTTGAATTATAATAAATGTATAAATGTACGGGAAGGGAGAGTGTCTCATATTCAAATCAACAAACCTATATATCCAGATGTTTGTGATTTTGAGTAAAATCAATAAATAAAAAATTACCACTCATGACAATTTTGTTTAAGCACCTTGTAGGAATCGTTTAGTGGTCTATGGCTTTTAAACTAGTACCCAATTCCCTGCTTCTCTCTCTTTCTCACTTTCCTTGCACTCCTTGCCTTTATTTAGGCAAGATGAATTTCTCAGTTAAACTGTCCACTGAAAAAAAAACCATTCTGGATCTTAACCCCTTTGAAATTTCTCTTCTTTGATGATTTATGTATCTCTCTATTTGGAGTAACAAGTCACAGAGCTAAGTCAGTATGTCCTAAATTGATATAATGAAGTTTTGGTGGTCATGTGGAAAGGGGAGATTGATGATTTTTTTTTCTCCCCAAAAAGACACATATGGATGTTATACAAGAAAGGTTTCTAAGTGGGGAAAGCAATGAAATTTATTATACATCATACGTCATTATCATTATATATATATGTATATATAATACATATATGTATATATCATTATACATGTATATTAAGTGAATTATGAAAACCTTATAATATTATTAAGATTTTCAGAATCTTAAGAAAAATTGTTATTCAATTTACTTTGGTAATTCTTTTATTGCTTGTAAATTTTATTTAGCTATGACATTGCTCAGTTAAGCTTGGGAATATTTTTCTGTTACCCAAGATCAAACCAACAGAAAAAGAACAAACACATGCTTGAATGTGATTTCCACATTAACTGAGGTGTAAATGGGTTGTTGAGATAGCTAAGTGGTAAAGTGGATAGAACACTGGCCCTGGAATCAGGAAGACTGGAGTTCAAATTGAGCCTCAAATACTAGCTGTGTGACCTTGGGCAAATCATTTAATTCTATTGCCTATCTTTCTTTTGAAACGAGGGAAGGTAGGAAGGCAGAAGGATAATCTGACTATACCCCATAATCTTTTTTTTTTTATTAAAGCTTTTTATTTGCATAACATATATATGGGTAATTCTTCAACATTGACCCTTGCAAAGCTTTCCATTACAAATTTTCCCTAGTCCCCACCCCTCCCCTAGAGGAAGGAAATCCACTACATGTTAATTATATTAAAATACTTAGCAAGTCAAATATATGTATACATATTTCCATACTTATCTTGCTGTGCAAGAACAATCTTATCTACATGAACAAAAAAATATCTGAGAAAGGAAACCCAATGCAAGCAATCATCAATATAGAGCATGAAAATGTTATGTTGTGGTCCACATTCATATCCCTCTCTCTGGGTGTATATGGCTTTCTTTACTAAACAATTGGAACTGGTTTGAAATATCTCATTATTGAAGAGAGCCACGTCCATCAGAATTGATCATCATATAGTATTGTTGGTGCTGTGTATAATGATCTCCGGTTCTGCTGATTTCACTCAGCATCAGTTCATGCAAGTCTCTCCAGGCCTCTCTGAATCGTCCTGCTGTGTACCCCACAATCTTAACAGTAAAATTGGAGATAATTTCAATCTAGCAAATCCAAGAGCAGAATGAGCTTTCAAGATGAAAATTTCTTTGTCATAGTAAAGAAAGTCTGGAAAAACCAGGAGTGCAAGTTGGGGGAAAGAGAGAGAGAGAGAGAGAGGGAGAAAGGGAGAGAAAAGGTTGCTGTTGAGTGTTTTTTGTCATAGCTAACTTTCTGTGACCTCATTTGGGGTACACTGCTAACTGAGATAAGATGACATATAGTTGAAATACTGAGTTTCTATCTCTCTCCATAAAAGATTTAATAATGTAAAATTGCTTGAAAGCTAGGGTGGTAATGGGAAGACAAAAGACAAATGGGTTAAGAGACAGAAAAAAATGTTGAACCATTTCTTTGTCAATGAGAGGCAGGGAAGGGAGTATTAGGGATGATTAAATCCAAAAGCCCTGGAAGCAAAGAAATACTAACTAGAGTTGTGCTATCACCTGGCAGAACATGTCCAAATCCACCAACTTCACAGGGACCCATTGAAGAAGGTAGAGACAAAACCCAAATGCTTGTCTCACTCCCCTGATGGAATTAAATTTGAAGTTGACCCTTAGGATTTATTATTCACCAATCTAAGCAGGTTCAGGAGGACAGGGTAAATAAGTAAGTACAAGTCTGGAGATAAAGTAAAAAGATTTATTTAGCTAAACCAGTAAATACATGTAGAAGCATCTAATCAGGATATAAATTTTGTCACTCTTAGGCAGCATTCTGCAACATTAGCAATAGTTTAAACCAATCACAGTAAAAGGTCAACCTGGAGATCAAGAAGGAATAGATTCAGTTTATCACATATATTTTCAGAACAAAATACTCTGCCGCATTATAGGAACAGAATATATTCTTTTTTTTAACTTTAGAAATGTAAAATAAAAATTATTTCTACAACTGTGATCTAAAACATTTTTTCAAAATGTTTACTAACTTCTTAGTTTGATAAAAACTGATATAATGCTTTGCAGAAACAAAAGACCATGCACACTGTTTCATTTGTTCCCCATTCTGTAAATAATATAGGTAATAGAGTGACAATAATAATAATGTTATCTCACTTTTCTATAGCATACTAAAACTTACAACAAAATATTTTCCTCATAAAAATCCTGTTGAGCATTACAGACTAACAGTGTCCACTGGAGACATGCTGTGCATGAACCTGTGGCAGGTTATCTCAATTAAAGATTCACTATTCTTCCACTTATGAGTTTGATTTATTTCAGGACTTGACAATATACATACAGTTCAAGGTTTGCAAATCACTTTACAAATACTATCACATTTCTTCCTCACAATAACCCTAAATAACCTTAGGTGTCCTTTACAGATGAACAAACTGAAGTAGACTTGTTAAGTGTCTTGTCCAGAGTAACATTGCTACTAAGAATTTGAGATTGGCTCTGAACTTTGGTCTTCCTGACTCCAGGTCCAATAGCTTTATTAAGAAAGAAGGTGTTGCATGTGCAAAAATGTTTGTGGCAGCCTGTTTTGTAGTGGCTAGAAACTGGAAACTGAATGGATGCCTATCAATTGGAGAATGGCTGAATAAATTATGGTATATGAATGTTATGGAATATTATTGTTCTGTAAGAAACGACCAGCAGGATGATTTCAGAGAGGCCTGGAGAGACTTGCATGAACTGATGCTGAGTGAAATCAGCAGAACCAGGAGATCATTATACACAGCAACAAGACTATACAATTATCAATTCTGATGGACATGGCTCTCTTCAACAATGATGTAATTCAAACCAGTTCCTATTGTTCAGTGATAAAGATAGTCATATACATCCAGAGAGAGCCCTGAGGGAACTGATGTGGACCACAGCATAGCATTTTAACACTTTCTGTGAATATTTCCATGCATTTTGTTTTCCTTCTTAGGTTTTTTTTTTCTCTCTTTCTAGATCTGATGTTTCTTGTGCAGTAAGATAACTGTATAGATATGTATACATATATTGGATTTGTCATATAATTTAACATATTTAGCATGTATTAGATTACCTGTCATCTAGGGGTGGGGGTGGGAGGAAGGAGGGGAAAAGCTTGGAACAACAAAAAAAAAAGTTTTGTAAAGGTCAATATAGAAAAATCACTCATGTTTTGTAAAAAAAAAAATAATCTTTTAATAAAAAAAAACAAAAAATAAAAAACAAAAAAGAAAGAAAGTGTTGGGGCAACTAGATGGCCAAGTGGATAGAGCACCAGCCCTGAAGTCAGGAGGACCTGAGTTAAAATCTGACCTCAGACACTTAACACTTCTTAGCTGTGTGACCCTGGGCAAGTCACTTAACCCCAATTGCCTCAGGGGGGAAAAAAAGAAAGAAGGTGTTGAAATGAAAGATATGACTGAGTTTTTAGGAAATTAATAGTTGTCTCACATTTATTTTATACTTTAATGCCATCCTGGATGGTCTACAAGCAAGACTGTGACAGGAAAATAAACTACTATCTTGGTCACAAGCTAGAGATTTTGGCTTTGAGGTGCCAGAGCACTATCTGTTTCCAAGACTTTGTGGATGGAGTGCAATGAGAAGACTTTTTTTTTTTTTTTTAATGAACTATAAACCAAGAAAGAGAGTAGTCAACAATTAGGGACTGTCTAAACAAATTATGGTTTATGAATGATAGAACACTACAATGCAATAAAAAATGATGAAAGACAATTTCAAAGAAGCTGAGAAGATTTTTATGAACTAATGAAGAGTAAAGTTAATAGAACCAAACAATAAAAACAATAACATCCTAAAAGAGAACAATTTTGAAAGACAATAAATTCTAATTAATATGATTATCAATCATGATTTTAAAAGACCATTGATGAGAAATGTTATACTCCTCCTGATAGAGGGATAATAAACAAAAAATTAAGAATGAGACATACATTTGAGACATACATTCTTAGACATAACTCATGAAGGAATTTGTTTTACTTGACTGAATATTTGTTATAAGGGTTTTAGTTATTTGTTTTCTAATGGAGGAAGCAGAAAAGATAAAAATACAATTTTGCAATGCAAAATTTTAAAATACAAATTTACAATTGGAAAGAATTAATATTTAGTTTCTTACTGAAACCTGAGTCTTCCCAGATGATACTTCATTCAAATTTCCATTTCCAATACTAATTGCATCTTCTCTCTATTTTAGTCCTCTACTCAGTCTTCTTAGGAAAGAATTTAAATCATGAATCCCAGAAAACATCCTTTTCCCATTGCCCCATTCAGTCTCTACCTTTTTTGTCACCTCACACCAATGTCTCCTCTTTTAAGGTTCACTCTATTCATAACTATCACCCAATCCATATCCTGTCCATAATCCATAATCCATAATCCACGAGGACATTTCTCCCTCCTTTCTCAATGAGTTCAGTGTTTGGCTCACCATATATCTTCCATTCCAACTCTTGTCTGAACTACATGTATGTTGATATTCCCTCAAAGAGCCAAGATGGTAGATGGCAATCCAGAAATGTCATATGTGAGGACAAAATTCCATTTTTGACTATGATGTAAAAAGTATCAAAATTCATCTCAAATAATCCAGCTCTCCAACTTGAAAGTTTTGTTCTGTCTTATTCTAGGACCACCAAATCTGGGAAGTATTATAAATTTCAGTAATAAGTCTTTCAAATATCAGAACCTAACATTTCATTTGACACATTTAATTTTCACTTACCAAACATAAGATGCTAATGATTGACTATATTCTTTTTTGTTTTTTTGCTTTTTGCTGAGGCAATTGAGGTTAAGTGACTTGCCCAGGGTCACACAGCTAGGGAATGTTAAGTGTCTGAGACCAGATTTGAACTCAGGTCCTCCTGACTTCAGGGCTGGTGCTCTATCCCCAGAACCACCTAGCTGCCCCCAGATTGACTGTATTCTAATCAGGCCTAAAATAAAGACAAATAAACCAAATCTTTGCACTAAGCAAGGTTGGAGGATGATGAAAACTTCTATTTGCAAATAGTTTTCCTCAGGGCACTAATTTTTTATTTTTTGGGGGGGTTTTGTTTTTGTTTTTTGCTTATGATTCCTTTATTTGATATGAAGTACGTAATAACAAAGACAGATAAGGAACAACATTATGAATGACCTTTAATACTAGGCAACAAACTTTGGACTTTAGGGAGGCTGTAGAGAACCAATGAAGGAAGATTTGTGAGCAAAATGAGAGTTTTTCTTCACTCTAATCCATCCTCCCTTTAACTGCCAAAGTGATTTTCCTACAATATAAATCTGACCTTGTCACTGAACCTAACTCAATGAACTCCAGTAATTCTCTCTCACCTCCAAGATCTCTCTTTCAAAGCCAAACTCTTTAAAGTCTCACTATTGAGTCATTTCAATCATATCCATCTTTCCACAGCTACATTTGAGGTTTTCTTGGTAACGATACCAGAATGGTTTGCCATTTCCTTCTCCAGCTCATTTTACAAATGAGGAGCTCAGGCAAACAAGGTTAAGCAAGGGTCATATAGCTAGTAAGTGTCTAAGGCTAGATTTCAACTCAGTTCTTTCTGTCTCCAATTTTATCACTTTCCCACCTAGCTGCTCTAGATGTCTTATTATATATAATATTGCACCAGGTACATCAGTGACACTAGACTTCTTCAATTTGCTCAAGTAAGACCCTCCATCTCTCACACTGATATTGTCACTTTCTGTCTGCCATACCTAGAATTCTCTCTCTCCTTATCTCTAGCTCCTGGCCTCCTTGGATTCATTCAAGTGTCAGCTATTCTGCAGGAAGCCTTTCCTAGACCTCTTAATGTAAGGGTCTTCCTTCTGTTATCTCCAGTTAATCCACTATATTAATTGAAAAACCAAGACTTTTTTTTTTTTTTTTTTTTTCCCCAGGAATAGTGGCAGTGGTAGTGGTTGTGCTAGAAAGCATATTTTGTATCCTCAGTGCCTGGCACATAGTAGGTGCTAATAAATGTTTACTAATTGATCAAAACTATACGCTAAGAAAATTATTTTGATATTTATAGCACTTCTCTTTGTAGTATCAGAGAATTGGAAACTGAAGGATAATTCATCAATTGGGGGAATGCTAAAGAAGCTAATGGTAAGTGTATGTAATAAAATGTGTGGTTTCAGAGAAATCTGGCAAGACCTGTCTGAACTGTTGCAAAATGAAGTGAGCAGAACCATAAAAATAATCTTTATAATAGTTAAAATATAAAAGAAAAATAACTCTGAGAAACTTGAGAATACTAATTGATACCAAAAAAAGCAGCAAAAATTTCAAAGGACTGATGAAGAAGCATGTACCCACTTCTTGAGAGAGATCTTCAATTCAAATGAATAATCACTCACCATGTGCTACTAAGTGCTAGGAAAGCAAATAGGAAGTAACTCACATTTTAGTAAGAGGATCAACAGTATAGAAGGTTTTAATTTCATTTCAGATGGAAAAGCCCTATGGTCCTTAGGATAAAGCAACAAAGAGAAAACTTCTTTTTAAATATTATTTCCACTGATGAAGTGATATCTATTTATGATTTCAACCCATTTGACATTGCCTATTTTAGGAACAAGAACTTTCTTTGAATTTTCAGTAGCTGTGATCATAGCATCTGCAGAAGCAGTTGTCAGACTCCGTTTTCATAGGGATATATCTTCTCAGTATGATATCCTAGGCTGGAAGCATTGATATTCCTGTAACTTTTGAGTTCTGGGTTCTGAACTATTTCTATCAGGATCTGGGTGGGTGGGTAGGGGAATGATGGTTAAGACACAAAGTAATATATATGTTATTAGACACAGAGCAGTTAGAGAAGAGAGAGCCACAGGGTAAGGAATTTAAATAGTGTACTTTTATCAACTTAAGTGAGAAGTAAAAGATATTAATTTTTCAGAAGAAAAAGCCAGGGACTTGTCAATATAGATAAGTTAAGAAGGTTTCTAGTTCCTGTTCTGGACTGATGATTCATGTATGCCTGGAGGGTATTGGGGGGAAAATTGTTCCAACATTTGCATGATTTCTGTTATCATTTGTCACACTATATTCCCTCTAGGGAAGTTTTATTCAAATAATATTTCAACTGTTCATTTTATTCTGATACTTTGTAAATGACAACGTATATACTGAGAGAGAAAGCCAAAAAAAAAAAAATCATGCTATGTCACTAGGCTGCTGGATACCATATTTTATGAAACAAAGGTGTATTAAAAGTTCAATTAAATGTAATTCTTTTTGTTTTTAATTTCATGGGATGATCAACTGATGAATGTGGCTTTTTTTTCTTTTTTCTTTTTTTTTTTTAGATTATGGGATGAATGTAATTCTTGCTCAAATTAGGAGAAGCTGTGGACTCTGGGAAAGCCAATATGAGTCTCTTCATACTAGGTTAATATTTTCCTTGCTATCTCTAGGGAAAAAGTTAGAATGGGAAAGATGCCTTCTCATTAAATTCTGTTCTTTAGGAACTTCATCACGAAGGTGGGAAGACTGACACTGGATCCTTCAGAAAAGTGGGAGGAACAAATGTTAGATTTTCCCTCGCTCCATTAGTCCTTTCATCCCTTTTATCCCTTTCCAAACACAAATAAGATTCCAGTTCCTGGAGGTAAGGTGGAAGAACTGAGGACTGAATAAAAAAGGCCAGCTTAAAGGTCCACCAGTAGACTAAAGAGAAAAGGCAAGTGATTAGACATCAAGGATGACCACTTCTACCCTCCGGGTTGAGAAATCACAGCTCTTGTTACTAGGGAAGAGGACAGCCATTGGGACATCCCTCTCAAGAGTTATTTTAGAAATATTTCCTTGGGTATCATCATCACAATTAGTCACACTAATGCATTGTCAGTGGAGTTATGAAGGAGCCCACCTTGGAATTATGCCCAAAGGCAATACCCTTTGAAACAAAAATACCAAGAAAAAAAATTTTTTAAATAAAATTTTTTTAAAAATTAAAAAAAAAGAAACAAAAAAGAAACAAAAATACCATTACTGGGTCTCTATACCAAAGAGATCATTAAAAAGGGAAAAGGACCTATATCCACAAAAATATTTATATAGCTTTTTTTGTGGTAGCAAACAACTGGAAACTGAGAGAATGTCCATAAATTGGGAAATGGCTGAATAAATTGCTCTATGTGAAGGCAATAGAATATCATAATTCTATTAAAAAAATGATAAATAAGTTCTAGGTTCTGTACTATTTCCATCAGGATCTGGGTGGATGGGTAGAATTTTAGAAAGGCCTGGAAAAATTTACACTAACTGATGCTAAGTGAAACAAGCAGAACCAAGAATACATTGTACACAATAATAGCAAGAATGTGTGATGATCAATTATGAAAGATTTGGTTCTTCTCAGTGGTTCAATAATCTAAGAAAATCTCAATAGACTTTGGATAGAAAATGCCACCCAGAAAAAGAACTATGAAGATTGAATGTAAATCAACACAGGGTAGGTTCACTTTTTTTCCCTCTCTCTCTTTCATGGTTTTCTTTTTTGTTCTGATTTCTCTCTCCCAACATGATTCATAAAGCAATGTGTAAAAATAAATAAATTAATTATTTTAAAGCAATATTTGGTAATAGTTTCATATATACATATTTATAGTTTAGCCATATAGAATGTCTCAAAAGTCATAATGTAATTTTAATAACTTACAAAATCATAGCTTTATCAATAGTGTTCTTTTGTTGCAGTTAATTAGCTTTATCTTGTCAGTCAGGCTTCATTGTGTATTATGGACATGTATCTACTTTTAACCTATGCATGCGTTATATCTTACATGTACTTAGGCATCTTGTGAACTGTTTGTGCCATGCCTATTGCATGGATTGTTAAGGTACTTTTGTTTTCAATACTACTAAATATCAGTTACTTAGTATGTCAACAATATAAAGTCAGTTTTTTTGTTTTTTTTTTTTAAATACTGATATTTATGTTTATGGTATATAATTGTTCTGACTGATTTTTTTTTTTTTTTTTTTTTGCTGAGGCAATTGGGATTAAGTGACTTGCCCAGGGTCACAGCTAGGAAGTGTTAAGTGACTGAGATCAAATTTGAACTCAGGTCCTCCTAACTTCAGGGCTGGTGCTCTATCCACTGCGCCACCTAGCTGCCCCATCTACTTTTTTTTTTTTTTAAACTGCAGTGTATGATAGAGATAGTGTCATGTAATTATCAGCTAATAGTACCATTATCATCATTGTCATTGTGATTAAGGGTATCCTTGATGATTTCAGTGCAAGTGATCCAAAGGGTTTTCTGCAAAAGGTATTGTATTTCAAAATTAAGTAAACTGAGAGATAATGATCTGAGCATGATCAGCTTATTATTCAGGCTACCAATAACCAGTAAATTGGGCCAATATTTTCTCTCAATGAGGACCTGAGCAAAGGCCTTGCAGGTTCTTTCATAATTTACAAGATGAAAGAGCAAAAATCTCAATTTAGGTGTTTCTTCTTTTAATTGGTTATCAATGACCTTAAGAATTGAGGGAAGGGCAATGATAGGATAGGGCCTTTGTTGAATTTAAATGGGCCTTTGCTGAATTCCCACCATTAGTGTATGGGAGGCCAAGCAATAGATATTATTACTCTATGAGGAAAGCTGGGAAAGGCTTTGTTAAGATTATCTTGACCTTAAGTGGGCCTTTGGGAGCATGGGGGTGGGGTGTGGGATGGAGAATCTTGTTGAATTCTTTGCACTGACAAGGTTATTTTGACCCACAGTTCCAATCAGAAGGCCAAACTCTAGATGTCAACTTATTTCTTTATTATATAAGATCCTACCCTTCTACTTCATTAATTGTTGGTTCTTTGGAAACTTTTGTCTACCTTATGGCATCAGATAATTCCCATCTTTCCCCTTGGTAATGGTGAGACTAACTTCTTTTTTGGAATTTAGCCAGCCACTCAATGAAATAATAATAAAAGATTTGCCTCTTGATTTGGAGATGGTGTAAACCTACAAATTCCTTTGAAATACCTTACTACACCAGCCCAGAACTCCATCACAGCTAGTAAGTATCTGAGCAGCTAGTAAAGGGCACATTTGAATTGAAGTTCTCCAGATTCCAGGGCAGGATCTCTAACCACTGCACCACCTACCTGCCCCTACAAGGGAATGTGAATCCAGGAAAAAGAAGATAGTGGATGAGGTTTTAAAGGTAGGCAATACTGGAGTAGAAATTAAATTAATAATTGAATTGAGCCCAGAAGAGGTATAATTACAAAAAAAAGGTTGACTTTTAGGGTAATTTTCCAGAATGTTGATGAAAACAGAAGTTACCAGAGTAAGATCATTGGACTTTATTGGCATGGGAAAATACTAAGCTTGACTTAAGTCTGAAATCAGCTTTCAAGTCTTAAAAATCAGCTTTCAATTTTACAGAGGAATTGGGAGATGGGGTGCTCCTCAGCTCTATCTAGTCCATTCAAATTCATAGGCTGGGCTTTAGAAGGGAAATTGTGTGTATGTGTGTGTGTGTGTGTGTGTGTGTGTGTGTGTGTGTGTGTTATAGGGACAATTTTCTATGTCATTCAATGTGTCCCTTGGGGGGCAAACATTTGAAGTTGAAATTGATATGCCAGTGTGTATTGATGAATTGATGATTATTTATCTTAAGAAAGTTAATTCCATATCTAGCCTCACTTATAATAATAACAGTAGGGTTAAATTTACAAAACTTTTGACATATTTCACTTGTTCTATATAACAACTTTGTGAATTAGGTGCCATTATTATATCCATGTTTCTGATAAGGAAATGGAGAAACAAAAAAAGATTGCTTTTCTTGTCTAGGTTCATAAAACCATCATATACGCAACATAGATTTCAAACTGGTTATTTTGCTATCTCCCTTGTCCACTTCTATCCACTACATCACCCAGATACATTCCAAAGGGGTACACACATTTTGTGAGTATCTTTATATTTATACACTGTCTCCTTATTATGCATTATATTATACATGTTATTCATTATATATTATTGTATGTAGAGGGCCACAGACAATTGAGGACTCTGACTGAGATATAAGACCCTTCCATCCAGAGATAACCTGCTGACAATGTCTGGTTTGGCTCTCCTGTCCTGTTGGGGGTGTCTCAGTCCTCCTGAGAAGTCAGGGGTATGACTTGTAAGTCCAGCATATTTGAATTTTTTTCCTTGTTTCTTGCAAAATTTTTCTTTGATGCAGAGGTGGGTAAGGGCAAAGTTTTAAAATTTGGCACTACTATTCCTATGTGTTTTCCACAAAGCATCTCTTTGAGGTGGAGATTGGTGCCCTTGTTTCTATTTCTATTTTCCTCCCATATACTATTAATCCAGGACAATTATCTTTAAGTATTTCTTGTATTATTATGTCAAGGTTCTTTTTTGTGATCCCAGCTTTCAGGTTGTCCACTTATTCTTATATTTTCTCTTCTTGATCTGTTCTTCAGATATGTTGTTTTTCTTAGAAGATGTTTCACATTCTGTTCTATTTTTTCATTCTTTACATCTTCTTTTGTTATTTCTTGGTCTTTTATACCTTCACTGTCTTCTCCTTGCTCAATTCTAATTTTCAAAGAATGATTTTCTTTCTTTTTTTATTAAAACTTTTTATTTGCAAAACATATGTATGTGTAATTCTTCAACACTGACCCTTACAAAGCTTTCTGTTACAAATTTTTCCCCCCTAGTCCCCACTCCTCCCCTGGATGGCAGGAAGTCCACTATATGTTAATTATGTTAAAATATTTGACAAATCGAATATATGTATACATATTTCCACACTTACCATTGTTGTGCAAGAAAAATTGTATCTACAAAAAAAAAATCTGAGAAAGGAAACACAATGCAAGCAAACATCAATCGAGAGCATGAAAATGTTATGTTGTGGTCCATTTCACATCCCTCTCTCTGGGTGTATATGGCTTTCTTCACTGAACAGTTGGAACTGGTTTAAAACATTTCATTGTTGAAGAGAGCCATGTCCATCAGAATTGATCATCATATAGTATTGTTGTTGCCATGTATAATGATCTCCTTGTACTGCTCACTTAACTAGCTCAGCATCAGTTCATGCAACTCTCTCCAGGCCTCTCTGAAATCATCCTGCTGGTCGTTTCTTTTTCTTTTTTTCTTTTTTTTTTTTATTAAAAGCTTTTTATTTACAAAACATATGAGTGATTTTTCTACATTGACCTTTGCAAAAACTTTTTTTTCCCAAGCTTTTCCCCTCCTTCCCCCCACCCCCACCCCTAGATGACAGGTAATCTAATACATGCTAAATAGGATAAATTACATGACAAATCCAATATATGTATACATATCTATACAGTTATCTTACTGCACAAGAAACATCACATCTAGAAAGAGAAGAAGAAAAAAACAACCTAAGAAGGAAAACAAAATGCGTGGAAATATTCACAGAAAGCGTTAAAATTCTGTGTTGTGGTCCATACTCAGTTCCCACAGGCCTCTCTCTGGATGTATATGACTATCTTCATCGCTGAACAATAGGAACTGGTTTGAATCACATCATTGTTGAAGAGAACCATGTCCATCAGAATTGATCATCGCATAGTCTTGTTGCTGTGTATAATGTTCTCCTGGTTCTGCTGATTTCACTCAGCATCAGTTCATGCAAGTCTCTCCAGGCTTCTCTAAAATCATCCTGCTGGTTGTTTCTTACAGAACGATAATATTCCATAACATTCATATACCATAATTTATTCATCCATTCTCCAATTGATGAACATCCTTTCAATTTCCAGTTTCTTGCCACTACAAAAAGGGCTGCTACAAACATTTTTGCATATGTAGGTCCCTTTCCCTCCTTTAAAATCTCTTTGGGATATAGGCCCAGTAGAAACACTGCTGGGTCAAATGGTATGCACAGTTTGATAACTTTTTGAGCATAGTTCCAAATTGCTCTCCAGAATGGTTGGATCCGTTCACAGTTCCACAAACAATGTATCAGTGTCCCAGTTTTCCCACATCCCCTCCAACAGTTATCATTATCATTTCCTGTCATTTTAGCCAATCTGACAGGTGTCTTTCTCTGATCAATAGTGATTTGGAGCACCTTTTCATGTGACCAGAAATAGTTTCAATTTCTTCATCTGAAAATTGTCTGTTCATATCTTTTGACCATTTATCAATTGGAGAATGGCTTGAATTCTTATATATTTGAGTCAATTCTCTATATATTTTAGAAATGAGGCCTTTATCAGAACCTTTGGATGTAAAAATATTTTCCCAGTTTACTGCTACCCTTCTAATCTTGTCTGCATTCATTTTGTTTGTACAAAAACTTTTTAACTTGATATAGTCGAATTTATCTATTTTGTGATTAATGATGCCCTCTAGTTCTTCTTTGGTCACAAATTCCTTCCCCCTCCACAGGTCTGAGAGGTAAACCATCCTATATTGTTCTAATTTGTTTATAATATCATTCTTTATGCCTAGATCATGAATCCATTTTGACCTTATCTTGGTATATGGTGTTAGGTGTGTATCAATGCCTAATTTCTTCCATACTAGTTTCCAATTATCCCAGCAGTTTTTGTCAAATAGTGAGTTTTTATCCCCAAAACTGGGGTCTTTGGGTTTATCAAACACTAGATTACTATTGTCATTGAGTATTTTGTCCTGTGAACCTAACCTATTCCACTGATCCACTACTCTATTTCTTATCCAGTACCAAATGGTTTTGGTGACCACTGCTTTATAATATAGTTTTAGATCTGGTGCAGCTAGGCCACCCTCATTTGCATTTTTTTTCATTAATTCCCTTGAAATTCTTGACCTTTTGTTTTTCCAGATGAATTTTGTTGTTATTTTTTCTAGTTCAGTTAAATAATCTCTTGGGAGTTTGATTGGTATAGCACTAAATAGATAGATTAGTTTAGGTAGTATTGCCATCTTTATTATATTCGCTCGACCTATCCAAGAGCACTTGATGTTTTTCCAATTGTTTAGATCTGACTTTATTTGTGTGGAGAGAGTTTTGTAGTTTTACTCATATAGATCCTGACTTTCCCCTGGCAGATATATTCCCAAATATTTTATACTATCGATAGTTATTTTGAATGAAATTTCTCTTTGTATCTCTTGCTGTTGTATTTTGTTGGTGATGTATAAAAATGCTGATGATTTATGTGGATTTATTCTGTATCCTGCAACTTTGCTAAAGTTGTAGATTAATTCTAATAGTTTTTTAGTTGATTCTCTAGGGTTCTCTAAGTAGACCATCATATCATCTGCAAAGAGTGATAATTTGGTTTCCTCATGACCTACTCTAATTCCTTTAATCTCTTGTTCTTGTCTTATTGCCAAGGCTAGTATTTCTAGTACAATATTGAATAGTAATGGTGATAGTGGGCAACCTTGTTTCACCCCTGATCTTATTGGGAATGGTTCCAGTTTATCACCATTACATATGATGCTAGCTGATGGTTTTAAATAGACTGCTGGTTGTTTCTTATAGAACAATAATATTCCATAACACAAAGAATGATTTTCTTAAGACTCTCTCTCCTTTTCAAGTTGGTAAACTTTTTTTCCCTTATAATATTCTTATTTTTCTTGGATGATTTTCATTTATTTTTAGTTTTTCCTCAGTCTCTTTCATTTGATTTTTAAAGTCTGAGTTCTTCTATAAATACTCCTTGGATAGATCACCCTTTAATATTATTCTTTGGGATAGAAGCTTTTTTTACTTTACTTTTACCTCTGAAGATAAAGTCTAGTCTTCCCTGGACCTATAGTAAATTTCTTTCTTCTTTGACAATTCATTTTTTTTTTTAATGAAAAGTACTAATAGAGGCAACTCCAGTTCTCCCCTCTGACCTGCAACTCCAAACCAAAAACTCTACCCTCCTGCAAATGCTTGCAATGACTACTTCAGCACTTACTGGGTGAGCTGGTCTCTCACCCAGAGTCTTGTCTTTCCAGCACAGATGGACTGGGCATTCCTTATCTGCCAAGGCTCTTTCAGTCCCACAGGACTCAGACCTTCACATTGTCCCAGAGGTAAAAGTACCTGTGGTTCAAACTCAGGTTCCAGTCACATCTAACTGGCCCCAGGGCATCCTATTTGCTGTTTCTGCAGAGCTAGCCAGCATGTGTTTGCACTTCATAAAGGTTAATCCCTGGCCTGGGGTCTTTCTTGTGGTCTTCTCAAGTTGTCTCCAGAGGACCCCTATTCTGCCTCAAGTCTTCTTTGGGATTCATTAGCCAATGTTCACCCTGAGGTACAAATTTGTTCTGTTTGTGGAGGAAATCTGGAGAGCTTGAAATTTACTGACCTACTCTGCCCTCTTTCCAGAATCCTCCTCCTTAATTGAACTTCTAAGAAGAAAGGTATACTAAAGCTGGGGAAGGTTACATTAGAGACTAGTGGGGCAGGAGTTAGTTTGGAGTGAAGGAATAGAAACTTTGGAGAAGCTGAAATATAGGGGACACATTAATCTAGGCTAGACTTCTGATTTTCCCAGACTTCCTTTACTATGACAAAGAAACCATCATACTGAAAGCTCATTTCACTCCTGGACTTGCTAGACTGAAAATACCCCTAATCCTACTATTGAGGTTACGGAATATAGTCAGACTTTCCCTGTACCAGGCCATCAAAATGATGGAGCTACCCACCAAAATGGTGGTGTATGGGATGAAACCCCAAAAGTATATGGGGGTTATGAGCCAATGTTGAGAATTGTCTCAAAAAAAATTGTAAACTTAGACATCCTTCAAATCAAGGGGCAAAGATTTTATTATGCTAAGAGTGGGTCGTCTATAAGGGTTTTTTTTTTTTTTTTTTTTTTTTTTTAAACCAAGGATAAGGTTTTAATCAATTAACAAGGGAAAGACAAGTTTCCTAGTGGAACCTACAATTAACCAAGAGGAAGACAGAGTTTCAAGTACTCCATTACTGCTGGACTAAATTTATGGAGAAGTTTAGCAAGGATTAATAGATGTTTTATAGGGGAAATGTAATCTCAGGGGGATTGCATTGGATTATATACAATAAAGTAGGGTTTCTGGAGAACTCCACCTGGGATAGACTGTAATCACAAATCCACTTAAACAAAAGGTAGATTTAAAACTGGGATGATCCTATTGACTCCTCCCTGCTTGCCAAAAGTAGTAATTAGGCTTCTGGCTTGTTTACAGTGATTCAGACTTTCTCTGCTAATGCCTATGTGGCTACCTAGGACCTCTTCACTTCTCCTTATAGAACTCTGTATCTCTCCTATACCAAGACTTTTTCAATTGCTATTCTCTTCTATTTCCTCCCTACCCTCACACACTTTCAGCTTCCTCTTCTAAATCTCTTCACTGGAATGGAAGCTTCTTGAGGTCTCGATAACCTTTGATTTTATATTTATCCTAAATTTAACATTGTACCTTAATAAATTGGAAGGGCTTAATAAATCCTACTGGTTTAGATGATGTGTCAAAAGCCAAAAGAAAGATTCTTAAGTTCATTATAATGACACAAGTTTTTCACTTTCAAGGAAAAGAGTTTATGTTAGGGAGCCACAGATTGGTGAGGCTTTGGTTTGACCTGGGAAGTGTTATTTCACTTTGTAAATTTTATATAGGACAGAGGCACAATAACAGACACTTATTATCCTCTGGTGTATTTTTTTCATTACTTTTTCATTGCTTTTCTAATTCTCAGCTTTAGGGAAATGAAACCTCTCTCACACAAGTTGTGGAGCTGAATGTGGGCTATGAACATTAACCTTAAGTAGTTAAGTTCTGAGAGCTGTTTCTTTAACATTTCAGAAGTCATTTTTCCTTTATCTTTCCCCTCAAAGACATGGATGGATTGGTTGAAATTCCCATGGAATAGTTAGTTCAACTGCTCTGTGTGCATGGACTAATTCCATTGTGGTCATAGTTTTTGTAGATTCCTCTGGAGATGGGAAAAAGTTAACCAGCCCTGCCCTTGTGTTGGATGCAGAACTGCCTTCCAGATGAGGAAGTCAGTCTATTATTCACAGAAGATGGTCAGAATAGTCTGGGACCTGTCAAATTGAAAAATTATAATAATATGATACTCTGAGTTAAAGGTACAAGTCTATGAGAAACTATTTTAACAAGTATAAATAATAAGCAAGCTTTTTCTCAGAAAGAGATGAATTCCTCTATTTTTTCTGACAAACTTCAATATGATTTAGAGGAATTCTGAAGAAGAAAAATCATAATATGTTAAAAGTTGGACAAAATTTGGGCTTAACATTCCAAAATATTTGAGTAACAATGATCATTATATCATTCCTTCTTCAATTACTCCCCTCAAGGATTCAAAGATATTCCTCCCTTTTAGTAGTGTCAAGAATCTAATTTTTTTTTTAATTTTCAAGTATTTTTTCCCATCTTCCCCCCCCAAAAAAAATAAAAGCAAAATCTTTGTAAGAAATATGGAGTTGAACAAAATAAATCCTCATAATTGTCAAATCCAAAAATCTGTGTCAAGGTCAGCATATTAATCCAGCATCTTTCTCTGTCAGGAGGTGGGTAGCAGTCTCTTAGAATCATATCATTTTGTGGATTAGAATTCTTAAATCTTTCAAAATTGAAAGAATCTCCTTTGAATAATTAAAGACACTGCTTCCCTTAGAATGGAGTGGAAGATATTTGCTTTAGGTGGATCTTACACCAATACCTAAAGGGGATCGGAAAATTTTGTGGAACTGGTGCTATCTTCTGCAATTCAAACTTCCTATTCTGCCATCCATATTCCATTTCCATAAGAAAAGTCCTTTTTATCCTGCATCTATCACTCACTTTTCCAAGAGGCTGGTTGGAAAGACCGGAGAATTTAATTCTCTACATTATTTATGTAGAGCTTTGAGGCTTACAAAACATTTTATATATTACCTCATTTAATCCTGAAGACAATCTCATGAGTTTTGTTTTATTCCCTATTTTACAGATGGAGAGGCTAAGCCTGAGAAAGTGATTTGCTCAGTTATACAGCTAGGAGAAATTTGAGCTCATCTTCCTTTTTATTTATTTCCATATTATTTCCAATATTTTCAGTTTTACTAAAAAAAGAGATTTTTTCATATTTCCATACTGAACGCAGCTTAAAGAGGATAGGGCTTTTTCCACAGAGATCATTGTTTGAGGATACTAAAATATGTACATTTAGTGTGATGGGAGGGAGGGGGAATCCTCAGAGAACAGGATAGCAAGAGGAAACAAATTGAGCTTTTCCATAATTTTGGAACACACTGCTTAGAATTACAGTTATAGTAAATTTTATTTCTAAGGATTGGCATTTCCCAACCCATCTTAATTCTAGTGCCTTGTTCTGTTAATTATTTCTTATTTATCCTACCTATAGCTTCTTTTGTGTATATATATGTATATATTACATATATGTAATATATGTAATATATATATACATATATATGTTTGCTTTTTGCTGAGGCAATTGAGATTAAGTGACTTGCCCAGGGTCACACAGCTAGACAATGTTAAGTATCTGAGACCAAATTTTAACTCAGGTCCTCCTGACCTTTATACATATTATTAAATTATCTCATCTATTAAATCGTAAATTCCTTGAGGATTAGGCTTTTTTTGTTTCTTTTTGTATCCCCAACTATTTGCACTATGTTTGGCCGAAAATAAGCGTTGTAAATTAATGTACGGGAATAGATTACAGACAAAAATAAAGGGACACAACAGCTACTGGGAATGGCAAATATGAAAGAGGGAGATCATATGAAAAGTCAAGCTTCTCAGTGAACTCACAATTACCCCATGAGGTTGAGGAAAGCCCTTAACTGACTGATTAAATTTTGAAAGGGACTAAATTAGCTGCAAGGAGAAGTGGGCTGGGAAGCATGGTGGAGTTAGGGGAGATACCACATGGCGTGGGGGAGGTGGAGGAGAGTCCGAACTGGGCAGAGTACTTCAGTGGACTGACCCAAAGGAGGGCAGCAGCTATGGCACGGGTTATAAATTGTCTTAAAGGGACAAGTTAGCCTCAGGGACTTTGATGTAACTGGTTACCTCCAAGGGGTGGGACTAGGGGACTAAACTGATCTTGATTATCCCAGCCTTCTTGCCTGTCCCAGTTCTCTATGCCTTCAGTTTCTCTCTACCCATCATAGCCACCATTCCAGACCTCAATCTTTTGGTATTGACCAAGTAGAGATATAGCTGACTTTAAGGGTATGTATATTTTGTTGTTTCTGGAAATAGTTCAAAATCACTTTGCAGAATGGCTGGACCAATTGAACTCTAGCCCAACCACAATGTCATTTTTTTTCTTTTGTCATCTTTGATAGTCTAAGTGTGAAGAGGAATCTCAAGTTTACTTTAACATGCGTTTTTCTCATTTTAAGTGATTTAGAAACATTTTTCCAAATAGTTGTTGATGTTTTTGATTTGCAACTTTGAAAAATTCTTGTTCTTCACCAGATGGATAATTTTGATTATATTAAGTTAAAAAGTTTCTGTACAAACAAAACAAATGCAGACGAGATTAGGAGGGAAGCATCAAATTGGGAAATCATCTTTACATTTAATGGTTGATAAAGGCCTCATTTCTAAAATATATAGAGAATTGTCTCATACATATAAGAATTCAAGCCACTCTTCAATAGATAAGTGGTCAAGGGATATGAACAGACAATTTTCAGATGATGAAATTAAAACCATCTCTAGTCATATGAAAAGTTGATCCAAATCACTATTGATCAGAGAAATGCAAATTGACAACTCTGAGGTACCACTACACCCCTGTCAGATTGGCTAAAATGACAGGAAAAGATAACGATGAATGTTGGAGGGGATGTGGGAAAACTGGGACACTAATACATTGTTGGTGGAACTATGAATGGATCCAACCATTCTGGAGAGCAATTTGGAGCTATGTTCAAAAAGTTGTCAAACTGTGCATACCCTTTGACCCAGCAGTGTTTCTACTGGGCCTATATCCCAAAGAGATCTTAGAGGAGGGAAAGGGACCCACATGTGCAAGAATGTTTGTGGCAGCCCTTTTTGTAGTGGCTAGAAAGTGGAAACTGAAGGGATGCCCATCAATTGGAGAATGGCTGAATAGATTATGGTATATGAATGTTATGGAATATTATTGCTCTGTAAGAAACGACCAGCAGGACGATTTCAGAGAGGCCTGGAGGAACCTGCATGAACTGATGCTGAGTGAAACGAGAAGAACCAGGAGATCATCATACACAGCAACAACAGTATTACATGATGATCAATTCTGATGGACATGGCTCTCTGCAACAAAGAATTGTCTCAAACCAGTTCCAATTGTTCACTGAAGAAAACCATATACACTCAGAGAGAGGGATATGAAATATGGACCACAATGTAACATTTTCATGATCTCTATTGACATTTGCTTGCACTGTGTTGCCTTTCTCTGATTCTTTTTTTTTTCTTGTAGATAGGATTTTTCTTGCATAACTTCTCAAGCATTTCAACATTATTAACATGTAGTGGACTTCCTGCCATCTAGGGGAGGGGAGAGGACTGGGGGTAAAATTTGTAATGGAAAGCTTTGTAAAGATCAATGCTGGGGAACTACCCATACATATGTTATACAAATAAAAAGCTTTAATAAAAAAAAATTAAAAAATAAAAAATATATATATATATATAAATTTTAAAAAAAGAAAGAAAAATTCTTGTTCTTAATCTCAGATCATTAATCTATTAGGGAATGAGTCTCAATCTTTTAAATTTGAATTAATTTCTTAAATAAAGTGGAACTGAGACAATTGATAGTAGCCTGATAAAAAACAATATATGTAGTTGGATTCCAGAGATGTGAGGGCAGTTGAAACCAGTTAAAAGGAGGATTATCAAATCAATGGAAACAGGAAACAAGTCTTTCCTCTCCCATAGCCTCCCTCTCTCCCCTCCCCTTTTTTCATTATTTTGAGGGACAAATTTAACCCAGCTGCTTCCACTTCTAACCCTCCCCCAGTTTTCTCTGTGCACTTCCCTAGGGAAAAAGGTATTTTACTCTGTCCTCCCCACCTACATCCCCTTCCCCTCTTGGGTATTCCCTTATTCTGGTGCTGCATGGTAGTCTAATCTCAATCTTCTACTACTTTACTAGTATTCTTTATTTCAGGTTGACATAATCTTTTCAGAGAAATTTGTTGCACAAATTTCCCATCCTCCCACCTCTGCCCCAGTTATTTGTTTCCTTTTAGACCTTGGGCCAGTCACTTTGATGTGATCTATGATTTGGGAAGTACCAAGAAGTTGGGATTCGGTCATGTGAAGACTTCACAATGGTCATTTTCTTTGGGAAAAGGTATGTTTATTTGGGTGAATAGGTTACAGGCAAAATGAAAGGATACAATAGACACCGGGAATGGTAAATATGAAATACAGTGGGAGAGCATATTAAAGACAAGTTCCTCAGTGCAACTCACAATTATGCAGTAGAAAGGGAGCACCCCATGAGGCTGGAGCCCTTAGCTGGCAGTCTAAATCCTGAAATGGACTTAGCACCCTAAAAGTTAATTAGCTGTAAGGAGAAGTGAGGTTGGGAAGTTTAGTGGAGGTAGGGGAGATTCCACATGACATGGGGAGGGGGGGATAAGGAGAAAGATACACAAGACCTAGGGCATGGTGTCCTGACCCAAAAGAAGGTAGCAGCCCATAAGTAGTTTTATCGGGAAAATTTAACCTCAGGGACATGACTGGGATTTCTACAGAGGGTGGGCCTCAGGAATTTGACATAAATTGGATTTCAGACAGGACTATCTCCCCAAAGGATGGGTCCATCCATCTCAAATGATTTTTATCAGAGTCTTCTTTCTGCTTTACCTAAAGGATTAATTTATATCTATTCCTCTGCTAACCAAGCCTAACATTGAACACCTCATCACCTTCACTCAGTTTACCTCAGTTTCCTCATCTGTAAAATGAGTCAGAGAAGGAAATAGCAAATCATTCCAGTATCTTTGTCAAGAAAACCCCAAATGAGATCACAGAAGGTCTGACAGGACTGAACAACAAAAATTCATTTGGAGCTTATCTTAGTGTAAAGTGTTGGTTTAAATCTTTTATGTCCAATTGCTATCTATTTTTTCCAGCAGTTTTTGTCAGTAAGTTCAGATGTTTGGATTTTTTGAAAATTCTGCTACCATGTGGGTGAGAAATAGTGATGATAGGATAGTGCTGGAATCTATAATACGGAAAATAGTAGCAGATTAAAATTTGAGGGGATTCAAAGCAATCCTAATAGATTTTGGACAGAAAATGCCATCTGCATCCAGAAAAAGAACTAAGGAGACAATGTAAATCAACATATACTTTGTTCATTTCTTTTTTCTGTTTTTCTTTTTTTTTTTTTTCTAAATCTCTCCCATGGTTTTTACCTTTTGCTCTGATTTTTCTCTCTTAACATGATTCATAAAACAATCTGTGCTAAAAAATAAATATTTTTTTTTTAAAAAGAAAATCTTCAAAAAAACGATTAGGTAGTTGTTTCTAAAATTGTGTGTATATATTCCCCTTCACACTAAAAGCCACAAATTGTATCTATCTCTGTTTGCAACTTCTGGGTTTTAGATATACCCATTCCCTGTCTGGTCCCATTTCTAAACACTAGCTCCTTGTGTGTGTGTGTGGGGGTATTCAAATTATATCTACTGGTTTGCAAGCTGTTACTTCACTAACTTCAAATTCCCTTCTAGCCCTTCTCCCTCCTTCCATTTTGGTTTTTAATCTTTTAAAAATAAACTCCTTGAGGGCAGAAGAGGCTTGCTTTTTTTTGTTTGTTTGTTTGTTTTTGTATTATCTATTTAGCTTGGTTCTTAGCCCTTGTATCTTTAAAATCACCCTCTTTGTTGGCTTTTTCTTGGCTTCAATCCTTGAGTACTTTGCCATTTCAGAAGAGGAAACTGAAGCAAATGGGAGTTAAGTGATTTGCCTAGGATTATACTACTAGTTCCAGTCCAGATTTTATTTTAGAGGTGATTTAACTCCTTTCTCCATCCACTGAGTAGTTGACTCTTGGCTCAAATTCCTCATTTGTAAATTCAGGGAGTTTGAATAGACCATGATAACTAAAGTTCCTTCTAACTCAAAAAACTATGATAGCCTTTTAAAAAAATTATTATTTTTAATGCTAGCAAGCTTCCTTTATGTTTCTCTTGCTGTTCTTTCTCCCACTTTGCCAGAAGTCGTAAATTGTCAGACCAATTCCAAAGTCCTACTGAAATGTGAGCTTCTTAATGAAACTTTCCCTTGGTCTTTACAAACTTCAATTTCCCAATCTATTTTGTTTTGTAGCTTCCTCAAATGCTTCTTTTTCATGGAATTAAGTGCATTTTAGTTCTGCTTTTTGGAATACTAGAAAATTTGACCCTTTTAACCCTCATCAGGACTTCTGTATGATTCTTGAGATGATCTTTCATTTGCTCTCTCTGTATCTTATTTGCACACGTTTATTTTTCATCCATTAGGAAGAGAACTTACAGAGGATGATAACTGTGGTTTTTGTTTTTCTTTGAATCCTCATCCAGGCATTTAGAATGGTACTTGGCACTAGTTATGCATTTAATAAAAACTGATTGATTTAATCCCTTAATAGAACTTGAATTTTTTAGTTATGTATACTTCTTAAATCGAATTATACGGCATTGTATTATCCATAGACACTTCAGAATTAAATATTTATTGATCAAAAGAATGGAATTTTTGAAATGGAGGCCATTGCAACCTCATTGATTAAATTTCCCTTCCTCTATATTTGGCTTAGGTTGAATATTTTTTTCCAGAATAACCAAGTAAGGCAAAAGATTCGAATGGTCTTTGAGCAATTACCATTCAATTTTGTTCTAAAGATAAATGGCCAGCTATCTTCCATGTTGTAGAAATGTAAATTTTAATATAAATGTCACTTTGTTTTTTGTTCAGTCATTTCAGACTATTTCTGACTTTTGGTGACCCCATTTTTTTTGGCTAAGATAACAGAGTGGTTTTCAACCGCACTATGATAACTTCACATGTTTTGTAGGCATCCTAAACAACTTAAATTTCCCCTCACTATTTCTTTGAGTTTGCTAAATTTTGATCTAGGATCTGGAGATCACCATTCAGCAGATAATTTTCCTGAATCCTCACACTGCCACCTTTGAGAAACTGCAGATTTTTTTCCTCCAGCAATTTAAATGAATGAAAAATACTTTGATTAAAACTTGATGGGGGCTATGCCCTGGGGCTGCAAATGTCAAGCCTTTTTCTGAGTTTAAGGAGTCTAATTTCTAATAGATATCTCTTTAGTGGAGAAGTGGCCAGAAAGTGGTATTGTGGTCTGAAATCTTGGGAATATAACCCAATTCAAGCATTAAATCATTATTTGTAATTCTGAACTTAAACATTAAATAAAATAAGCATTTTCATAGACATCTTATAATGGAAGAGTATTATACACAAAACTGAGAACACTTTTAAGTTACTGCTTATTTTTCATTTAAATATTAAATTTTGATCTTGTCTGTGATTCTTTCTGCCCTTCTATGCCTTTAAAATGCACGTATGTTTCAATGACTTTCTTTTTCTTTTGCTATCTTATCCCTCCTTCTCTGATGCAATGGAATTTAAAAAAAACAATAAAAAAAGAGGCAAATTTCTAACAAAGATGCATATTTGAGTAAGACAAATTTCTGTATTAATCTTATTCAAAAATATCTTATTTTCTCTTTTGCTCTATCACCTATGCGCCAAATATTTAAATTGATTCAACTTCAAAATGAATTAAGCTTTTGCTATACTAGAATGCTATGCCCATTGAGAGATTAAAAGAATAAATAAAGTCAAACCTTTTTCTTAAGGGAATTTTTAATGAAATGAAGTAAGTGTGATATGTGGGGGCAGCTAGATCATGTGGTGCAATGAATGCTGGGGTTGGAATCAGGAATATTCTATTTCCTGGTTTCAAATTCAGCTTCAGATACTTAAACTATGTGACCCTGGGCCAGTCACTTCATCCTGTTTGCCTCAGTTTTCTCATCTGTAAAACAACCTGGTGAAAGAAATGCCAAACCACTGTTATCTTAGCCCAAAAAAAAAAAAAATGGGGTCACGAAAAGTCAGAAACAGTCTGAAATGTCTGAACAAAAAACTGTGACATTTACATTAAAATTTATATTTGCATTAACTATATACTTCAAACCCAAATCTATCTTTATTAAATGTTCTGCCTTTAATCTTAGAAAGACTGCAAAATAGGACTACGGAGCTAACTTCATCCAAGACACCGCAGAAAAAGACTAAATAAGGGGATTGAAGTAAAACATTTTTGCTTTTTTTTTTTTTTTTTGGCAAGGTAACTGGGGTTAAGTTACTTGTTCAGGGTCACATAACAGAAATAAAACATTTTTTAAAGCTGAATAATGATGGTAGTGTCAAAAAACATACACATTAAAACAGATCATTTTCATCTACTCTCCAGTGTAGTATTTTTATGTACAGATGCTAGCAAAATAGAAAAAGTACCAAATTATGAATACCGAAGGTAAGTATCATTGTGGTTTAAAAAAAAAAAAATCCCTTCTCTGAATGTGGATGAAAGTCAAAAGGCTGTGGAATTTGAGGAGGATCCTGAGAATAGACCTTTTCATATGCATATTAAAGACCTTAAAGATTCTAATCCTAGAATTTTCCTCTGAACTGATAGCCTGAACTACACTTTTTTTGGAGGTGAGTTTCTCTCTTTGTAGTTTTGATCTTTGTTGTTTGTTAGAGAAAGATTTCAAACTTATCTCTTCCCTTTCACCTAGTTTGAAGGAAATATATTCTTGGTCCCTAGGATCAAGTAGAGAGGGAAGGGAAGGAAAAATGAAATGCTTCTGATGTTTGGGTTGAGGGAGGCTAATGACTATGATATTAATTCTAGTGCTTTCCTGTTCTGCTGCTCAGGTTTTTTTCTGATGATTTCTATCCTTGAAGGTTTGATAATAGCAGAGCCAAGTAGTTGGCTTAGATAATCAGAAATTTCATTTCTTGAGTTCTGAACTGTGGTCAGTTAAACCCAAAATACCCAACAAGATAGATTAAACCAGAGAGGTAGTTCATCTTAATTAAATTTAATCATTCACCAAGTGGGAGGACACTTTCCAAGGACTAAGTGATTCTTGGTTCCTGTGGCAGAGGTAATTAAAGCATGATTCTACTGCTTAGAACCTCAGGGTCTGTGATTTATTCAACATGAATATATCTTGCACTTTAGGTTGCAGTCTCTCTGTAATCAGGGCAGAGGGGAAAAAGGCTTATCTTGGAAGGCATGGAGGACTACTATTGTGGGTTTTGTGAGAAATGTCAAAACAACCATTTTGATTCTATTGTAGAATGTCTGAAGAGGAATAATGTATAAAAAAGACTGGGAAAATAGATTGGCATTTAAGATCTTTCACAATCTACTTCCTTCAAACAGGACTTTGTATTTGAAAAAGGTAGGGTTTCCACTGGAGTTTGAATAAGGCAGTGATATGGTGAGTCCTACACAGTTAGGAATGATTGAATTTATGAACTTGAGTGCCTAATGGGATGTTGATGCTACAGAAAAGGTACAAACTTAAGGGAAAATATGGTAAAGGAAAAGGAAAAGGGGATAGGTCATTGAAATGGTTGGCATTATAGACAGCATTTAAGTTATTTAGTAATTATGGGCAGCATTTATATGGTGCTTAAAGTTTGCAAAGTTTTGCAAATATACATGTATATACATATGAATATGTATATATATATAATTTTATTTGATTGTCATAAGTGTTGTCTTTCCAATTTTAAAGAGGAAACTGAGCTTGAGAAAGATCTAAGTGATTTGGCCAGGACCAAATCAGGTAATAAGAAGTATCTGAGGTTAGATTCTAATCTGAATTTTCCTGACTAGATTCATGGTGCTATTTGTCACACCACTTAGATGCCTCCATTTATATTTTTGTATTTGATAAGTGAAAGAAAAACAAGGTTGAGAACAGTAGAATTTAGCAATTAAAGCTTTTTTTTTTTTTAAGTTGGACAGTGATGATTGGGTTTGTTTCTAAAGTGTGAGTTGGGGGGAAGTGGAGAAAGTAAGCAGAAGACTGCTCTTTCTGGGAGTTTGGCAGCAAATGCAATGACTATCAAAGGACTGAGAGAATATAAGGGAGCAAAGTGAAAATGGTTTTTAAAAGTCAGTATTTAAAGATGGAAAAGACCTGAGGATATTATTTGAAACAAGGAAGCAGCCTATAGAAAGAGAAATTGAAGGTGAAAATGAGACAAATGATAATGGGATAAGGACTTAGAAGAGCCAGGGGAGAAGATAAAGCCTTGTACACAAGTGGATAGACTTATCTTTCAAAGAAATGAACAAAGGAAGAGAAACTTTTGAGATGTAATAAATAGGGGAAATGAGAAATTCAAGATGAAGCTGTATGAGTTCAGAAAGAAATATGGAGACCCTGGAAATCTGAGTGAAGAGAATATTTGGAACTGCTTTGGGGGGTGGCTTTTTTTTCTTAAGGTATGAGGATGGGGTAGAGTCGGACATAAAATTTCATCAGTACAGGAAGGAATTAATAGCTTTTTATTATTGTTGTTATTATGAACCCCCTTGTCAATCTGAAGCCTATGTGATAATTTTAAATGTATAAAGTAAGATTAGAAAGAAAACTAGCTATGGAGAGGCAGCTAGGTGGTGCAGTGCACCAGCCCTGAAATCAGGAGGACCTGAGTTCAAATATGTCCTCAGACACTTAACACTTTACACTGTGATCCTGGGCAAGTCACTTAATCCCAATTGCCTAAGCAAAAAAAACCCAAAAAACAAAAAACAAACAAAAAAAAAAAACTAGTTATGGAAATAGTTATTATTTTAAAGAACAACCAACTTTATAGACTCCAAGTTAAAATTAATCATTGAATTCCTTCTACCATTTCAGATAAGAAGTCTAACTTTTGAGCTACTATGCCTTATTTCCTTTCTCCAGTCAGTTAAGAAAAGGAAAAAAAAAATCAGTAGAACAGTCTCTAATAATAAAAACAGAATTGTACCACTATTTCCAGTGATTAATCAGAAGGAAGTTAGTACTGAGAAGCAGACAGGGGTTAGTGGCCTTAATAAGAAACAAAATAGAGATATTAGTATAGTATTTGGTTGAATTAGCCAACTATAAGGACAGGTCTTTAACTAGGGAAAAGTGAGATCTGACCAAAGATGATGGACTGACATAAAAGTGAAATGGACAGATCCAACCCTTCCCCTCTTTAGGCCAAAGAGCCTAGGAATTCCTTAATGGTATTTGCTCAGTAAGGGTCCCAGGAATGTTTACCTCACACAATGAGAGAAATGGGTTTAATCCACAGTATGTTTGCCCAAACTTAATAAGAGAAGTAGGTAGTTTGCTCTGATCCAGGTGTATTGACCCAGATGTTGTATCAGTATTTTACAATGTATACCTCAAATCCTGTTACTTCTTTATTATATTAGTAAGAAATCAATGTTTAACTGCAAATTTATGAGGGGAGAAGTGGTCAGTGCTCTTAAAAAACCTGTGGCTACCAGGCTCAGCACTGAATCCTTCTAGCTCGTCTGGGGGTTCAGTCGCTGGGCCCGGCAAATAAACGCTCTCTAAAATTTCAATTACTCATGACTGTCCAGTGATTTTTTTTTTTTTTTTTTACCGTGGATATCTCAAAAAAGGAATCGATGTAGCCATGGATTATTGAAGAAAGGGAAAGGAAGAAACCAATAGGAGATTATGATCAGAGAACAGAATTTCAGATTTCAAGGTCACTGAAACAAGTTTTATTCAGGTAGATGAGATGTTGAAATGACCATTTGTGGGTTTCCAGTTTGAGTAGCCAGGGTATTTGAAAGTAGAAAGTTAGGGGTAGCTAGGGAAAAGATTTTTTTTTTCCCACTGCATGTTAATTATATTAAAATACTTGACAAGTCGAATATATGTATACATATTTCCATACTTATAGGGAAAAGATTGAACCAAATATAGATGACCTTGAGAAAAGATCCCCAAACACCTTGACACTAGTTTATTATTGCAATTAGAATGGAACAAGTAAAAAAGATCATGGGTTGGATGGGAGTGGTGCTGAAGTTGGTAAGAGATGTTATTGGGGGAGAACCAGGTTTTGGTGAGCTGACAGATATGATAGAGTATAACATGAAAACATGAATGGGAGTTAAATAATACTTGAGGCTGAGGGAGTAGAAGTAAAAATAAAGAGAGAGAGAAGGGAAAGCATGGAAGATGTTCTTTCCAAAAGATGGTAACTAAATTGCAGAGATTTAAGGAGGCAGAAGGAAATAGTAACAGATTGGGAATCATATCCTGCAGTCTTATGATAATTGAGTTCAAGTTCTTTGCAGGCTAGGATCTCTAGCTTCTGTTGATTAATCACTTTAAACAAGAGGGTTGGGTTTTTTTGTTTTTGTTTTTTTTTCTGAGACAATTGGGGTTAAGTGACTTGCCCAGCATCACACAGCTAGGAAGTATTAAATGTCTGAGGTCATATTTGAACTCAGGTCCTCCTGACTTCGGGGCTGGTGCTCTAGCCACTGCACCACCTAGCTGCCCCTCCATAACTAGTTTTCTTTCTAATCTTACTTATTTTATACATTTAAAAATATCACATAGGCTTCAGATTGCCAAAGGGGTTCACAATAACAACAATAATAAAATTATTAATTCCTTCCTGTACTGATGAAATTTTATGTCTGGCTCTACCCCATCTTCATACCTTAAGAAAAAGTGACTTTAATCCTGATTGCCTTCTCTTAACCCCCCCCCCCCAAAAAAAAAAAAATCTATGATTTTATCCCTTAGGCCATTCAGAAGTCACTGTAAACTTTATAGCTTTTTAGCCACTTTTCAAATAGGGGATGAAGCACATCTAAAATTAACCCACTTATGTGGATAAAGTGCAACAAGATGTGAATTTCCTCTGGTCCAGTCCTTCTGCATTGCCTTAAAATTCTTGAAATTCATGATGCACTAGTCCCATTTCTCTTTCAACCTAGAAACATGACTGCCACTTTCAAAGATGCTTTTGAAAATCTCAGAGAAGAGTTTGTTCACTCCCATCTGCTTAGACAAGTTCACCGAGTTAAGTCACTGTAGTTATTTTTGTAAAGAGTATCTTCTAAGGAATCTGGGGGAAGGTCATATACCATTTATCTGCTGAAAATACACACACAAGAACCATAAGCTCTAGTATATGTCTAGTCAGCCATATACTGGGGAAGCTGGTCATAGTTGAGAAACATCTCTAATCTCTGTTCCACAGTACATCAGCAGCTGACCATTTTTGACAAATACAAGAACAATAATTGTTTTGTGAAGAACAGCATAGTCCATTCTGTGCCAACTATTTGCCAGTCTTTGAACACATGGAACATAAAGTCTTTCCTGTGAAAATGGCTACTGAGAATGACCCGGTAAGATTTTCTACTCAGTATAAATTCCACCTAACTCCCCTCCACAGCTCCTCTTATTGGCCTTTTGATAGCAGCTTGATATAGTGGAGTTAGGAAGTTATGACTTAGTTGAAAGCCTACCTTAAGTCAATACTAGCTATGTGATCATGGACAAGCCATTTAACTTCCTTATCCCTCAATTTCCTCTTCTGTATCATATGAGATTTGGACACAGTTTGTCTAAATTTTCCCAATCAGAAGAATGATCCTTTAATTCCTTTTATTTAGGATTAAATTGGGGTCACTATCTCATTTGACTAAAACCTCACCCTCCAGGGCCCAAGTGACAGTTTAAGTCCTATATGTTCAAAGCTAAGATCCCAAATGGCTTTACACAATTCTCTAAAACTTGGAACTTTTCAGTTCTAAAATGGAAGTTTCACTGATTTGTATTTATGTGTCTCTTTTAGGACAAACTACAAGAGATGTTAAATGATTTATGGGAAAAAATAAATGAGACTGAAATTGTACTGGCTGAGGAGAAAGAGAAGTATGCATGGTATAAGGTAAGGGCCTTTCTGTCTTAGATTATATGAAGACCATCAAAGTTGAATGAATACAACCCTGGTTTGTAGAAAATAGGGTTTTTCATGCAAGGAAATAGGATAGTTAGACCAGAAATCAGGATCCATGAATTTTCCCAGACATGAGCAGTAAGACTTAATAGGTAGCTAAAAAATAATTGCCACTGATAAAAATGGTAATTACCTTCTCTATTCCTTTCTTTATCATATGTCTTCTGTCAATAGGCAAATGTGCAGATTATGAAACAGGCTATTATATCAAAATATAATAGAATGTACCAGTTCTTGAGGAAGGAAGAACAGCAGCACCTAAAAAGACTGGACGAGAATGAAAAAACAAACTTGGAAAAATTAAAAAATATTGAGTTAAAACTATCCCAACAAGTTCAAGATCTACAAAGAATGGCCATACAACTAGGATTGGAGTTTAAAAAGCCAGATTTAAAAACGGTCTTGGTAAGTTTTTAAACACTTTACCTTAATGTTTTGAAATTGAGTGGAAAGGACATGCATTGTCATACCTAGGATTATAGTCATTTTGTGTGGCTAATGGGTAAGTTGTTTTCAATTCATAAGACCATAAGATCATACAATTAAGACCTAGAGGAAACCCACTCTAATCACCTTCATTTTACAAATATGGAAACTGAGACAGAGAGATGAAATTTATTTGTCCAACCTCATGCAAGGATTAACTGATGGAACTAGGTTTTGAAATCATGTCATCAGGCTTCATATCAAGGACTCTTTTAATTCTCCTGGCTTACCTCTTGATTTAAACCCAAATATTGTTTTGCTTCAAATGCACTTTTTTTTCTTTACAAAAAAAATTTAGCACTAATTTACCTTGACCAGACAACATTTGAAGGACTGACAAAGACTCATATGTCCTGAAGGGAGGAAACAAAACATTATGGGCCCTGGAGACTATTTCATGGCAGATACTTCTAAAGGAAGGAAACCCATTTAGGTGCTTACTATGTGCTAAGCATTTACAGAAGCTATCTTATTTAAAGTTGAAGAAACAGATATTTAAACACAAATGAGAAAAGGTTCAAAGAGAATATAATAGCAGTATTGGAGAACCTTAAGAGGTATCATGCAGAAATTAGACATGTCCTAAATGTTTCCTACATTAGATACTAGAAGCAACAAATAGAATAATAATAATGCTGTCATACAATTGAAGCCTAACAATGACACTGTAAAGTAGGTAAGACGGTTATTCCCATTTTATAGATGAGAGGAGATTGACTCTGAGAAGTTATGATTCTGGTTACAGAAGCAAATGCTAGAAAGTAGAATTTAATTTCACATTTTCTTCAAGTCCATTTTTCAATGTATTATAGAATGCTGTCATTCAAAAGAGATAGTCTTGAGCTTCATAAAAAGAAAAACATAAAACAGCATTTGACCCTATTTTCAAAGCTTTCCAAAAAGAAATTGGGCTGGTTTTAGAAGTAGCAAGCTCCTGTCGTAGTTCTTCTATTAGAGATTGAATGACCACCTCTGTGGATGTTATAAGTATAATAGCTACATGAGACAAAAATGGACAAGATCAAATATAAACAAATTTTTTAACTCTTTAAGATTCTAGTTTTCTACTCAATAACACAGAATATAAGATAAAGGAATCTTAATCTGGACCCCACTAACCTCTAAACAATCTGTAGATAGATATCAGCAAGTCCAAGAACTTGGATGAGGAAAGAAAAGAAATCTTTATTTTTACTGATTTCTAACAGAAATGTGGAATTTCTTTAAATTATTCTATATAGGCCTGTAGACCCTTTAGGTTTTATAAGCCTGTCAAAAGTGGATCTATGACACAAAATTTTAAGAAACCATGTTGTCAAAGTAGAAAAGTGAAAAATAGTGACTTATTTGTCTCTTGGACCTTATGGAGTTCAGTAGTGAGCACCCATGGCTATCATAGTTCTCAAATTTTTGGAATAGAACCCTAATTCAATCCTGGACTTTATTAAGTTACCAATTGAATGAGATGAAGTCAGCCCTTCGGGCCTCATGTCACCATTAGGGAAGAACCATTTCTATTATCCTATTCTCTACCATTCTAATTTCTTTAACTTATACCCTGATTTCTTGGAAAACTAGTAGATCAAGGGAAAATGACCTTTCTCTCACCTAATTTTCTTAGAAGAGCATCCCTCAAGGAAGAACTAGTATGTGGTTCTAAACACAAATCCTCCCTGGTTTCAACTTTTATAATTAACATACTGCATAAAAGTGTTCTCTGGGAAAGGAGACTTTGGGAAAGGGTTACTGGGATTTCTACAAAAAAAAAAATGTACAAATAGACTAAGAAACAGAAAACTAAGTCTATTTTGTTTTGTTTGTTTTTCCTCCCTTTAGGATGTGAAAGACATGTTGAATAAGTAAGTTTCCATCTTATTTTAAACTGTCCAAAATAGGGACCTTATAGAAGAAAAAATCTTTACCCTATTTGTGCAAAGCTTTCTGAAAACAGAATGAGTTACTTTTAAAAGTAGAAGTTGCTCAAATGGGAGATCTTGCATTAAAGGCTGCCTGACCACCTTTCTGGTATACTATAGAAATATTCATAAATTAAGTAGAGATTGGACTAGATAAAATTTGATGGTGCATCTAACTCTTAATATTCTAGTCTTCCAATCCATAAAATCTGTGCCCATGTGGGAGTAGATGTCTGTGTAAATGAATGAGTCAATTGAGTTTATGCTCATGCATAACATGTATAAGTGACTGTCCTCCTTGTAGGAGTAAAGCCCTGCTACATCAATATCCCCTGGATAATTTTCCCAAATGGACAATGTGTCGTATCACTGGACTGAGGGAAATGATGATGACCTTCCAGAGTAAGTTTCCCCTTCTTGATTAGTGTTCTGGGAGATTGGAGTTCTTGTGATGTGTGGGATGAATTTATTTTAGTATGGGCTTTAGGAATGATAAAATGAATCTTCTGGCAATCTCTGACCATTCAAATTTTTCAGTACTGCCACTGAACATTATTGATATGCTCATAGTTTACTTTGTATTTTTATAGATCATTGCTTCTGTGTCCCTAGGCAAATCATTTGATTTCCTTATGCTTCAGGGGACTAAAGTTTCCCTAAAAATCTTATAGTTATTAAGCATTTAACAGCTAATTCATTGCTAGGAGTTCTTTATATTGACAGATTCATAAATCCCTTGTGCATTTATGCATGCATCTTGGGCCACCAAACTCACAAAAAGTCTATTGGAAGGAAAACATTATAAGATAAACACTTACATCCATTCTAATTTTTAAACAGTAGTTATAGATCTTGTTCTTATACAATGTCTGGGAATTCTGATGTATTTCTTACATGAGACATAATTATAATATTTTTGGTCCAATAATCTTAACAATAAAACATCTATATTCATAGTTTTTTTTCTGTTTTTTTTTTTTTTTATCAATTCAATAATTTCATTATTTAGGATAAGCAAAGAGAGTGTTCTTACCTGAGGGAGATACTGAAAGTCCAATCTCTTGGAGCCTTCACCAGATTATGTTATGTGAGCTTAAAGTACATGAGGATATATGAGGATTCCTATGAGTTGTCTCATGGGGCAATCATGAGGCAAATTCTGAATGCTGAGACTGAAATCATTGAATTTCAATCATAATGACATTCATTAAGTGCCTGGAGAGAGAAGGTCTCACAGTTTAAAATATGTTAGGGGGTCTAGATAGTAAAAAAAAATAATCATAATGCAAAATAACATACATAAATAAAAATACATAAATGTAGTATGTTTCCAAACATAGGGAAGATAATAGAGAGCTGCAAGAAATTTTAGAGGTAGGTCATGTATTCCAACACTTGCATTTTGCAAGATGAGATAATTGAGGTCCATAGTGGTTAATTTGCTCTACCAAGACCAGGTGGGTAATAAGAGAACCAAGATACAAAGCTAAGGCCTTTGACCTTGTTATTCAGAGTTCCTTCAATTGCCTAATTGCTAATTCCTCCTTAAGGCAGAGGCATGTTATATTCTAGGATGCACTAGTCCAGTTAAAGAGGCATAATGTGACATGAATTTACAGAGAAGCTAGGAGGCTCTGTTGATACAGAGGACTTGGAACTAGCATCAAGTTAAAATCTACCTTCAGGCACCTGTTGAAAAGTATTTCAGCTGAAAAATATTTTACTAAAGGATATATTCTTGAGCTCAAAACTTAAGAAAATAACATTTTTTTTAAATGATGAATTTCAATATGTAAGATAAAAAGTCAGGTATTATTTGTGAGAACAAATTCAAATATCTAAAAAAGTTTTAGAAAAAAATTTATTAGGTTATTTGGTAGATCAAGGTAGCCAAAAAGGAGTTCCTTGAAGTCTTTGAGGTTACATCAAAGAGTTCAGAAAGGATCTAAGGAAATGATGAGGGTTGTTTGCAGTGTATATCAGGTAAATCGATCTAATTTGGAGAATTCAAAACAAGCTTTGGGTGAACTAAAACAAGTATTATGTGGGACCTAAGCATCCTTTGTAAGCCTGATATCAGCAGTAAGCTTTTTGAGTTAGATCATTTTCTAGCCAAATAAAACTAGGTTTAAACAATATTATACATGATAAATAATAATACATAAAGGTTAATCTTACCTAAGAGCAACCAGAGATAAATGGACTTCTTAAGGGTTAGCACATTTGAATATATATCTCGGCTATAATAAATACTCAGAATGTAATACATACGTATGCCATTTAGCTACCAAATTCACTGGTTTTCCACTTATATAGTTATCACCTCAGCCTTCTAATTCCTTCCTCCCTTTATCCTCATCACCCCATTCACTGCTAGGTTTCTTAAGGCAATGGATTAATTTTGTCACAGTATATAACTAATTTGGTGTATAACATCCCATTCTCACAAATCTTTTCCCCAAAATTTACATGGATCTGAAAAGATATAGTCACATATATTTAAATGTGTTTTTTGTTTATATTTAATGATATTTTCCCAATTATATGTAAAAACAATTTTACATGTTTTTTTTAAGATTCTGAATTCCAAATTCTGACCCTTTTTTTTTCTTCTTCCTCCATACACAGTCATGCAAAACACATTTGCATGTTAGTTGGGTTGTGAAAGAAGATGGCAGATAAGAAAAATAAAAGTTTTATAAAGTATGCTTTGATCTGTATTCAGACTCCATCAGTTCTTTTCTGGAAATGGATTGCATTTATCATCATAAATCCTTTGGAATAGTCTTGGATAATATATTGCTAAGAATAGCTAAAGTATTTACAATTTTACAATACTACTGTTACTGTGTATAGTATCTTCTTGGTTCTGTTCATTGGATAGAAATAGTGTCTAATATGCAAAAATAACTTGATCTCTCTGCAGGAGATATAACACTGGATCCTGAAACAGCCAATCCCTATCTCATTGTGTCTGCTGATCTGAAGAGTGTGAAACACTCATGTGTTCCCCAGGATGTACTTGACCACTCAGAGAGATTTAACTATTCTGCCACTGTGTTGAGTACTCAAAGATTTACTTCAGGTATACACTACTGGGAAGTGGAAGTGGCAAGCATGACTGAATGGGAAGTGGGGATCTGTAAGGATTCCATTAACAGGAAGGGGAACCCCCCCTTGTTACCTGGAGAAGTAATTGCCCTGAAAACCTTCAAAGTTGGAGATAATTTCTGCCTTGCAGTCTCACACATTGAGGGTCATTTTCACATAAAGAAACCCATACAAAAGATTGGCATTTTCCTTGATTATGAAAGTGGTCAGACATCATTTTACAATGTTACAGATGGATTGCTTATGTGTAGTATATCAACTGTTGCCTTCCAAGGACCTCTTCGATCTTTCTTTTCTCCTTGCTTTCAAAATGATGATAACACCTCCATATCTCTTGTTGTTTGCCCATGTGTACCCATTTCATAGCAAGTTCATTTACCCAAACCTTCAGCCCTAAAGCTAAGAAAGAGCTAATAATGATGATAATAATTATTCAAAGAGATTCAATTATAGGTGACTGAAAAAAGTAGTAAAAATGATTTTTTTTCATAAATTGGAATCTATATTGAACTTATCAGTATAGAACTTGACTTAAATGTCAAAGTAGACCTTATTCAAACTTTGCTACAAAGTACAACTGCTTCAATCTCTTATAACTCTGGAAACTACCTTCACTAAGTGAAATCAGTTCCTCCCTCCACAAGGAAACACTTATTTCCATATATTTCAAAAAATCTTGGTTGTTCAGGTAGGGCACTGATCTAATTCCTTTTCTGAATTCAACTGGATGATCTTATCCAGACTTAAATAAGCCTTTAGTTAGAAGTTTTGTTAGGAGTGATGGATGATCTACCAAACATTCAAAGAACAATTAATTCCAATACTATATAAACTATTTGAAAAAATAGGGAAAGAAGGCGTACTACCAAATTCCTTCTATGACACAGATATGGTGCTGATAGGTAAACCACGTAGGGAGAAACTGAGAAAGGAAACTACAGACCCATTTCCCTAATGAATATTGATGTAAAAATTTTAAATAAGATTTTAGCAATGAGATTACAGAAAGTTATCCCCATGATAATACACCATGACCAAGTAGGATTTATACCAGGAATGCAGGGCTGGTTCAATATTAGGAAAACTATTAGCATAATCAATTATATTAATAACCAAATTAACAAAAACCATAAGATCTCAATAGATGCAGAAAAAGCCTTTGATAAAATCCAGCATCCATTCCTATTAAAAACACTGGAGAGTATAGGAATAAATGGGCTTTTCCTTAAAATGATTAGTAGTATCTACTTAAAACCATCAGCAAGCATCATATGTAATGGAGTCAAACTAGAACCATTCCCAATAAGATCAGGAGTGAAACAAGGCTTCCCACTGTCACCATTATTATTTAATATTGTCTTAGAAATGTTAGCTTTGGCAGTAAGAGAAGAAAAAGAGATTAAAGGAATTAGAGTAGGTAATGAGGAAACCAAATTATCACTCTTTGCAGATGACATGATGGCATACTTAGAGAACCCTAGAGAATCAACTAAAAAACTGCTAGAAACAATTCACAACTTTAGCAAAGTTGCAGGATACAAAATAAATCCACATAAATCATCAGCATTTTTATATATTATCAACAAAGTCCAGCAGCAAGAGATACAAAAAGAAATTCCATTCAAAATAACTGTTGATAGTATAAAATATTTGGGAATCTATCTGCCAAGGGAAAGTCAGGAACTATATGAACTAAACTACAAAACACTTTCCACACAAATAAAATCAAACCTAGTCAACTGAAAAAACATTAAGTGCAAAAAAAAAAAATAAAAAAAATAAAAAAATAAAAAAACATTAAGTGCTCATGGGTAGGCTGAGCGAATATAATAAAAATGACAATACTACCCAAACTAATTTACTTATTTAGTGCCAGACCAATCAAACTCCCAAGAAATTATTTTACAAATCTAGAAAAAATAGTAGCAAAATTCATTTGGAAGAACAAAAGATCAAGAGTTTCAAGAGAATTAATGAAAAAAAAGGCTGATTATGGTGGACTTGCTGTACCAGATCTAAAACTATATTATAAAGCAGTGGTCATCAAAACCATTTGGTACTGGCTAAGAAATAGAGCAGTCCATCAGTGGCATAGGATAGAATCACAGGACAAACTAGGCAATAACTATAGCAATTTAGTCTTTGATAAACCCAAAGACCCCACCTTCTGGAATAAGTACTCACTATTTGACAAAAACTGCTGGGAAAATTGGAAACTAGTGTGGAAGAAATTAGGGCTTTACCCACATCTAACACCACATACCAAGATAAGATCTAAATGGGTTCATAATCTGGATATAAAGAGTGATATTATAAGTAAATTAGAGGAACATAATATAGTTTACCTCTCAGACCTATGGAGATGGAATAAATTTATGTCCAAAGAAGAACTGGAACTCTTAATTGAACACCAGATAGATAATTTTGACTACATTAAGTTAAAAAGTTTTTGTACAAACAAAACCAATGCAGTCAAGATTAGGAGGGAAGCAATAAATTGGGAAATCATCTTTACATTTAGGGGTTCTGATAAAGGTCTCATCTCTAAAATATATAGAGAATTGTCTCATATTTATAAGAATTCAAGCCATTCTCCAATCGATAAATGGTCAAAGGATATGAACAGACAATTTTCAGAGGATGAAATTAAAACTATTTGTAGTCATATGAAAAGGTGCTCCAAATCACTATTGATCAGAGAAATGCAAATTAAGACAACTGTGAGGTATCAGTACACACCTGTCAGATTGGCTAAAATGACAGGAAAAGATAATGATGAATGTTGGAGGGGATGTGGGAAGGCTGGGACACTGATGCATTGTTGGTGGAGCTGTGAACAGATCCAGCCATTCTGGACAGCAATTTGGAGCTATGCTCAAAAAGTTGTCAAACTGTGCATACCCTTTGACCCAGAAGCATTTCTATTGGGCTTATATCCCAAAGAAATCATAAAGGAAGGAAAGGGCCCCACATGTGCAAGAATGTTTGTGGCAACCCTTTTTGTAATGGCTAGAAACTGGAAACTGAATGGATGCCCATCAATTGGAGAGTGGCTGAATAAATTATGGTATATAAATATTATGGATTATTGTTCTGTAAGAAACGACCAGCAGGACGATTTCTGAGAGGCCTGGAGAGACTTACATGAACTGATGCTGAGTGAAATGAGTAGAACCAGGAGATCATTATACATGGCAACAACAATACTATATGATGATCAGTTCTGATGGACATGGCTCTCTTCAACAATGAAATGTTTCAAACCACTTCCAATTGTTCACTGAAGAAAGCCATATAGACCCAGAGAGAGGGATGGAAAATGTGGACCACAACATAACATTTTCATGTTCTCTATTGAGGTTTGCTTGCATTGTATTTCCTTTATCTGATTTTTCTTTCTTGTAGATACGATTTTTCTTGCACAACAATGATAAGTGTGGAAATATGTATACATATATTCCATCTGTCAAGTATTTTAACATAATTAACATGTAGTGGATATCCTGCCATCTAGGGGAGGGGTGGGGACTGGGGGTAAAATTTGTAATGGAAAGCTTTGTAAAGATCAATGCTGAGGAACTACCCATACATATGTTATGCAAATAAAAATTAAAAAAAAAAGAGTCATGGATGAGAGTTCTCTAATCAATTTAGCCTTTTTTTTTTTTGTGTGTGTGTACATCTGACTGCATTGCCCTTATAGAACATGGGTTTTTAACCTGGTATCTATAAAGTTTGTTTTTTAATATTTTGACAAATATTAATATATTTCCTTTTCTTACAATTCTATACATTCTATTTCATGCATTTAAACATTCTGAGAAAGGGTTCATAGGTTTCATTAGACTGACCACATGGGTCCACTACACACAAAAAAAGGTTTAGAAGCCTTGTGTGGAGGCTGGAATGATTCAAGCATTGGGACTTCTCCCTCCCCCACTCGTGATCCCCAGTTGAATTGATTAACTTTGGTTCTTAGGAAAATGGACACTTGTCAGAAGTGTGATCCAACTTTGCTGGCTTATAAAAGGATGGAGCCCTTTATATTTTTCCCTTTGAGAATTGACAAAAGTACCCTCTGAACCCATAAATTGCTTCTTGCTTAAACATACTTTGGGGGTTTGTATATAGAAAATATTCCCATCATACTCTTAAAAAATAGCTATAAGCAAGTTGTATTGTGTTGGGGTGTGTGTGTGTGAGTGTGTGTGTGTGTGTGTGTGTGTGTATATTTGCTTTTTGCTGAGGCAATTGAGGTCAAGTGACTTGCCCAGGGTCACAGCTAGGGAATGTTAAGTGTCTGAGACCAAATTTGAACTCAGGTTTTTCTGACTGCAGGGCTGGTGCTCTATCCAGTGCATTACCTAGCTGCCCCTATACTAATACATTTTTTTAAATTTTTATTTCTTAAAATTTTAATTTTTATCTGAACATTTGATCAGTTGGTATATCCAGTAAAAATATGTTCACAACTTGACTCTTTCAATCAAATTTATATACACCATGATTTATGATTTATTGATTTAAAAAATTTTATTAAAGCTTTTTATTTGCAAAACATATGTATGGGTAATTCTTCAACAATGACCCTTACAAAGCTTTCTGTTACAAATTTTTCCCCCCTAGTCCCCACTCCTCCCCTATATGGCAGGAAGTCCACTACATGTTAATTATGTTAAAATACTTCACAAATCGAATATATGTATGCATATTTCCACACTTATCTTGCTGTGCAAGAAAAATTGTGTCTACAAGAAAAAAAATCTGAGAAAGGAAACAATGCAAGCAAACACCAATGATTTATTGATTTTTTAAAAATGTTTTTATGTATTTTACATCATCATAGTTATCCCATTTTCTTTTCTTTTTTCTTTTTTATTAAAGCTTTTTATTTGCAAAACATATGTATGGGTAACATAATAAGGAAACATAATGTAAGCAAACATCACTAGAGAGCATGAAAATGTTATGTTGTGGTCCACATTTCATATCTCTCTCTCTCTGGGTGTGTATGGTCTTCTTCACTGAACAATTGGAACTGGTTTGAAACATTTCATTGTTGCAGAGAGCCCTGTCCATCAGAATTGATCATTATATAGTATTGTTGTTGCTGTGTATAATGATCTCCTGGATCTGCTCACTTCGCTCAGCATCACTCCATGCAAGTCTCTCCAGGCCTCTGAAATCATCCTGCTGGTCGTTTGTTATAGAACAATAATATTCCATAACATTCATATACCATACTTTATTCAGCCATTTTCCAATTGATGGGCATCCATTCAGCTTCCAGTTTCTAGCCACTATAAAAAGGACTGCCACAAACATTCTTGCATATGTAGTCCCTTTCCTTCCTTTCCAATGGAAACTGCTGGGTCAAAGGGTATGCACAGTCTAGTTATCCCCATTTTAAAGGAGAAGAAAAAAAGATGTGATATATACACATACACAGACACACACACATATATATATATATATATGCATGTATGTATATGTCATAGTATATGGGAGATTTTCTTCCTCTCATTGGCTTCCTTGGGATATAAGCTCCATATATAATGGAGTCTCCAGTTTGAAAGGAATAAATATTTTAATCACTTTATTTGCATAATTTTTTCAAATTAATCAAACACAATCAGTTCCTTCTCCGAGTGTAGATAGATTTTTCATAAATTCTTCAGAATACTAATGGATGATTGCACCACTGAGAATAGCAAAGTCATTTACACCTGGTCATCCCAAAATATTGTCATTACTTTGTTTAGAGTATATTTCACTTTGAGTTCATGAAGGACTTTCCAGGTGTTTTTTTTTTTCTTTTTCTGAGAATATGCTATTCATCATTTCCCATAGAAAAATATTATTACATCACAAACACATACCACAGTTTATTGAACCATTCCCTAATTGAAAGGATCTTTTTAAAAAGATTATAAAACATAATTATAAAAATAAATATAATCATAAATATTTAATAACAATTATGTTATAATTATGTAATATGAATATATTATAATTATATTAGCATATTATAACTATAAAAGTATTTTGTCTTTTTTTATATCATGCTCATAAAAATTAGATAGATAATTAAAGGCAGCTAGGTAGCACAGTGAATAGATGATGAGTTCAAATCCAGCCAGTAAAACGGTTGTGTGATTTAGGGCAAGTCAACCTATGAATCTCAGTTTCCCCAACTGTAAAATGAGGATAATAAAGGCTCCTATCTTGAAGTACTGTGAGGATCAAATGAAATAATAATATCCTCTGTCAGTGTATGATCTCTCTAATTGCCTAATAACAGATACAGTTCTCCAGAATTACAGGTATCATTTTCCCATAAAGGGATGTAAACAGTTTAACCTTTAAATTATATATGTATGTGTATATATGTGTATATATATATATATATATATTCCCATTTACCTTCCTTTGCTTCTCTTGAGTCCTGTGCTTGAAGATCATATTTTCGATTAAATTCTGGTTTTTCACTGAAAATGATTGAAAGTCTCTTACTTCCTTGAAGATCCATCTCCTCCCCAGAAATTATTGTCACTGTGTAGTTAACTCTTGATTGTAATCCCAGGTACTTTGCTTCCCAGAATATGATATTCCAAGCTCCCTGGTTCTTTATTGTAGAAGCTGCCGGATCCTAGGTAATCCTGACTGTTGCTCCTTGATATTTGTTTTGTTTTGTTTTGTTTGTTTATTTGTTTTTCATGGCATTTTACACTGTTTTTTTCCTTGAGATTATAGTTCTGAAAATTTGCAATAATGCTCTCCCTGGGTTTTCCCTGTGAGATCTCTTTCTGAAAGTGATCAATAGATTATTTTAATCATTATTTTGCCCTCTACTTCTGGTATACCAGGGTAGGTTCCTTTCATGATCTCTTGGAGAATGCTATACAGTTTCTTTTCTTTCTTTCATTCTTTTGTTTGTTCTTTCTTTTTCTTTCTCTTCCTTCCTTTCCTTTCCTTTTTCCTTTCCTTTTTCTTTCTTTCCTTCCTTAATTCCTTCCTTCCTTCCTTTCTTATTTTTTCCATTTGATTAATTCTACCTTCCAAGGTGTTGCTTTCTTTGATAGGTTTTTTTGTTTGTTTGTTTTTGTTTTTTTAATATTTGGCCCATTGTATTTTTTAAGGAATTGTTTTCTTTGGTCAAAGATTATTGGGAAGATAATTGGAAAGATTATTGATTATTTGTTTGAATCTATTATGACAAGAAAGCAGTATTGCTTAGAGACTATACTAATTTAATGGCTTAAATTATGCAATAAAATTTTGTTTCTTTTCTCCTTTGAATCCTATATAATATGCAATTTTGGTTTGGGGGGAGAGAAGCAAGCATCTTCACCATCTGTTCTGATTTCTGGCTCTTGACTCCTATGACCAACTTCAAAAGGTTCAGAGGTCCCTAGTGACATAGACTGACCTCCAGAAAGCACTGCTATCAGGATTCCCTCCTGTACCTCCTGCATCCCTCTATACCTCTCCTATATCTCTATATTTCCCACATTCTCTCTCTTTCTATGCAGAATGTACATCAAGATCATCTCATACCCACACAGATAGTCTTGCCAAGTGGCCACAGGTCCTAACAGGATTACAGCAATTGACAGAAGCAAAGTCTTCAGCAGGGTCTGGGCTCAGTTGCCAAAAGCCACAGTGTCTTTTACACAACTGGTTGTATGCACCCTTGGGTGCAGTCCATTGGACTCATCCTCTCTTAGATTCTTGATCTTGTGCTTCCAAATAGAAGTTCACAGATAACTGTCTCTTTTAAAGATGAAGATCCTGAAGCAATGATTTATAACAGAAATTGAGAAATTAGGGGAGAGTAAAGGTTTAAGAAGATGCAGTGAATTCAAATATAATCATGTTGAGTTTGAAGTACTAGTGGGCTTAAGAAGTTGGAAATATAATAAAGTTGGTGATGGGAGAAGGGCATGCTAGACATTCAGATTTGGAGATCACATGAATAAATCAAGAATTCCTATCATGAAATCTGAAGTGAGGAATTTAACATTGAGTTATGTGTATAGATATTATATGTTATATATCACATATAAACATTAAATCATGTGTGTGTGTGTGTGTGTATCCAGAGAGAGACACAGAGACAGATAACTATTTCAATATGATTGACTTCCTTTGTGATCTTACATATTTATTATGCATTTTAAAAGATTATTCGGAAAGGGAATGAGACCTTACCAGATTGTTGTAGAATTCCATGGCACAAGACAGATAAAGAACTTATGACAGAAGGTTTGAATGGAAGCCACAGGAATACACAAGGCAGTCATAGATGATTTTTGAGAAGAGGTCCTAGAAAAGAAAGTTAGTGGTCACATATATCTATGATATCTCAGGGTCATTCTCAAACACAATCAAAACTCTTTGTCCCCAAATATTTGCAGTTTTGCCTCATCTCTACATTTTGATGTAATTTATCTGCATTAAGTCTTTGACATCTGTTAAGGCTGTCCTATCCACAGTCTAAAGGGGACCATCCCCTTAAAACTCAAAGCTGTCAAGGCCACTCAATTTGCACCAAGTGTCCAGTCATTTCAGTCCTATCTGATTCTTCCTACCTCTTGACAAAGACACTGGAATGTTTTGTTATTTCCTTTTCTAATTCATTTTTTTTTAATTAAAAGCTTTTTATTTACAAAATATATGAGTGATTTTTCTACATTGATCTTTGCAAAACTTTTTTTTTTGTTCCAACCTTTTCCCCTCCTCCCCACCTCCCACCCCTAGATGACAGGTAATCTAATACATGCTAAATATGTTAAATTATATGACAAATCCAATATATGTATACATATCCATAGTTATCTTACTGCACAAGAAACATCAGATCTAGGAAGAGAGAAAAAAAAAAAAAACAACCTAAGAAGGAAAACAAAATACAGGGAAATATTCACAGAAAGCATTAAAATGCTGTGTTGTGTTTCACACAGAGTTCCCTCAGGCCTCTGGATGTATATGACTATCTTCATCACTGAACAATAGGAATTGGTTTGAATCACATCATTGTTGAAGAGAACCATGTCCATCAGAATTGATCATCGTATAGTCTTGTTGCTGTGTATAATGTTCTCCTGATTTCACTCAGCATCAGTTCAAGTCTCTCCAGGCCTCTCTGAAATCGTCCTGCTGGTTGTTTCTTACAGAACAATAATATTCTATAACATTCATATACCATAATTTATTCAGCCACTCTCCAATTGATGGGCATCCATTCAGTTTCCAGTTTCTAGCCACTACAAAAAAGGCTGCCACAAACATTCTTGCACATCTGGGGCCCTTTCCCTCCTCTAAGATCTCTTTGGGATATAGGCCCAGTAGAAACACTGCTGGGTCAAAGGGTATGCACAATTTGATAACTTTTTAAGCATAGTTCCAGATTGCTCTCCAGAATGGTTGGATCTGTTCACAGTTCCACCAACAATGTATCAGTGTCCCAGTTTTCCCACATCCCCTCCAAAATTCGTCATTATCTTTTCCTGTCATCTTAGCCAATTTAACAAGTGTGTAGTGGTATCTCAGAGTTGTCTTAATTTGCATTTCTCTGATCAATAATGATTTGGAGCACCTTTTCATGTGATCTGGTTCATTTTTCAGATGAGGCAACAGTTTCAGAGGAAACTGAGGCAGACAGGGTTACGTGACTTGCTTAGGGTCACACAGTTGGTACATGTCTAAAGCTGGATTTGAATTCAGGAAAACGAGCCTGGTTTTAATTCCCGTATTCTATCACCACCTAGTGGCATAGTGGATGAGTGTAATCAAAAGGACCAAAATTCAAATCAATCCGAGAACCCAGTCAGAAGCTTTAGGAGTAATCTGAAAAAGAACTCTTATCAAGAGCAGATTATTGCAACAGAAAGAGAATAAAATTGGAATAACCAGTGAGGGAGCTATTGCCCTAGATGTAATGAAAATATAAACTAGGGTAATGGTGGAACAAAGAGAAATATTGAAAAGGTCATGAAAAGCAAGGGAGAAATAGGACTGCTTCAAGCTTGTTTTTCTTTCTTTGTTTTTGGTAAGTTATTTTTAAAATTAAATATAAAGATATTTTTCCCACATACCAAAATAAGATCTAAATGATTTCATTATCTAGACATAAAGAGTGATATAAGCAAATTAGAGGAATGTAGTATAGTTTACCTCTCAGACCTGTGGAGATGGAATAAATTTATGTCCAAAGAAGATCTGGAGCTCTTAATTGAACACCAGATAGATAATTTTGATTATATTAAGTTAAAAAGTTTCTGTACAAATAAAACTAATGCAGACAAGATTAGGAGGGAAGCATCAAATTGGAAAATCATCTTTACATTTAATGGTTCTGATAAAGGCCTCATTTCTAAAATATATAGAGAATTGTCTCATATTTATAAGAATTCAAGCCACTCTTCAATAGATGAGTGGTCAAGGGATATGAACAGACAATTTTCAGATGATGAAATTAAAACTATAGTCATATGAAAAGTTGCTCCAAATCACTATTGATCAGAGAAATGCAAAGTAAGACAACTCTGAGGTACCACTACACACCTGTCAGATTGGCTAAAATGACAGGAAAAGTTAATGATGAATGTTGGAGGGGATGTGGGAAAGCTGGGACACTAATACATTGTTGGTGGAACTGTGAATGGATCCAGCCATTCTGGAGAGCATTTGGAGCTATGCTCAAAAGTTACAAACTGTGCATACCCTTTGACCCAGCAGTGTTTCTATTGGGCTTATATCTCAAAGAGATCTTAGAGGAGGGAAAGGGACCCACATGTGCAAGAATGTTTGTGGCAGCCCTTTTTGTAGTGGCTAGAAAGTGGAAACTGAATGGATGCCTATCAATTGGAGAGTGGCTGAATAAATTATGGTATATGAATGTTATGGAATATTATTGTTCTGTAAGAAACGACCAGCAGGACGATTTCAGAGAGGCCTGGAGAGACTTGCATGATCTGATGCTGAGTGAAACGAGCAGAACCAGAAGATCATTATACACAGAAACAACAATATTACATGATGATCACCTCTGAGGGGCATGGCTCTCTGCAACAAAGAATTGTCTCAAACCAGTTCCAATTGTTCAGTGAAGAAAGCCATATACACCCAGAGAGAGGTATATGAAATGTGGACCACAACATAACATTTTCATGCTCTCTATTGATGTTTGCTTGCATTGTGTTTCCTTTCTATGATTTTCTTTCTTTTTTTTTCTTGTAGATAGGATTTTTCTTGCACAACTTGTCAAATATTATTACAATAATAACATGTAGTGGACTTCCTGACATCTAGGGGAGGGGAGGGGACTGGGGGTAAAATTTGTAATGGAAATCTTTGTAAAGATCAGTGCTGAGGAACTACCCAGACATATTTTATAGAAATAAAAAGCTTTAATTAAAAAATTTAAAAAAAATTTTAAAAAGATATTTTTCAACATCCATTTTTTTTTTTTTTGCTTTTTTTTGCTGAGGCAATTGGGTTAAGTGACTTGCCCAGGGTCACACAGCTAGGGAATGGTAAGTGTCTGAGACCAGATTTGAACTCAGGTCCTCCTGACTTCAGGGCTGGTACTCTAACCACTGCGCCACCTAGCTGCCCCCAACATCAGTTTTTATAAGATTTCGACTTCCATCTTTTTCTTCCTCCCCTTCTGCTCAAGACAGCAAGTCATCTGGCATAGGTGATACATGTATAATCATTAAATGTATTTCCAGTTGCTCTAAGTGGGGATGGAAAAAAGGGTGAAGTAATATAATTCTAGTTAAGGGGAGAAGATACCTGTTGACCTAATCAGCCAGGAAGTAGGATGTTTAGAAAGTCCCAAGCTAGGTTTTCATTCTCCAGCTACTGCTCAAGGTTTCCTTTCAAAAGGGCCCCCACATGTGCAAGAATGTTTGTGGCAGCCCTTTTTGTAGTGGCTAGAAACTTGAAACTGAATAGATGCCCTTCAATTGGAGAGTGGCTGAATAAATTATGGTATATGAATGTCATGGAATATTATTGTTCTGTAAGAAATGACCAGCAGGACGATTTCAGAGAGGGCTGGAGAGACTTACATGAACTGACGCTGAGTGAAATGAGCAGAACCAGGAGATCATTATACATGGCAACAACAATACTATATGACAATCAATTCTGAAGGACATGGCTCTCTTCAACAATGAAATGTTTCAAACCACTTCCAATTGTTCACTCAAGAAAGCCATATACACTCAGAGAGAGGGATGTGAAATGTAGACCACAACATAACATTTTCATGCTCTCGATTGATGTTTGCTTACATTGTGTTTCCTTTATCTGATATGTCTTTCTTGTAGATACGATTTTTCTTGCACAACAATGATAAATGTGGAAATATGTATACATATATTCGATCTGTCAAGTATTTTAACATAATTAACATGTAGTGGATATCCTGCCATCTAGGGGAGGGGTGGGGAGTAGGAAGGAAAAACTTGTAACAGAAAGCTTTGTAAGGGTTAATGTTGAAGAATTACCCCTACATATGTTTTGCAAATAAAATAAAATTAAAAAAAAAAAAAGAAAGGTTTCCTTTCAACTGGTCAAGACTGTGTCTTTGGCTCTGCTGGAATTCCCTCACAAAGGTTCACTGGTATATCAAACAGTTTTGGGTTTCAGAAATCTTTCTGATTGGCTCAATGTTGTATGATTCTGAAAGGTTAGTATAATCATTATGAAACCCAAGTAAACATTCCCACCTCTTGTTCAAAGGGGTCTCTAGACTCCTTGAAGACCAATAAGTAATCCAAATTTTTTTGAGTTTATCAGTGATTAATATCCTAAAGAGTCAGGGGATACAATGAAAAGTTCAGTAACTTATAAGATACAAAGTTAGTGAGGAAAAGGGACAAAAAGTAGCAGTACCATAAGAAAGGGGAAGATTTACATAGACAAAGTCCAAAGTGATACAATAATGATCAAATAACAAAGTAACTGGTTAACCCTCTTACAATGTTCATTCAATGAGCACATTTCATCTTAAGTCTCAAGTGTACCTTGCAATTGCCTTGTCATTGGAAAAACATCTTGGGTCAGTCTGGAAAATCACTCCTTGTAGATTTACTTCTCTGGTTCCAAGTTTCTTGTAGGATTTTCTTTTTTCTTTCTTTCTTTTTTAAGCAAAGCCTTTTATTTCCAAAACATATGCATAATTTTCAATATTCATCCTTGCAAATACACCCTTTATTCCAGTTTTTTTCCCTCCCTTCTTGTCCCTATCTCCACTAGAAAGCTAGTAATACAATATATGTTAAACATGTACAGATCTTCTATACATATTTCCACATTATGCTGCACAAGAAAAATCAGATCAAAAAGGAAAAAAAAATGAGAAAGAAAAAAACAGCAAGCAAACAAAAAAATTGAAAATACTATGTTCTGATCCACATTCAGTTCCCAAAGTCCTCTCTTTGTGTGCAAATGGCTCTCTCCATCACAAGACCATTGGAACTGGCCTGAATCACCTCACTGTTTAAAAGAGCCACATCTATCACAGTTTATCATCACATAGTCTTCTTGCTGCCGGGTACAATGATCCCCTGGTTCTGCTCATTTCACTCAGCATCAGTTCATGCAAGTCTCTCCAGGCTTCTCTGAAATCACC
>JAJPUD010002908.1:0-16801 GCA_023553655.1 Myrmecobius fasciatus
TTCCCCTGAGGCTAACCTTCTCCGGAGTTCTTTCAAGGTAGATCTTTTATAGAAGTGCGTTGTAGTCCAAATGCTTGGCGAGGACCTCACTCGGAAACCAGTTTTAAAGCTTACTTTGTCTGGGTTGGGGGAATGTCGGAGGGAGTTCACAGAGAAAGCTGTCCGCAGTTTGCCATCTTGGCTCCGCCCTTTCCCTGCTGGCCGTTTCTTACAGAGCAATAATATTCCATAACATTCATATACCATAATTTATTCAGCCACTCTCCAATTGATGGGCATCCATTCAGTTTCTGGTTTCTAGCCACTACAAAAAGGGCTGCCACAAACATTCTTGCACATGTGGGTCCCTTTCCCTCCTCTAAGATCTCTTTGGGATATAGGCCCAATAGAAACACTGCTGGGTCAAAGGGTATGCACAGTTTGATAACTTTTTGAGCGTAGCCCCAAATTACTCTTCAGAATGGTTGGATCCGTTCACAGTTCCACCAACAATGTATTAGTGTCCCAGTTTTCCCACATCCCCTCCAACAGTTATCATTATCTTTTCCTGTCATTTTAGCCAATCTGACAGGTAGGTGTGTAGTGGTACCTCAGAGTTGATTTTTCTGATCAATAGTGATTTGGAGCAACTTTTCATATGACTAGAGATGGTTTTAATTTCATCATCTGAAAATTGTCTGTTCATATCCCTTGACCACTTATCTGTTGAAGGGTGGCTTGAATTCTTATATATGTGAGACTCTTCTCTATATATTTTAGAAATGAGGCCTTTATCAGAACCATTAAATGTAAAGATAATTTCCCAATTTGATGCTTCCCTCCTAATCTTTTCTGCATTAGTTTTATTTGTACAGAAACTTTTTAACTTAATGTAATCAAAATTATCTATCTGGTGTTCAATTAGGAGTTCCAGATATTCTTTGGACATAAATTTATTCCATCTCCACAGGTCTGAGAGGTAAACTATACTATGTTCCTCTAATTTGTTTGCAATATCACTCTTCCTATCTAGATCATGAAATCATTTAGTCAGTAAATGTTTCTTAATCATTTATTTTCATAGCCACCAAAATAGTATTCTATGATACTAAATAAGTTGGAAGAATTTTATGGTGAGCCTCATTAGTACAATCATGTATTTACCCCACAGTAAAATACAATAGGTTACTTCTCTCTTTGACCTTCTCTCTTTTTCCAGTGCATCATCCATTATCATTTTATCCCATTCATCCATTATTATTATTTTCCAATCCCTCACTCTGGCTAAGTCAATCTGAAAGGTAGTATATGTACTAGAAGGAACAATGGGCTTAAATTCAAGAGATATATAGATTTGAATTTTACCTCTGATATTCTACATTTGAGTGATGGTAGGCCAATCATTTAACCTCCTTAAGCCTTCCTTTTTTCAATCTGTAAATAAGGATAATGATCGTATCTTTTGTACCTTTCTCACAGTGTTGTTAGAAGGTTTAAATGAGATGATGAATGTAAAATACATTGCAATCCTTAAAGCACTCTATAAAAGTTATAATCTTTCACTATATATACTCTCAGTTCTAGACTGAAAAAAGTAAAAGAAATGATATAATCCCTCTTCCCTCCTTAGCAGCATGGAGGGCATGTTGTACTTTTAAAATGTATTGTAATAGCTGACATTTATAATGTATTTTAAGATTTTACATAATCTTTTATGTGCTATTTCATTTGATCATTTCATTAACTCCTTAAAGCAAGTTTCACAGGCATCATTTTATGGAGGAGGCCACAAGATTGGAAGATCACACCTGACTTGCCCATGATCTCATAGAGATAATAAGTAATCAACTTTGAAGCCAGGTCTCTCCTGAATTCAAGTACAGGATTCATTCTACTATGCACTTTGGTCTCAATAGGAAACTTTCAGGCCTGGGAATTAGAGGTATGCTAGTAAAAGTTTAACAATGTGTTGTTGTTATTGGTGGTGGTGGTGGTATGTGTATGTGTGTGTGCATGTGTGTGTGTGTGCGTGTGTGTGTGTGTGTGTGTGTGTGTGTATTGGGAGGGAAGGGATGTATATACACTTTTAAGTTTAATCTGTATTATTAACATATTAACTCTACACAATCAACAATACAATAAATCAAACTCTGAATTTGTTGCTGGATGTAAATGCTCAAAATGAAAACATAATCAATTTTCAAGTATAGCTGACTTCCTTTTGGAGGTGTTCTTTAATATATCTTCAAGGTTGCTACAAGTCAATTTCTTTTAAAAAAGATCGTATGTTCAGAAAAACTATGTGGAAGAGTGTGTAAGGAATTAGGCCAGCATTTGAATGTTCCATTTGAGATTTTCAGTACTGGTTGTATAAAGGTAGCCAATTGCTATAGTAGATAAATTGGTTCTAGAGTCAGAAACTATTGGAGTTCAAAAAGAAGTTCAGATACTACTTGCATGACCCTTAACCTCTGCCTACCTCAGTTTCCTTATTTTCAAAATGGGAATAATAATAGTATTTGACTCAGAGTGGTTGATAAGACATAATATTTGTAAATCACTTTGTATAATTTAAAGTGCTAATTATTATAAATGCTAATTATTACTTTTGTGCCTGTCAAATCTAATCATAACTAATTTCACAAAGCTATTCTAGAACAGACTATAAAAATTAGCCAAATTCAATAAATACACATTAAAATTGTTATTAAAATCCATCCTTGTAACTATACTGAAAAGGCTATCAAGTTGCGCATACACTTTGATCCAGCAGTGTCTCTACTGGGTCTGTATCCCAAAGAGATCATGAAAGAGGAAAAAGGATCACATGTGCAAATATATATAGCAGCCCTTTTTGAAGTGGGGAGGAACTGGAAAATGAGTGGATGCCCATCAGTTGGGGAATGACTGAATAAGTTATGATATATGAATATTATGAAATATTATTGTTCTGTAAGAAACAATCAGTAGGATGATTTCAGAAAGGCCTGGAGATATTTACATGAATTAATGCTAAGTGAAACGAGGAGATATTTCCATGAATTGATGCTAAATGAAGTGAGTAGAACCAAGAGAACATTGCATACAGCACCAAGATTATGTGATAATCAATTCTGATGGACTTGGTTCTTTTCAAAAATGAAGTGATTCAGGCCAATTCCAATAGATTTGTGCTGGAGAGAGCTATCTGTATCCGGAAAGAGGGCTATGGGGACTGAATGTGGATCACAAAATAGTATTTTCACCTTTTTTGTTATTATTTGCTTGCTTTTTTTTTTCTTTCTCATTTTTTTCTTTTTGATCTGATATTTCTTGTGCATAAATATGGAATATGTATAGAAGAATTGTACATATTTAACATATATTGGATTACTTGCTGTTTAGGGGAAGGATAGGGGGTAAGGAGGCAGAAAAATTTGGAACAAAAGGTTTTGCAATGGTGAATGTTAAAAACTACCTTTTCATGTATTTTTAAAATTAAAAAAAAATTATTGTTAAAAAAAAATCCATCCTTGTTCCATGAAGTTGGGCATTCTTTAGGTCAAATCAGATTTCTCTTATATACCTACTGATATGTCAATAGTGCACATCATTCATTACAGCATGAACATGAACAATCTCCCCAAATAAGAGAAAGTAAGATTGTGTTACACTGAACTTGATTTCTTCATCTGAGTCACCGTAAGGTTTTTGATTTCTTACTATATTCTTAGAAAAATCTGATGTTCTCAAATTACTTTCCTCTCTACTTCTCAAAGTGGTCAGGAAAGGTAAAAAATGAAGTTCTCATTCTAGGAAAAGTATAATTTGGGTTCACACTTTATTTCTTAAAATTTAACAAAAACTACTTCAATTATTGTTTTCATTTTTATTGAAGACTGAAGATAGCTCACAGAACTAGATAAAATCAATCTAGATATACCTTAAATTTTTCCAACCACTCTAGTCCATTTCTAACCACAGTGACTTTTTAGAAGATGGGATCATTTTTCCCTCTGTAGCAGATTATAACATTTACAACAATTATAACATTTAAGTTATTCATCTTGGGGGAAAAAAAAACTAAGAAGATAGTGTGACTATACAGACATTAGAAATATTTTGTTTTAATCACTCAAGATACTCTTCTCCTTCATTCTACCTCCAATTAAGAATATATATAAGAGGGGCAAAGCCTATCACCTATGTGTATAATCAATCAAAACAATTTTCCATATTGGTGATGTCCAAAAAAAAGATATTTTTTTGTCTCCATTCTTCACTTTGAGTTTTCATCTTTCTATAAAGAGTTGGGTACCATGTTCATAATTAAATTCTGGAATTCTGGTCAGTCATTTCACTGATAAGAGTTCAGTATGATAGTATTGTATTATGTTCATTTACCATAACATGTTCACCCATTTCCCAAATTATGGACATTCTTTGCCAGATTCTAATTCTTTGCCATCTCAAAAAGAGCAGTAGTTAATTGTATATACTCTTAGAGTACATTTTACTTAGGAGTAATTCCTCTCTTAATCTAACTTTCCTTTAATTCTCCCTGTCTTCCTCCCTTTTTCTTCCTACTTACCTGTTGAGTGAAATACATATATCTGTACCCAACTATGTGTATATGTATATTCTTCCTTGTTTTGACCAGTTCAAATAAGAGTAGAATTCATTGAACATCATCAAGACATATCAGAACCTCTGCCAGGATGTGTCTAATTGGATTCTCTTTATGAATTCTGATAATAAGGATCAGAAGGGACAAATGATTTGTCACTTCTACATATTTGAAAGTAAGCACTTTTTCCTTGTTTAATCCTTTATCATTGTTTGTCATTTCACTTTTTATTTATGTTTTTCTTCATTCCTGTGTTAGCACTTCAAAGTTTCTCCACATATTTGGTCTTTTTATTAGGAATGCTTGGGAGTCCTCTATTTCATTAAAATATATATTTTTCCCTCTATAATATTACACTCAGTGGTTTTTTTTGCATCTGATTGAGCTTTATTCTTTATAAGTTCTATAACATTCATTTCTGTTTGGCTCATTCTTTTTTTTATTATTAATACTTTTTATTTGCAAAACATATGTATGGGTAATTCCTAAACATTAACCCTTACAAAGCTTTCTGTTACAAATTTTTCCCCCCTACTCCCCACCCCTCCCCTAGATAGCAGGATATCCACTACATGATAATTATGTTAGAATACTTAAATCGAATATATGTATAGTTATTGCCACACATCATTTTTTTGTTCAGGAGAAATCGTATCTATAAGAAAGAATAATCCGATAAAGGAAATACAATGCAAGCAAACATCAATAGAGAACATGAAAATATTATCTTGTGGTCCACATTTCACATCCCTCTCTCTGGGTGTATATGGCTTTCTTCACTGAACAATTGGAATTGGTTTGAAGCATTTCATTTTTGAAGAGAGTCATGTCCCTTAGAACTGATCCTCATATAGTACTGTTGTTGCCGTATTACACTCAGTTTTGTTGGAAAAGTTATTCTTGGTTATAAGTCTACATCATTTGCCTTCTGGAATGTCAGATTCCAAGTTGTCCTATCCTTTATAATGGTAGTTGCTAAATCTTGTGTGATGCTGTGGCCCCTTGGTACCTGAGTTCTTTCTTCAGGTGTCTTATAGCATTTTTTCTTTGACTTGGAAGTTTCTTCCTTCTATGTAATCTCCAAACCAATTATCTGCTCTCTGAAATGCTCTTCCTTCTCACATCTAGCCACTGGTTTCCCTAGCTTGTTTTAAATCAAACTAAAATCCTATCTTCTACTGGAAGCCTTTCCCAAACCTCTTTTAATTCTAAGGCCTTCCCTCTTTTAATTATTTCCTATTTTGTCCTTATATAGGTTGTTAATACATATTTGCTTGCTTATCATATGCTTCTTTAGATTGTGTACTTTTAGGGACTGACTGTATTTTGCCTTTTTCCACAGCCTCAGAGTTTAGCACAATGCCTGGTTAATAAATATTTATTGACTAGCTAACTGATATAGTCACTTGTAACACCTTCTCTTCAAGGAGAGATTTCTCATTAAGGGGGAGATAACATGTATGGGTGCTCACTGATTTCCTTGAAAATATCCAAGATGGGCTATTAAGATTGGATTTATACCTTTTTGTCTCCTTCATATGTTGTTGGTCAAGGGAAAGAAATCTGATTCAGAACAAAAACTGATTCCTTGGTCTCTAGTGCTTTTTTCAAAAAGAATTCTGAACAAGAAAATCTTGTCCATTGAGAGTGAACTAGAGCTGAAAATGACCTCAAAAGGTCATCATGTTTAACCTCTCAGTCCCAATCCCTCCTCCCCCCAAAAAAATTTTTTTTAAAGAAAATGAAATTGAGATTCTGGAGTAAATTGCCTGAGATTTTACAGATAGTATATTTTCTTACTTTATTGTCTTCAGTAATTCTTTTTTTTCTGTCCTAAGATTTTGTTTAATTCTCAGTCTTTATACTTATTTATTCCTTCTTTAGTCATTTTTTGTTCCTCATAGAATTAAATATTCAAAACTATCCAGTTTGAATTTTCTCTTATGAACAATTTCTATGTTATTATCTAATAGATCTCATTCTCTCTTCTCTCCCCTCCCTATCCTTCTTTTGTTGAAATATCAATTTCTGAGAAGTAATGAGGATGAAATTTCCCTATGCCCCAACTTGTTCTGTTCAATTCTATTCTGTTCTTTTCATGATCATTTTCTTTCTCCTTTGCAATCTTCCCTCTGAGTCTATGCCCTGTCATCCTTTTAAATGTTGGTTGCCTCTAGGAGTCCTGATTTCAGTTGGCTAAGGCTAGAGGCTCTTCATGGAAACACAATATCCTTTCAGAGGAGTGGTTTTTCTGATCATTGAATCAATAAATGAATTGTAAGGTCTTCATCATCTATCACAGCATATAACTATTCCCCAAAGAAAGTGATGGAAAGCGCTCTCATCATTTCTTTAACAATATTTCAATCTCTTTTGTCACCTTACCAATTCTACTGTAGGCTTCTTTCAGAAAACCTGTAAATGTTATTTTCCCTTTTCTGTTTATCATAGATGTCATTAGGGTGATTTATCACATTATCCTCTATCTTTCACCTCCCTTCTCATCCTTAAAAAGTCTTTTCATTCTCAGAAAATATAATGATTCACTTATAATGGGCTTCAGAATTCGGTTTATGGTGTTTCAGTGGCTTCTATATTATAATTTTTGCTATTCCTTTAGATTTTTTCCTTCAGATACTTTTAGAAAAAATTTAATGGTCCTTCTAAAATTCTTTTTTTCTTTTTTTGACTTCAGAAGTTTTGTTCTCTTTTTATTTTGCCTTTTTCTTCTTTTAATAGTTTCTAGAGATGAGGCAAACTATTATTTATATTATCCTTATTAGTTGCATTTGTTTACATTTCTTGCATTTTTACTGTTTGTCCTATTTGAAAGTCAAATAGTCTCCTGTCTAGTGTGTCTGTGCCTGTGGGGGGGGGAGGGGAAGAGAAGGAGACAGTAATTCTCCAAATTATTCTATTTTGTTTAATATTGTTTTTTTTTTGTCATTGATGATTAGGTTCAAGTTTGAAGTATGTCATTTAAAGTTGCATCTTTATTTTCTTTGCCTTTCAGAATATATTATTCCATTCTCTTCTATAGTTCTTGATGGGTAGGGAATAGTCTCATCTTATTCAAATTTCCTTGTCTTTACATATCAAGACTTTTCTCAGAGCCTCTGGCAGAACTGGAACTGACAACTTTTGTCTGGGGATTTGCATCATGTATTTTTTTTTCCTTCCAGCAAATGATCTGCTAATTCTTTTGACTTGTGCTTTGTTTTCTGTGTTGATAAATTTGAGGCCGTTTTTTTGTATTGTTTCTTGCATTTAGTGTTCAGATTTTTGACTTAAATATGCTCTCCTGAGAGGTCACAAAATATTTAAATTGTCCATATGCATCTTTTTCTTGAGATCAACATATTTTACTTGTATAAAGATTAGGTATTCTTTCAAAATTACTGGGTTTTGCTTCTTTTGTATCAACTTGTTCTTGATTACATTTCTAGTCATTATCTGTTTTTGTCTCTGGCTTTGAGGATGGGAATAACCACCATATATTCAATTTTTAAAAATTTGATAATTAGTAATTCCATACTCTCCTGGGAATAAAGAAGATTCTATTTCATCAAGTATTGGTTCAATTTACTTAGTCTTCTAATATTGATTTGGAGATATTTGCAATATTTGCATTGTGTGGAACAGTAGCAACCGCTAAAACAACCAGAAGTCTGAATATGAGTTCAGGAAAATATTTCTCTCTCATGACAAAGGGTACAGTCTCTGACATACAAAAGTTTGGTTTTAGAGAGAGACACACACCCAGGCAGAGGGCATATCTTTTTTATTGCCCAACAAGAACTCCCCTCCCCGACCTCCTGGATTCTTTCCCCATAGACAGGTTTCTAAAACACTGTTTCTTAACTAAAGAAAGAAAGAAAGAAAGAATGAAAGAAAGAAAGAAAGAAAGAAAGAAAGAAAGAAAGAAAGAAAGAAAGAAACGAGAAAATCTGGAGCTATCAAATGCTTAACAGAATAGGGTGTTTCCCACTCAATCCAGTCCATATCCCTAAGGCCTCACATTCTTAGTGAATAGTGAATTAGAGATAACTTTCATTCCCAACAACTGCCCTCCCTTTGGGTTTCAATCTTCTAATTTAAGTTTTATTTTTCCAACTTAATTTTCATATGTTGAAACCAAATAAATCCATTTTTCACAGCATTCTTTTTGTCTTGTTAACGATTTTCCTTTGTGACTTCAATGCATTCTGTTGTTTATTTATTTGTGGGTCTAGATTTGTGATTATAGTTTTCTTCTGAGCTCTTCATGGTGTAGTTGAGGTTGGGAAGGAATCCCAAAAGGTTGGGGGTTGAAGACTGGTGTTGCATGGTAGCATTTGCAGGCTTGAACCCATGTCCAAATCAAGGGGCAAAGTTTATTGTAATTGTAAAGTCAATTGAAGCAGGCTAAGCTCCAAAATAATTTGGCAGAGAACGCAAGAGAAAAGAAACTGATTTATAGGACAAAGTTGATCAGAGCTTCAAGTCATTAATTTGCTAATTTTATGGCTTACAAATAGGTTGGAATTTGTTATCTCAGGAACTTGGTTATCACTGACCAATAGATTATTTATTTGACAGTCAATAATGTTTGTAGAACTATGCTAAGGCCAGAAGACTTTGAATCATTGACAGACAGAATGTTAGAACAATAGTGCTCCAACATGGGTGGGGGGAACCTTGGAATCACAGATTTTTAGAACAGAATCATTCTAAGGTGGGGGCGGGTGAACCTCCTTACTACTGTCTCCCCTAGAAGCTATATTCCTTCAATGTTACTACTTCTATCCCCACTCCAAATATACTTTTATCATCAATTTTCTAATTCTTCCCCATTTTATTAAAGATTTACCCTGAAGGTAAACTCTACACTTTCATCTCCTCCCAAATTAGGGAATTCACTTTCTCTCAACTTTAGAATTTACAACAAATAACTTCCTTGGGGAGTGAACTGGTTGTAGTTATATTCCAATTCTCTTTCCTTCAGGCCTGGTACCTCCTTAAATGCAGTGACTTGACTCAGGTCTCTCCATTTTTAAATTTTTTCTAGCTGTACTGAATCATGTCTAATATTATTTGGAGAGTAGATTGGATGAGTTTCTGACATTTTGGAGTTTCCTAAACTAAGGTTGTCTGAGCAAAACAAAATCTTACCCTTTTAGCTCTGGGTTTTGTTTTTTGTTTTCCTCTCTACATAAAGGTCTGCTAGTGGATACTGGGTTGAGGACAGGGATGATGTATAGTGGCAAGAGACACAAGTAAGAGAATTACTTAGTAATTTCAGAGTACAATTCATTGGGTTAGTTTGCAAGTGCTAGAGCATTAAGGCTAATGGGATAGGGACATTGAGTGATCATAATAGGATTAGTATTCTCTATTGCAATTCCTAATACAGTTAGATTGTTTAAATTCTTAGTTTCTTATCCTGTGGAGGCAAGCTTATTTCTCTATTGTTCTATTTATTGGGAATTAATCTTTTATTTTGTTTGTCATTCTTTTTTTTTTAATTAGTAAGGATTGGAAAAAATGTCTTGTTTTACATCATTGGACAGCCTTCTATTAAAGAATGGTGGAGTTATAGAAATGTTGAGTATAAAAGCCATCAACATTTGAAATAGAAAGTAAGGAATAAACATTCATATCGTGCTTACGATATGCCAGACACTGTGCTAAGAGCCTTTAGAAACATTATCTCATTTGATGCTCACAACAACTTTGTGAGGAATATGAGGCAAGCAAAGATTAAGTGCCTTGTTCAGGACCTCACTCAAGGTTTCCTGACTCCACTGCACTACATGGTTGCCTCAAAGAAAATTATGCTTATTATTGAATGCCATATCATTTATTTGAAGAGAATAAGATAATATTTTTCATGATCTATTTTTCCATGTGATTCTGTAAAAGTAAGTTTGCAAACAATTTTTTTAAAGAACTAGCCACAGCTACTCCTGCCAAGTCTACCCCATTATTTTTTTTCAATGCCCAGAAGCACACACAAAACTTGTTCTTAAAGCTGTCGCTGCTTCTGATCCTAGTTACTAAGGTTTCCAACTGAGGAAATAAAAATTTCAAGCATGAAGATAATTATTCTCCTTAAACAATATACTATTAGCTAGTAAGACAATTCTCTTATTAATTCAAGTATAAAGGTTTCTGGAAAACATCAATAAAAACACATCTTGGTGCTTCTAAAGATGCCAGAAAAGTGCAAGGAAAACCGTCTGAATACTATGTAACAGATTCATCAAATACCTTATCCTGATTAGTGTTACTCTGGGGAGATAAAGCACTATAAAATTAAAGTTGTTCATTCAAAAATTCTGACATCCTAAAACAGTGAGAATAAGTGTGTTTTAGAAGGATGGCTTTGACTTTGTATTCCTCCTTCAAGCAGGAAAAAACTTCTCTTTTTAAATATATTGCAATTTTGCAAATCAAGATGACTATTGCTTTTCAGTCTATTCCTAACTTTTCTTGAATTAAGACAATTTAAATACTGGCTACAGTTTTTGAAGTAGGGCTCCCTGCCTGTCTGCCATTTATTCGTGTGCATGTTCTTCTGGGTTTCTTTGGCCTGTGACTTGTTCAGCAGTGTCTGGCTTGGATGCAAGAACCTCTGGTTGCATCCCATCTCCACTGAATACAATATCTTCAGGATTTGGTGGAGGGGGGCAAAATTCTTCATTTGGCAAGATGTGCTGGAAAATTGTTTGAGCCTGTTTAACAGCATGCTCACTTCCCAAAAAACAGTCTGGTCCAGAGCAGATGTACATGTTTGAAGGTAAGTCATTATAGGAGTCCCTATTAATGCCTGAAGAATCTCTCATGTTGAAATAGAGGGCCCACAGAAGATTTGGCTTTTCTTGTTCCCTTTTGTCCAGCTCCACTTCAGTATAGGGGGTAAATAATTTTTGTACAACCAATTCTAAATCTTCTCTTGCTGTTTTTTTTGAGGACGCACAAGTCAAATGAACAAGATATGTTCCTTTCATGCATGTCATTGTTGAAGAGCACAACTCAATGAGCCGGACAGCAGCAGACCCTGGGTCCACTGATGGTACTGTCAAAATGGAAATGTGCTGATCAGAATCTGCCTTCAGTACAGATCGATCTGTGATCAGCACTGCCCTGGATATCTGCTTATAAGTCACATTTGAACATGTTTTCTCAGAAAGGCAACTATCTTCAACAATAAAATACTTAGCATTTATCCTCTGACCAATGTGATCTATGATTGCCTTGCACTTTCCAGATTCTTTGTCTACTACAAGGCATTGTACTGCATGGTTAAGACAATATATTCCACCAAAGACTGCACACATTCTACAGAAACCTTGTGGTATTTCTCCTTGACCATACAATGGGAACAAAAAGGGAGTGTTGCCATAGTGTCCAAGACACTGAAGAAAGTTTCTTGTTTCTCTGAGGCCATCTAAGGCACTGCTGGATGTCTCTGAAGTCATTGCCATGGAATGAAGAACAAAGTGTCTCAGATTGGGTGTCAATTTTTGAGTTTTTAAGTATTCTGAAAAGGTACTTTCCTCATAAGCTTTGTATTTGTCAGGATGCTGTTCATAGTCCAAACAAAATGTCAAAAATTTCATCAGCATTCTCTTTTCTACCATAGTGAGTTTCTTGCTATTAAAAACATCTGCTCTGGAGCAAGGTACCAGTAGCACATTCTCTTCTTGATATCCAAGAATCCTAGTGACATTTTTGAACTCTGTATAACGACAAACATTTGATTTGATTAAAAGGTCAATTAACAATCCTCGAGAATAAAGAAGCTTAGAGGTCAAATCAATATTAAATTTCCTGTCTTCTTTAACAATTTGGGAGTAAGTAATTCTGTTCTTCTTGGGTGCAGCAGCAACATCTTCTATGAGTGGTACATTTTCAACTTTTTCCTGTTCCAAGGCTGACTGGCTAAAGTCTGTATACTTTTCATTATATTCTTTCTCTAGTGTCACATCTACTTCAAGGTCTTCTAGTGCAGTCTCTGACTCACTGTGTGGTGATGGTAATTCAGATGTATCAGAGAAAGCTGTGTGCATTGAGATTAGAGGGTCATTTGGTCTAGGAGACATCACAGAGACAGGATCTTTCAGCATAGCATTAACTTTTTCAGTGGGATCATCCGAATCCTGACTGGCATAACAAATGACTTCTACATGTTGGATGGTCTGATCTTTCTTTGTAAGAACAAAAGCTTCTTCTGTTTCCAGTATTAGCTCTTGACATGCTGCCCAATCTACTCCAACATCACTTTCTTCCTGATATTCTTTTATCCAAGATAATAATCCTGAAAAATTGAAACCAGCCCAGTTTCCTCCATAATAACTTCTTGAATCAACATGTAGAACACTCTGGCCACTTCTTGAGCAAGCAGCTGCAACAATGGATTCAGGCAAACCAGTTCCTATAATAATCACATCGAATTCTGAAGGGAGTTCATCTGCCATCTTGAGAGGGAAAGAATCACATCTTACTACTTGTTTTTTTTAGTATGACTTACAAACATATCACAAAAAATTGTGCTAACTAGCAAAAATAGTATACAACTTAAAATGTACCAATAAGTGGACTTACAGTGAACTGAGCAACATGAAACCACTAATTTGGACCATTAATTCACAAGTAAAAATAAAAGCAGCAGCAGTAACCGTGGTGGTGGTGGTGGTAATATTGTTACTGGTGATAGTGTGTAAGAAGGTATATAAATTTATTAATGTCAAGAACTCTTGGTTTGGAAACTCCCTCCACTCATGCAATTTTATAAGGGAGCTGACTATAGTACTAAGAAGTTAAATGACTTGCTCAGAATCACAGTTATTATGTGTCCAAGGCAGGCCTTTGAACTAGTTTTTCCTAACTTCATGCCTGGACTTTTAATTACTTTCATCATAACATTGTCTCTCTGAGTCCATCTAAGGTGTTGCTGGATGTCTCTGAGGTGATTGCAATAGAATGAAGGATAAATTGTCATAGGTGAATGTCAATTTTTTGAATTTTTAAGTTTTATGAAAATGTATTTTCCCTATGAACCTTGTATTCAGCAAGGTGCTGTTCATAATCTAAACAAAATGCCAAAAATTTGGGAATTTGGAGTTTGGCAGTTCCGAGTAATAATAAGTAGCTGTAGCAGCAGTAATAATAATAATAGTAGTAATATAATGAAAATCAGGAAGCTAGGTGGCAGAATAGATGATGTTGGGACATAGAGTGAATAACATTTGAATTTAAATTTATCCTTGTCTAATTCTGGGCAAGTCATGAAACCTTTCTCAGCCTCAGTTTCTTCTTACCTTCCAGGGCTGTTGGGAATCAAATAAGATAAAATTTAAAGTAGTCTGTAAAACTTAATCCACTACACAAACAACATTTAGGAAGATTCAAATACTGGATGGATTCAGTTTGCATTTGTATTAATTATAAAAAGAAAAATAGTAGAGAAATAAAATGTTATTTTCTTAAACTTTTAAAAATTCTCTGCAAATAATTAATTCCATTTTACCAGGAACCTTGTTGCATAGAATTGGAATATTACAAATTATCTTTGGCTCTGCATTAAAATTTTGTATGTGTCTGAGATTTTCATATGTCTGTGTGACATAGAACATATAAACAATATGTAAATTCATAGAATGAAGTGGTCTACTTATATAGCTAGAATGAAGATCATTCCTGGTGTCACACTAATATCTCTCATAATATTTTTTTTAAACTAAACAAAGATCTCCAGCATGCTCAGTGAATCCTCCATGGTAAACATATAGCAAAAATAATGATGATGATGATAAAAATGGACAAAAATCATTCAATCATATGTTGGATAGTTTAGTGAACTAAACTAGAGAACTTCAACATATATAAGAAGTCTATTAGTATATATTAGAAAGCAGGTGAAATTGCAATATTTTCATGTATTTTAAACATCAGAACTAGTAAGAATTTACTCCTTTCATTTTGTACTTTATATGAATTTTATACTATATTATATGACTTAAAAGATACTTTCAGACTAAGCCAGCATCTATCTATAATATTTTGGGAAATCAAACCGCTAGTATTTTCAAATCTACCACTTTTGCTTGATGAAGTAATCTTCCTGGGAATCTTTAGAGAGAACTCATATACAGCCCCAGCAGCCTGGGGCACTTCTACCTTAGAGTTAGAATGAAACAGTCTACATACACATTAAGGTAAAAGAGTAAGATCTCACTCTATACAATCACATACTGTGAAAGCCTATCTTCTGTAAGGCATTAAATAAATATGTATCACAGGACTGAATGGGACCAGGTGAAGATTTCTCAAAAAGTCTATGAGATGGAGTGGGCCAGACCATGTGCCTAAGTTTCAGGACATCACATGACTCACAGGAAGTAGACAGCATTGCTGACCATTGGTCAATGGTTACTTCCTTTTCAATCCATTTAATGAGCCCAAGTCTTTTGCTCTTTAACCAAATGCACTATTTCTTGGTCAATGCTGGAAGATGGGAGCTGAGAGGTTCTGGGTCTGCTCAGCAGGTGTGCTTGGGCCTCTCCTTGCAAGGCCCAAATAAATGCTTCCTGTTTGTCTCTGAAGATGCCTCTGAGTAGTCAATTTAGGTGAGGGGGTCTAGCAACCCTCCCACACAGGACTTCTATCTTAGTAGTAGAACTTATAAATTATGAGCTTTTATAGTGTGGTATTTTAAAGTAGAATATTAATCATAACATCATGATGAATATGTTGTTATGGCAGATGATATCACAAGTAGAGACAATGTCATCTGTCATTACAGAACATGATGGTCAAGTTGGCACTTTACATGTTTGAAGTAAATACCTTCCTCTTTCAATACCCAAGGCTGAAATTTCTCAAAGTCTTTCTGTAAGACATTCACTGTGATCAGTGAGGGAAACAATGAGACACTCCTGCAACTGGATCTGAAGGAAGAAAGGAGAAAAAAAAATTCAAATTTACATTAGGTGCAGTGGGAAGTCAATGACTAAGATAAATGACTTGGAGGCTTCTTGGAGTTTCGGTTAAGGGAGTGAAGGCATGCATATAAAACTAAAACAAAATAGCTCATTCCAGGGAATGTATTATCCTATCTCCTACAAAAAGCATTTGAAAACAGCAGCTAGATAGCAATTTTGTAAATTAATTCTCATTATGAGTTTGCTCATTGTAAGAAACAAATAAAAATTCAGAAAGACCCAAAGTATTAGCTAATCTTCTAGGAAACATAGTAAAAGGGAAAAACAAGATAATTATTTATCAAATTCAGACTAAAACTTGTCCCTCTTGCTCTTTTCCAATTCAGAGAAACATTGATGAAATAGCAAAGCTTTGACTAAATGTGACTTCAAGTCTCAAATCAATAATCCTTTATTAAACACTTACTATTGTGGAAATAAATATTTTGAAAGATCTCTTTTAGAAATAAGATGATCTGGGGCAGCTAGGTGGTACAGTGGATAGAGCACCAGCCCTGAAGTCAGGAGGACCTGAGTTCAAATCTGGTCTCAGACACTTCCTAGCTGTGTGACGCTGGGCAAGTCACTTAACCCCAATTGCCTTAGCAAAAAGCAAAAAAAGGGGGCGGAGCCAAGATGGCGAACTGCAGACAGCTTTCTCTGTGAACTCCTGGGACATTCCCTCAAACCCAGACAAAGTAAGCCTTCCAACTGGTTTCTAAGTGAGAGCACCGCCAAGCATTTGGACTACAATGCACTTCTATCAAAGATCTACCACGAAAGAACTCCGGAGAAGGTTAGCCTCAGGGGAAATAAGCCGCTGGTCGCATTCAGACTCCAGCTGTGGCGGAAGTCAGGGCTGCGATAGAGGGGCGGATTTGAGGCACCCAGGAAGCCCCTGGGAGACGCCTGGGCCACTTTGCTCTGCTTGCGGGCAGGTGCTTTGGCAGATCTGCCTTTGGTAAAGGGTGGATCGAAAGCAGCTGAAAACGTGGTCCTAGTGCGAATCTAGCCCGACCAGCCTCAGACCGGAAGTCAACTCGGCAAACTGCCCCAGGGCAAATACAAATTGTTGCAGTTTTCTCTGCTTTTGACCAATATCCTAACTTTAAATCATGAGCAAGAAGCAGAAGAAAGCTCTCACCATAGAAAGCTTTTACGGAGAAAAAATAGAACAGTCCCCAGATCCTGACATTATGAAAACAATCCCAGATGAAGCCACAAAGGCAGACTTAAGTTGTTCTCCCTTTCA
>JAJPUD010002908.1:50549-161170 GCA_023553655.1 Myrmecobius fasciatus
ACTTGATCCGAGATAATGATTGCTACCCCTGCCTTTCTTTGTTCACCTGAAGCATAGAAGATTCTGCTCCAGCCCTTTACCTTCACTCTGTATGTATCTCTATGTTTTAGATGTGTTTCTTGTAAACAACATATTGTAGGATTCTGGCTTTTAATCCAGTCTGCTACCCGTTTCCGTTTTATGGGAGAGTTCATCCCGTTCACATTCACAGTTAAAATAACTATATCTGTATTCGCTGCCATCTTATTTACCCAGAGTTATGATTTTCTCTTCCCTTTCCCCTCTCTCCCTTCCCCCCTCCCCAGTACTTTGCTCTTGAAGACCACCTCCCACCAATAATCCTCCTCCCTTTAGAGTCCCTCCCTCCCCTTTATACCTTTCCCCTAATCCTTCTATTAGTTTATCCCTTTCCTTTTCTTCCCTCCCTCCTACCTTCCCACAAGGAGGGTCAGTGCTTTCTTTGAAGCCAAATGTGTCTGATATACTCTCTTAGAGTCCAATCTAATGAGAGTAAGGTTTACACAATCAATACTCATCGCCCTCCCTTCTTCCCCTCAATTATATTAGATCTTCTATGTCTCTTTATGAGATTTTGCCTTATTTTACCTCCTATATTTTTACTTTATTTTGCCTCCTTTTCCCCTCTCCCCCCTTTTTCTTTTTCAGTATGGTATCCCTTCCACCTCGAATTTCTTTTCCATTATTATCAAAGAAAAATCAAATTATACTGCCATTCTTTAAAAGATACCTATAGTAGGAATATAGTTCTCAAGAGTTTTCCTTTTTACCTTTTTATGTTTCTCTTGAGTTCTCTATTTGGAGGTCAAATTTTTTGTTCAGATCAGGTCTTTTCATTAGAAATAGGTGAAATTCTCCCGTATCATTGAATGACCATCTTCTTCCCTGGAAGATGATGCTCATTCTAGCTGGATAACTTATTCTTGGCTGTAATCCAAGTTCTTTTGCCTTTCAGAATATCTGGTTCCAGGCCCTTCGATCCTTCAATGTGGAAGCTAACAGATCCTGTGTAATTCTAATGACAGTTCCTCGGTATTTGAACTGTTTCTTTCTAGCTGCTTGCAATATCTTTTCCTTGGTGCGATAGTCCTGAAATTTGGCCACGATATTCCTTGGGGTTTTAATTTTGGGGTCTCTTTCTGGAGGTGATCGGTGAATTCTTTCAATGCCAATTTTGCCTTCTGATTCTAAAACATCAGGGCAATTCTCTTTCATGATTTCCTGGAAGATAGCATCCAGGTTCTTTTTTTCATCGTGGCTTTCAGGGAGTCCAATAATCCTTAAATTGTCTCTCCTGGATCTGTTTTCCAAGTCAGTTGTTTTTCCTAGGAGATATTTCATATTTTCTTCTATTTTTTCATTTTTTTGTTTTTGTTTAACTGATTCTTGAAGTCTTATTGAGTCATTTACTTCTATTTGTTCAATTTTAATTTTTAAAGTATTATTTCCATCAGTTATCTTTTTTAGCTCCTTTTGTAGCTCGCCAATTGAATTTTTTGATTCAATGCATTCTTTTTCCATTTTGCCAGTTTTATTTTTCAGTGAATTGTTGTCTTTTTCCAATTCACCAATTTTGCTTTTCAGTGAATTGTTGTCTTTTTCCAATTCACCAATTTTGATTTTCAGTTCACCATTTTTATTTTCCAGTGAATTGGTGATTTTTTCCAATTCACCAATTTTGTTTTTCAGTGAACTGTTTTCTTTTTACAATTCACCAGTCCTATTTTCCAGTTTTTGATATTTCTGTTGCCCTGATCTCAATTTACTTCCCCATTCTTCTTCTAGCTCTCTTTTGAGATTCTTAATGCAATCATCCAGGTAAGCCTTATGAAAGGGAGAACAACTTAAGTCTGCCTTTGTGGCTTCATCTGGGATTGTTTTCATAATGTCAGGATCTGGGGACTGTTCTATTTTTTCTCCGTAAAAGCTTTCTATGGTGAGAGCTCTCTTCTGCTTCTTGCTCATGATTTAAAGTTGGGATATTGGTCAAAAGCCGAGAAAACTGCAACAATTTATATTTGCCCTGGGGCAGTTTGCCGAGTTGACTTCCGGTCTGAGGCTGGTCGGGCTAGATTCGCACCAGGACCACGTTTTCAGCTGTTCTCGATCCACCCCCTTCCAAAGGCAGATCTGCCAAAGCACCTGCCCGCAAGCAGAGCAAAGTGGCCCAGGCGTCTCCCAGGGGCTTCCTGGGTGCCCAAAATCCGCCCCTCTATCGCAGCCCTGACTTCCGCCCCGGCTGGAGTCCAATCGGGACCAGAGGCCGATTTCCCCTGAGGCTAACCTTCTCTGGAGTTCTTTCAAGGTAGATCTTTTATAGAAGTGTGTTGTAGTCCAATTGCTTGGCGAGGACCTCACTCAGAAACCAGTTTTAAGGCTTACTATGTCTGGGTTTGAGGGAATGTCGGAGGGAGTTCACAGAGAAAGCTGTTCGCAGTTCGCCATCTTGGCTCCGCCCCCCCTACTATAGATATTTCAATCTTTTTTTCTTCTTTGTTTAATATTAGATATGTAGACCACTATGTCTCTTTCTAATTACTAGCAACATTTTATTCCTTGGAGCTTCAGTTTTAACAATCATTATTAAGCATTTTGATTTGGAGATTTCTTTTTAGTGGTTATCCTCATGCTTTATTTTTAAATTTTTAAAATTTATTTTATTAAAAAAACAATAAGAAAAAAAGAAAAACAGAAAAGGAATACAAAAAAACCCAAAAGAGAACTTTGTCATGTGTGCAGAAGAGCATTTGAGAGGATTTAAAATATATAACAAATTACCAGTTCAAGAGGGGATATATAATAGTAGAAGAAATTATATTCATGAGTGTCCATCTTTTCTTTACTTCCTTGTAGGTTGTTCTTTTGTTCTTTGCTGTACATCTTTTTTATTTTATTCTTTTTTCCCTCTTTTCATTCTCCCACCTTCCCCAAGAAGGCTATAGTTAAGCAAGTATATTTATGTATATATTTTTAGATAAATACACACCTCCCCACCCCTCCACACACACACCTGCCCCACATATACACATATATTTCCTGTCCCTATTAATTCTTTGCTTTAATTTTGTCCCTTAAGTTATTTTGTTATTACTCCCCATATGGATCCTTCTCTTAAACTCTTCTATCTTTTGCTTCCCCCTCCACCCATCTCTCCCCACTTATTTCTTTTTAGATTTTTGAGGGTACACTTTTGAGGGTGCTATATGTAAGTGTTACCTATTTAACCCATTCCTATTGTGAGTAGGTTTTCAGAACTACAAGCCCTCCTCTCCCTTCTAATGCCTCTGTTAGTATTTTTCCTCTATACCTCATTTGTACAACCTAATTACTATTTTTACCTTACCTCTGTCCCAGTCTTTCTCTTGAACTACTTAAATGCTGATATCAGTCTTAAACATATGATATATATTTCTCAAGAAAAAACATAAACAATTTATGTTAATTCTTTGGAACTGATCTTTGTTACTGGCTCTTGTATATTAAATTTTCTATTCAGTTCAGATTTGGTTGATAGAAATTCTTATAAGTTGTAAGCTTATTTAATGTTCATTTTTTCTCATTCAATATTATAGATAATTTTGTTGGATATGATTTATTAGCCATAGGCCTCGTTCTTTTGACTGCTGGTATACATGATTCCAGGTTTTTTATTGTGGCTGCTGCTAAGTCCTATACAATTCTAATTGTAGTTCAATATATTTGATTTTTTTTCTTATTTCTTGCAAAATTTTATCTTTGATCTGGGGATTTTAAAATTTGACAATAATATTGCTATGGGTTTTCCACAAAGAAAATCCATTTGAAGTGTTGTTCAGTGGCTTTTTCTATTTCTATTTTCCCTTCATGTTCTATAACCTCCAAGATAATTTTCTTGGATTATTTCTTGCATTATTGTGTCAAGGTTTTTTTCTGGTCACAGCTTTCAGCTAGTCCAACTATTCTTAAATTTTCTCTTTTTGATCTGTACTCCAGATCTGTTGTTTTTATTTTAAGATGTTTCACATTCTGTTCTATTTTTTCATTCTTTATAATCTGCTTTGTTATTTCTTGGTCTCTCATAACTTTACTGGCCTAATTCTAATCTTTAAAGAATTATTTTCATCTTTGAGACTATATCTTTTCTTTGTAGTTGGTTAACTTTTCCCCCCTAATCTTCTTATTTTTCTTGGATGGTTTTTATTTAATTAGTTAATTTTTAGTTTTTCAACAATTTCTTTCATTTGATTTTTAAATTTTCTTTTCAAGTTTTTCTATAAATTATCTCTGAGCAGGGAGCCATCTAATATGACACTTTGGGGTAGAAGAACTTGTTTTACTTCAGTGAGCTCCTGTGAAGATGAACCTTGATAAACTCTTTCCCCCTAATCTTTTTGTTTTCTTGGATGGTTTTAACTTAATTAGTAAATTTTTAGTTTTTCCTCAATTTCTTTCATTTGACTTTTAAATTCTTTTTTGAGATTTTCTATGAATTCTCTCTGGACAAGGAGCCATCTAATATGACACTCTGGGGTAGAAGAAGCTTGCTTTACTTCAGTGTCCTCCTGTGAAGATGAACCCTAGTCTTTCTGTTTCTATAATACATTTATAAGGTTGCATTCTTTCTTCTTTGCCAATTCATTTTTTTAAGAAAAAAATTAGTGTAAACACCTCTAATTGTGGAATGGGGGGACGGTGCTTCAAACTTCATTTCAACTCTCCCCTCTGACCTGGAAGGCCAAACCAAGAGATCCACTGTCTTGCAAGTGCCCACAGCCAGCAGCATCCCTACCTTATTGCTTTGCACTCACTCACCAGGTGTGCTGGCTCCTTCCCAAGCACGGCACAACTGGGCCTGGCATTCCTAATCAACTGAGGTTTCACTCAGTCTTCCCACACCCAGATCTTCCTGTAAAACTCAGCTAGCTCCAGGGGTCCCCAAATGGTGTTTCTGTTGAGCTATCCTGGAAGTGTTTGCACTTCACGAAGGTTAATCCCTGGGCTGAGGGTTTTTGGAACTTCTTGAGTTGTACCAGAAAAACCCCTGTTCTGTCCAAGGCTTCTTGATTTTTCACCAGTCTATGTTTGCAATGAGGTGCAAATTGGTTCTATTTATGGGGGAAATCTGGAGAGCTTGAAATTTAATGACCTACTCCACCATCTTCTCAGAACCCTTCCCCCTCTGGTTGTATTTTAACTTTGCTCTCTGCTTCAAATACTTGTGTATTTTCCTTTTGTGATTTCCTGACATTTTTTTCTCTTATAATTTATTATTTATTTAAAAATGTATTTCTTTTTAAATTTTGAGGCCCAAATTCTTTCCCTTCCTCTCACCCTCTCCCCAACCAACAAGAACACAAGCAATATGATACCAATTATACATGGGAAATCATCTAAAATATTTCCATATTAGTCATATTTCCAAAAAGCAAAAAAATAAAGAAAGTGAGAAAATTATATTTCAATTTGCATTCAGATTTCATCAGTTTTCTTTCTGGAGGTGGATACTAATTTTTCATCATGAGTTTTCTGGAATTCATCTAAGTCTTGCCATGTTTTTCTTAAATCACCCTCCTCATCATTTCCCATAACCACATAGTACTCCATCAGAATCATATGCCACAACTTAGTCATTCCCCAAGTGATGAGCATCCTTTTGATTTCCAATTCTTTGCCATCACAAAAAAGAGCTGCTATAAATATTTTTATAAATACAAGTCTTCTCCCTTTTATTCTGATCTTTTTGAAATAAAGACATTATAGCTCTTTCTGTATATAGTTCCAAACTGTTTTCCAGAATGATTGGACCAGTTCATTATTGTACCAATAGTTTGTAAGTATATATTTTTCCATATTCCCTCTAACAGTTGCCAATTCTGAGAGGTGTGAAGTGGTACCTCAGAGTTGTTCAATTTGCATAGTGATTTAGAGTATTTTTTTTCAGCTGACTACAGATAGTTTTGATTTCTTCTGAAAAAAAAAGCCTGTTTATATCTTTTGACATTTTATCAATTGGAGAATGGCTCTTATTTTTATGTTTGATTAAGTTTTATACTTGGTACATATTTGAGAAATGAATCTTATCAAAGAAACTTATAAAATTTTCTAATGTTACTTCATTGTCTATGGTACCTTTTAGTAAAATGTGGTTTTCCTGATTATCTTTTTTAATTAGGTATATTACTGCTTTGGTTTTGTCTCAGATCATGATTGCTATGCTTGCCTCTTTTTTTTTTGAAGTTCATCTGAAGAATATTAGATTCTGTTTCAGCCCTTTATTTTAACTCAGTAAAGTGTGTATCTTATAACAACATACTGTTGGATTCTGGCTTTTAATGCATTTTGCTTTCCACTTCTGTTTTATGAGTAAGCTCCTGCCATTCACATTCACTGTTATGACTACTTTGTATTTCCTTCCATTACATTTTCCCTTTTTTTTCTTTTCTCTTTTAATACTGTCCCTTTTCTTTTTTTATTATTATTTTTTATATAAAGCTTTTTATTTACAAAACATGAGTGACCTTTCAACATTGACCTTTGCAAACATTTTTTTTCCCAAGCTTTTCCCCTCCTTCCCCCCACCCCCACACCTAGATGACAGGTAATCTAATACATGCTAAATAGGATAAATTATATGACAAATACAATACATGTATACATATCTATACAGTTATCTTACTGCACAAGAAACATCAGATCTAGAAAGAGAAGAAGAAAAATAACAACCTAAGAAGGAAAACAGAATGCATGGAAATATTCACAGAAAGCATTAAAATGCTGTGTTGTGGTTCACTCTCAGTTCCCACAGGCCTCTCTCTGGATGTATATGACTATCTTCATCGCAGCACAACTGGTTTGAATCACATCATTTTTGAGGAGAACCATGTCCATCAAAATTGATCATCGTATAGTCTTGTTGCTGTGTATAATGTTCTCCTGGTTCTGCTGATTTCACTCAGCATCAGTTCATGCAAGTCTCTCCAATCCTCTCTGAAATCCTCCTGTTGGTCATTTCTTACAGAACAATAATATTCCATAACATTCATATACCATAATTTATTCAGCCATTCTCCAATTGATGGACATCCTTTCAATTTCCAGTTTCTTGCCACTACAAAAAGGGCTGCCACAAACATTTTTGCACATGTGGGTCCCTTTCCCTCCTTTAAAATCTCTTTGGGATATAGGCCCAGTAGAAACACTGCTGGGTCAAAGGGTATGCACTGTTTGATAACTCTTTGAGCATAGCTCCAAATTGCTCTCCAGAATGGTTGGATCCGTTCACAGTTCCACCAACAATGTATCAGTGTCCCAGTTTTCCCACCTCCCCTCCAACAGCTATTATTATCATTTCCTGTCATTTTGGCCAATCTGACAGGTGTGTAGTGGTATCTCAGAATTGTCTTAATTTGCATTTCTCTGATCAATAGTGACTTGGAGCACCTTTTCATGTGACCGGAAATAGTTTCAATTTCTTCATCTGAAAATTGTCTGTTCATATCTTTTGACCATTTATCCATTGGAGAATGGCTTGAATTCTTATATATTTGAGTCAATTCTCTATATATTTTAGAAATGAGGCCTTTATCAGAACCTTTGGATGTAAAAATATTTTCCCATTTTACTGCTACCCTTCTAATCTTGTCTGAATTCATTTTGTTTGTACAAAAACTTTTTAACTTGATATAGTCAAACTTGTCTATTTTGTGATTAATGATGACCTCTAGTTCTTCTTTGGTCACAAATTCCATCCCCCTCCACAGGTCTGAGAGGTAAACCATCCTACATTGTTCTAATTTGTTTATAATAGCATTCTTTATGCCTATATCATGAATCCATTTTGACCTTATCTTGGTATTCCGTGTTAGGTGTGGGTAAATGCCTAATTTCTTCCATATTAGTTTCCAGTTATCCCAGCAGTTTTTGTCAAATAGTGAGTTTTTATCCCAAAAACTGGGGTCTTTGGGTTTATCAAACACTAGATTACTATTGTCGCTGAGTATTTTGTCCTGTGAACCTAACCTATTCCACTGATCCACTAGTCTATTTCTTATCCAGTACCAAATGGTTTTGGTGACCACTGCTTTATAATATAGTTTTAGATCTGGTGCAGCTAGGCCACCCTCATTTGCATTTTTTTCATTAATTCCCTTGAAATTCTTGACCTTTTGTTTTTCCAGATGAATTTTGTTGTTATTTTTTCTAGTTCAGTTAAATAATCTCTTGGGAGTTTGATTGGTATAGCACTAAATAGATAGATTAGTTTAGGTAGTATTGCCAACTTTATTATATTAGCGTGACCTATCGAAGAGCACTTGATGTTTTTCCAATTGTTTAGATCTGACTTTATTTGTGTGGAGAGTGTTTTGTAGTTTTGCTCATATATATCCTGACTTTCCCTTGGCAGATATATTCCCAAATATTTTATACTATCAATAGTTATTTTGAATGGAATTTCTCTTTGTATCTCTTGCTGTTGCACTTTGTTGGTGATGTATAAAAATGCTGATGATTTATGTGGATTTATTTTGTATCCTGCAACTTTGCTAAAGTTGTGGATTAATTCTAATAGTTTTTAGTTGATTCTCTAGGGTTCTCTAAGTAGACCATCATATCATCTGCAAAGAGTGATAATTTGGTTTCCTCATGACCTACTCTAATTCCTTTAATCTTTTTTTCTTGTCTTATTGCCAAGGCTAGCATTTCTAATACAATATTGAACACTAATGGTGATAGTGGGCAACCTTGTTTCACCCCTGATCTTATTGGGAATGGTTCCAGTTATTACCATTACATATGATGCTAGCTGATGGTTTTAAATAGATGCTACCGACTATTTTAAGGAAAAGTCCATTAATTCCTATACTCTGTAATGTTTTTAATAGGAATGGATGTTGGATTTTATCAAATGCTTTTTCTGCATCCATTGAGATTATCATATGTTTTTTGTTAATTTGGTTATTAATATAGTCAGTTATGTTAATAGTTTTCCTAATATTGAGCCATCCCTGCATTCCTGGTATAAATCCTACTTGGTCATGGTGTATTATTCTGGGAATGATTTTCTGTAATCTCTTTGCTAATATTTTATTTAAGATTTTTGCATCAATATTCATTAAGGAGATTGGTCTATAATTTTCTTTCTCTGTTTTTGTTTTACCTTGTTTAGGTATCAGTACCATGTCTGTATCATAAAAGGAGTTTGGTAGGAGTCCTTCATTCCCTATTTTTTCGAATAGTTTATATAATATTGGAGTTAACTGTTTTTTAAATGTTTGGTAGAATTCACATGTAAATCCATCTGGTCCTGGGGATTTTTTCTTAGGGAGTTGATTAATGACTTGTTCTATTTCTTTTTCTGGGTATAAAATATCAGGGCAGTTTTCTTTTATGATTTCCTGGAAGATAGTGTCTAGGTTCTTTTTTTCATCATGGCTTTCAGGAAGCCCTATAATCCTTAGATTATCTCTCCTAGATCTATTTTCCAGGTCAGTTGTTTTTCCTAGGAGATATTTCATGTTTTTCTCTATCTTTTCATTTTTTTGTTTTTGTTTGACTGATTTTTGAAGTCTTGATGAGTCATTCATTTCCAGTTGTTTGATTCTAATTTTTAATGTCTTATTTTCTTCAGTTACTGTTTTTAGTTCCTTTTGCAATTGACCAATTACATTTTTTTGTTCATTGCATTCTTTTTCCATTTTTTCTATTTTATTTTGCAGTGATCTCATTTCGTTTCCCCATGTTTCTTCTAACTCTCTTTTAAGATTTTTTATGTAATCTTCAAAGAAAGCCTTGTGACATGGAGACCAATTTATGTCTCTCTTTGGGGCTTTTTCTGGAGTTGCTTTACCTTTAGGGGCCTCAGGATTTGAGGTCTGTTCTTCCCTCTCTCCATAAAAGTTGTCTATGGTGAGAGCTCTTTTTGGTTTTTTATTCATTTTTTTTTAACGGTGTGAGGTCTGTTTAGGGCAAAGGTGGGACAGCTGCTTTAATTTGCCCTGGGGCAGTTCTGCTGATTGAGTTATTTCAGGAACTGGGCAGTTCTGCTGATTGAATTATGTCAGGTGCTGGGCAGTTCTGCTTTAGTTCACCCTGGGGCAGTTCTGCTGATTGAATTATTTCAGGTACTGGGCAGCTCAGCTGATTGATTTATTTCTGGTGCCGATCAGTCCTGTTGATTGATTGATTGCTTTAAGGTGCTGTGTAATGGCAGCTAGATCTCATGTTCATCAGGGGTTCAGTGGTTCACAATCTATCCCCCTCAAAAGGCAGACCCTCCAAACCACCTGCCCACAATCAGGACAGATTGTTCCAAGAGGCCCCCAGAAGACTCCCAGGTGTGTGAAAAGCACAACGCTCCCACTCCTGTTCCGACTCCTGTTCCAGCTCCCTGCTCCAGCTCCCTGCCCCGATCTCCCTGTGCTGCAGTCTGGGTTCAGTAGACCACCCCCCCTGCCCAATTAAAACACACCTGTTTTGAGGTTCTTCCAGAGTATATTCTTCTAGAATCGTGTTGTTCTCCAGATATTGTGGATTTTTTTGCTTCAGAATCAGTCTAGAGGTTTCATATGTTGTTGGTTTGAGGGGAGGTTAGAGGAGGTTACAGAGACTCCTGTCTGATCTCCGCCACCATGGCTCCACCCCCGGAAGGAAGTCAATCCTGTCCCTTTTCAAAAGCTGAGTTGCTTCTAGTCTCCCTTAATCTACCTTTCCTTTTATCATCCCCTTCCTTTCTCTGTATTAAGATTTTCTAGTTTTTACAATAAGCTACTTATTTTTCTGTCAAGTTGTTGACATTACAGTTGCTGCTGTTGTTTATCAGGACCTATACTGCTTCCTTAATTTCTTTTACTGGATACTTCACTCACTCTAAGAGACTGGGATCAATTAATTCCTATACCCTGAAGATCTTCTCATAATTACTACAGAATCATTCACTTATTCTCTAGTTTTAACCTGAAATTTCCTTTTACCATAGTATTGATTTATTTCTGAGAACTACAGACCTCTGAATCACTGCCAAGGGCAGATTCTACAAGTAGACTAGAGAAGATCCACTTAATAGATTATTACTTTCAAATAGTTCTCATTTCTGCAAGTGCTAGTAACACTATCCCAGGGAATCTTTAGCCCTACTCCTTAGTTTGAGAATAGAGGCAGGAACCACATAGGAAATAACAATACAGAACCTTTAGTTTTTAGCCTAAAATTGTTAGCTTAAGTGAAATGAGCAGAACCAGGAGATTATTATACATGACAACAGTAAGATTATAGAATGATCATTTCTGATGAACATGACTCTTATCAGCAATGAGATAATTCAAGCCAGTCCCAATGGTTATGTGATGAGGAGAGCCATTTGCATCAAGAGGGAAAACTGTGGGAACTGAATGTGGACCACAACATAGTAGTATTTTCACTTTTTTTGTTGTTGTTTGCATGCATTTTATTTTCTTTCTTATTTTCTTTCTTTTTTGATCTGCTTTTTCTTGTGCAGCATGATATTGTGGAATGGATAGAAGAAATGCACATGTTTAGAATATATTGGATCACTTGCCATCTGGAGAAGGGGTTTGGGGAAGGGAGAGAGAAAAACTGGAACACAGGATTTTATAGGGATGAATGTTGAAAATTATCCTTGTATATTTTTGAATATAAAAAGCTTTAATTAAAAAAAACAGCTTTTAGCATGGAGTTTATTCAATCTTCAGCATGGGATGATGATGAAAGTAGAATAGTATCAATGACATAATAGTTCTTTATGGTTTTTTTTTCTTTTTTAAAGGGAATTATTTTATGTAATTTAAAAAAATACATTTTTCCTCTTTTGTTACTCTTTTTTTATTTTTACTTCAGTGGTCACAGTTTTTATGTGTTGGTAGAGGGAGCTGTCTCACTAATATTCTTTCTAATATACTGTTGCTAATATGATTCTATTACTAATAACTTTCATTTACGTAGAATTTTAAGGTTTAAAAAGCTACTTTCCCCCAATAATTCTTAAAACTAAATAGTGCAGGGGCAGCTAGGTGGTACAGTGGATAGAGCACCAGCCCTGAAGTCAGGAGGACCTGAGTTCAAATCTGATCTCAGATACTTAACACTTCCTAGCTGTGTGACCCTGGGCAAGTCACTTAACCCCAATTGCCTCAGTAAAAAGCAAAAACAAACAAAAAAAACTAAATAGTGCAAAAATGCAACTAGGTGGCTCAATGGATAGAGTTCCAGGCCTGGAGTTTAGGAAGACTCATTTTCCTGAGTTAAAATCTGGCTTCAAAAACTTATTTGCCATGTGCCCCTGAGCAAGTCACCTAACACTGTTTGCCTCAGTTTCCTCATTTGTAAAATTGAGCTGAAGAAGGAAATCACAAACCCCCTCAGTATCTTTGCCAAGAAAACTCCAAACACTGAAAAATGCCTGAACAACAAATAAAGTAGTACAAGTATGTTAATTTTTATTTTACAGATTAGAAAATTGAATATCTGAGCTGTTAAGTAACTTGTGAAAGATCATAACTGGTAAGTGAAAAAGATAATATTGAAACCCATATCTTCTGACTCTGACTCTAAAATTCTCCTCTACAACATGTTATCTTATTATTGTATTTACCTGTGCCTATTTCCATTTATTAAATGGAAATAACATTTGAGAATTTTGTGATTAATCACAGGGAAGTTTTTCATTTTATCCAGAATACACATAAATGTATCAGATTTAACTTCTAAATTATCAAATGCCTTTGTTGCACTATGAAAAGTATTTTCCCATTTTACAATTATTTCAAAATAATAGTTAGCCAAGGGACACACTTAAATGCAAAGACAATCAAATAGTATAGTAATGACAAAACACAACCCCTCAAAAATCTTGAGTTCATTCTCATATAAGACCAAAACTTTGACACGATAGTGTCAAACAGAATTGTCTCCTCACAGGATATATATTGACTTAGAAAACCATAAATTATAGCAGAATCAAGGTGGCAGAATCAGAGTCAACATTATTGCCTTAGGTCTTTTATAACATCCTCCATAACAACTTAGAATGTATAAAAGGTTGGATTCTGCTGAGGAAAGCTGAGAAAATGTCAGGAGTAAGTCACCTAGGGCAGCTTAGGGAGAAAGAGGCCTATTGACATAGTAGTGGTAGTATAGGAGTGGTAGTGGAGGCAACAGCACATGGGAGCATTTCAGTGTCCAGGAATAGTAAGGGAACTGAACACCAAGGCAGGGAACTCCTAGGCCCAAAGAGATCCAGGGGGCACTTGGATCAGGAGTGGCTCAGTTCTGGGCCACAATTTCAGGATAAAGAGAAGTAATCATAATCCTGAGGAAACGGAAACCCTGTGTAGGTAAACAATGATCTAGAACCATAGGTAAATGGTTTTGAGCCTAAGAGCAGAGTGGAGATTCAGTATAACCATTAACGGCGGAGTGAAAAGGTGACTCTCTGCGTCCTCCTCCGATCTTCTCTCAAATCAACAATAAAATAAGCCTCTGAACTGATCTTCAAGTCAACGAATCAGGAAATATTTGGATACTGCTTGCAGATATCTCTGAAAAACTTCATATCAGTTTTGTCTAACTCGGACAGAGGGATAAAGAGAGGACTCCGGTGTCAGAGAACTCTGGTGTAGGCCAGAAGTGAGGGTGGGACTCAGTTCAGCTCATCTTGGCAGAAACTCCAAATTCTAAACTCCAAATTCCAAACACCTGGAGTTTATCTGAGGCACTCGGGACACTCTGCCCTGATTGGGGGCAGGTGTTCGGGCAGACTTGCCTTGTTTAAGGAGTAATTCTGACTTAGTCCTAGCCCCCACCGGCCCAGCACCTTAAGTTAATTCGCCAAAGTGCCCCAGGGCAAAGATCTTCAGCTGCCTTTTCAGCCGCCATTTTTTCCCTACCTTAAAGAGATATCCACGCTGTCTAAAAAAACAAAAACAAAAACAAAAACAAAAACAAAAACAAAAAAAAAACGAAGAAGCAAAAGAGAGCTCTCACCATAGACAGCTTTTATAAAGAGAAAGAAGTGATGACCCCAGATCCTGAGGTTCCTTTAGACAAAACTCCAAAGGAAGTTATTAAAGACCATCACTGGTCACTTTTTCAAAAGGCCTTTCTGGAAGATTGCTTAAAGAACCTAATAAAAGAGCTGGAGGATAAATGGGAAAATAAATTGAAATCAGTGCAAGAAGGATACAATATCTTTCAAGAAGGATATGATGCCCTGCAAAAGAGATATGAAAAAGACACCAATTTATTGAAAAATAAAATTAGTGAAGTGGAAAAAGAGTGCAATGAACAAAAAAATTCAATTGGCCAGTTACAAAAGGAGCTTAAAAAGGTAACTGAAGAAAACAACACTTTAAAAATAAGAATTGAACAAATGCAAGTGAATGACTCAATAAGACTTCAAGAATCAGTCAAACAAAAACAAAAAAAAAAGAAAAATTAGAAGAAAATATGGAATATCTCCTAGGAAAAACAACTGATCTGGAAAATAGATCTAGGAGAGACAATCTACTGATTATTGGGCTTCCTGAAAGCCATGATGAAAAAAAGAATCTAAACACTATCTTCCAGGAAATCCTGAAAGAAAACTGCCCTGAGATTGTAGAATCAGAAGGCAAAATCACCATTGAAAGAATACACTGATCACCTCCTGAAAGAGACCCCAAAATTAAAACCCCAAGGAATATCGTGGCTAAATTTCAGGACTATTAGCACCAAGGAAAAGATTCTGCTAGCAGCTAGAAAGAAACAATTCAAATACCAAGGATCAATAATTAGAATCACACACGATCTGTCAGCCTCCACATTGAAGGATTGAAGTGCCTGGAACCAGATATTCCAAAGGGCAAAGGAACTTGGATTACAGCCAAGAATAACTTATCCAGCTAGAATGAGCATTATCCTCCAGGGAAGAAGATAGTCATTCAATGATATAGGTGAATTTCACCTATTTCTAATGAAAAGACCGGATCTGAACAAAAAATTCGACACCCAAACATAGAACTCAAGAGATGTATAAATAAAAGATAAAAAGGAAAGGACTCTTGAGAACTTTATTTCTACTAGGGGGATACTTAAAGTTTGGAGGTATAATTAACTAGATATTACTTTGATAATATGAAAAAGAGAACTAGAGGGGGAAAGGCTGTCATACTGGGGAAAAGAGGGGAAAAGTGGTAAAATAAGATCTAAAAAAAAGGAGGTAAAAACAATGTAAAATCTCTTGAAGAGGCAAAGAAAACCTAATATAATTGACAGAAAGAGGGGAGGGAGATGAGCATTGTGTAAATCTTACTCTCATCAGGTTGGGCTCTAAAAATGTATATCAGACACTTGATTTCACATAGAAACTTGTCTGTTGCTAGAGGGAAGTGGGAGGGAAAGGAGGAAAAGAAAGGGATAAACTAATAGAAGGGAAAATAGAAGAATCAGGAGAAAGGAGTAAAAACAGGGGGAAGGGATCTAAAGGGTGGAGTATTGTTTGGGGTAGGGGGTCATCAAAAGCAAAGTACTGAGGAGGGGGGAAGGGAGAAAGGGGAAAGGAAAGGGGAAAACATAACTTGGGTAAATAATATGGCAGGAAATAAAGAATTAGTTATTCCATCTGTGAATGTGAATGGGATGAACAGTATAACCATTAACTCCACACATTTTATTCTATTGTAGAATAAATGGGATAGAATACATCAGGGGAAAAAAAAACAAAACAAAACCAAGAAGAAATCAGTGGTTCACTTATTTTGAGCTTGAATATTCTTCTAGTGAGCTAAAAGTGATTAAGCTCAGTAGCAGTCTAAAAACAACAACAAAAAAAAAACATATACAAAAATATATATGTGAACAGATCAAAACCTAAGTGAAAAGCTTTTTAAGTGAAGATCACGGTATTTTTCTTCAGAACACAGTATTCTGAAAGTGCCAAAAACTTACAGGCCCAGGATGAGCTGTGAAAATAGCAGAAAGATATAAAAGACACAAGTTTAAAACAGACATCCCATCCCCACATTCCCATCACAACCTTCTGAAGTGAACAGAACCCAAACCTAACCTTAAAGAATAGGTTGGAAAAAATAAGCAAACGAATAACAAGATAAGACAACAATAAAAAACTACTGTGGTGAGAGGAAAGATCAAGACATAAATTTAAAAGAAGACAATAACTTCAAATATATATAAAGTGTCACAAGCCCAACATGAATTCATAGAAGAGTTAAAGAAGGACATTATAAATAAGAGCAAAAAAATTAAAAATCAAATAATACTATAATTAAAAAAGAAACGATAGCAATACCACAAAATTATAAAAGAGAGTAACTTGGCAAAAGAGATTAAAAATTCTGAAGAAAATAATTCTTCAAAAATTAGAATTGGTTAAGTGATAAAAGAGGTACAGAAACTCACTGAAGAAAATAAATCCTTTAAAATTAGCAAAGTGGAAGCTAATGATCCCATGAGATATCAAGAAACAATCAAGAAAAATAAAAAGACTGATGAAAGAAAATGAGAAAAATCTCTTATGAAAAACCAAAGACCTGGAAAGTAGATAAAAAAAAAGGAGAATTAAGATTCATTGGACTATCTAAAAGCTACCAAAAAAAAAACATCATAGATAAAATTTCAAGAAGTCATAAAGGAAAGCTGTGGAAAAGTTTTAGAAACAGAGCAGAGTAGAAATATAAAGAATTTATTGGTCATCTCCCAAAAGAAACACCAAAATGAAAACTTCCAGAAATACAGTTAAAATGCAAAACTTCTAGGTCCAGGAGAAAATACTACAAGTAGCCAGAAAGACCAAATTCAAGTACTATGGGGATATTTTAAGGATCAAGGAAAAAATACTGCAAGTAGTCAGAAAGATTTCAAATACTATGAAGCCACAGTAAAGATCACACAAAACTTTGCAGTTAACACAATATTGGAATAGAATCAGTGCCAAATAGCTTATTATAATAATGTCAGGATCTTGGTTGTCTAACAAATGCAAGAAAAATATATATTTCCCTGGTGCTTGTAAATCTAATCAAAGGATTCTAAATTAGTAAGAACTAAGTACCATTGAGAGAAACCACAATTCAGTCAGAAGATTAGCAACTGAGACACTTAAAAATTCATTGGAAGCAAAAGCTAAGAAATGTAGCTAGTATACAAGACAAATCAGAAGTCCTAAAAAGTCTTTTTTTTTCTTTGCATCAGTGAAATTTGTTGGAATGAAAGCTATTACTGTAATATCATTTGATTAGGTAGAACTTATTGAAAAGAAATAAGATAAGTAGAAGACTGGTAGGGTAAGGTAGATATGTATTGAGAAAATAGAGTAGAAGCACATTTGTATGAAAATCAATGAGGGAAAAAAATCAACTGTATCACTAGCATATGGTATAGTATATTTAGATATTAAAAGGAAATAGATGATGAATTGAGGAAATAAATTATATATAGATGGACAGATACATGGCATAGTGGAGATGGCAGACTTAAACTGTCTAGCTATCTGTTGCAGATCTCACTCTCCCAAAAGTAGAGCATATAATTCCTTCTTGACTGGCCTAAATGATAACTCACTCTTTCAATATGGAGGAATTCTATTTTGGACATGATTTTCATCAATATGGAAGAAGTGGCTGCTATAGAGGAAATTCTAGGAAACTTTAGGAAGAAAAGAGAAGACACTCCTTGTAGTTTGTGATAAAGAAAGAAAGAAAAGCTAACTATAATATGATATACAATCTGGATTTTGAGAGAAAAAAATTTATAATTTAAGTGAAGGATAGATAGGATTTTGTGGATTAAAGCTTTCCAAAGGAAGTGGGTCCAGGAGTGATAAATTTGAAATTATAAAGACAAATAATAATTTAAAAAAATTCACAGGGTCTTTAGACATCTACCAAATTGGAAGATCTCAGACCCTACATGAGTGGAAACTTTTATATTCCCAGGCAATCTGCAAGACAAACCAATATGGCCAGAGAGCCTGAGGAAGCTCCTTCATGAAGGCACAGATTGAGTCTTGCCTACTCCCAAGTGAATCAAGCCCTAGCTTGTCATTATTTTTATATTATTATTAGTCATGTTTATTTTCATTATCATTAAAAAGGCATTACTTCTCTGCAGAAAAAAAGAAACAAAATAAAAACTGAGTAGCTTGACTTTTTTTGTAGTCACTTGTTCTATCCACCTCACATAAATATCTTAGCCATTCCTTTTTTTCAATACTGCTAAAACAACACTAAATTGTCTTTGTCCTTAGCTTCCCTGAAACTGATGTATACACAGAGAAAGTATGTTTTTATACTTGTATAATCTTATACATAAGATAGGGAGCAAAAACAGAACAACTTACAAAGTAAAATAATAATTTTTGAAAGAATTAAAAATTTTGATCAATGCACTGACCAACCCAACTCCAGAAGACCAATGATAAAAGATGCTACCCAGACTGGGACAGAGAGGTGATAGGCTAAAAGTATAGAAGGAGACATACATTTTTTGGACTTTTTTGTTTGTTTGCTTTTAAATTAACTGTTATTTTCTATGAGGATTGTGGGCATTTTTTTCTGGGTTTTTTTTTTCCATTGTAAGGGGAATCAGGAAAAGAGGAGCAAGAAAGATTGTTTTAAAAATGATAAAGAAATCAGATTCATTCAAGCATTTTTAAAAATGCATGGAAGAAAATAAAAGAAAATTCAGATGGAAACGAAACAGAGTAGCTTTAAAAGTTATGGCTTTTCTTACATATACTGATGCTGAGTGAAGTGAGCAGAACCAGGAGAACATTGTACATAGTAACAGTAAGATTATGTGATGATCAATTATGATAGGCTTAGCTGTTTTCAGCAATGTGATGATCAAAGACAATTCCAATATACTACATATGGGAAATGTCATCTGCATTCAAAGAAAGAGCTATGGAGACAATGTGAATTGAAGCATAGTATTTTCACCTTTTTTGTTTGTTTTTTATTTCTTATGTTTTCCCCCTTTTGGTCTGATTTTTCTTATGCAACACGACAAATATGGAATTATGTTGAAAAGGACTATACATTATAACCTGTATCATATTGTTTGCTCTCTTGGGGAGGAAAAGGGGGGAGGTAAAGGAAAGAGGGAGAAAATTTTGGAACACAAATCTACAGAAATGGTTGTTGAAAACTATCTTTACATGTGTTTGGAAAAATAAAATATTATTGAAGAGAAATAAAGTTATGTCTTTCAAATGCTGGAAGGAGTATGGAAAAAATAAGGACACTATTGCACTCTTATCAGAGTTTCAAACTGGTTCAAAACTTCTGGAGAACAATTTGGAACTATGTACAAATAGCTCGAAAGCTGTGCAAACCTTTGAACTAACAATACTACTACTATGTCTATATCTAGAGAGATCAAGGAAATCATAAAAGAACACATTTATTAAAAAAATACACACATACATAGTTATTGTAGTTGTTCTGTTTGTGTTAGCAAAGAATTGGAAATTGAAGGGATATCCATCAATTGAGGAATGGCTAAATAAGTTATGGTATGTGATTATAATAGAATACTAGTGAGATATAAAAATGATAAACTGGGAAATCTTATATGAACTGATGCAAAGAGAAGTAAACAGAACCAGGAGAATACAGTACTCAATAATAGCAATATTGTAAGAATGATCAACTGTGAAAGGCTTAGCTACTATGATGAAGAAAATTATCTAAGACAATGCCAGAGAATCCATAATGAAAAATATTATCTATTTTCAGAGAGAGAGATGAAGAATTCTGACTATAGATTGAAGCATATTTTTTCACTTTCCTTATTTTTCTTGGAGATTATTTGCATATTTTCTTTTGCAACATGGCTAACTGAAAATATATTTTGCAAGATTTTACATGTATAATCAATATCAAATTGCTTGCTTCTCAAGGGATAGAGTTAGGAGGGAGAATTTGGAACTCAAAATTTCAAAAAATGAGGGAAATATTTAACAAAAGTAGAAAAATTAAAAAAATTTTAAAAAAGTTATATCATTTTAGGAAGGAAGCTCTGATCACAAAAAAACACAAATTTCATCAAGAAGAGCTCATTATAGACTAACTATAGTACTTTATCCTCTGGATATTGTGTATTTAGACTGTGGAAAATCATGTCAAAGACTATCTCATCCTCTTCTTGTGCAAAAGATGGTTATATGTGAGCTGGAGAAAGGTAGATTCAGATTTACTTGAATGGACCAATGAAGAGTTAATGATTTAATAAGACCTTGGCTAGTCTCTAATGGAATACCAATTGCCTAGGCTTGGGCTAATGAAAAAGTAAGATTTTATTGAGTAACAATATCCTGATGTGAAGTAAAAGATAAGATACTAGATACCTTAATGAATTAGTCACAGTTAGCCAATCAAACACTTTAGATTGTGTGAAATCTTTATATGAATTGCAGTGACATTGACTGGAAGAACATACCTTTTGCGTCTTTTACAAAATGGCAAATCAGACCAAGACTGAGAGATACGTGAAGTCAAAGATTTGAAAGTTTGAGAGTAGTGAAATTATAGGGACAGCTTGAGCTGAACTGGAAAGAACTGAAAGCCTATGGGTAGACAGCAAATGAGAAAGAGAAACCAAGAAGTCAGAGAAAAGTGACCCTGAGATGGGACATCAACCTCACAGGCAAGGAAGTTTTCCCACTTCCTCAGACAAGAAAAATCTCTTTCACCATCTACTTCCTGCATGTGCTTATCAATAAAAATGGTAACATACCAATGGGCCTCTTTACTCAAACAATTCTAGAATCTGAATTTTGTCTTAGCAACACAAAGACCTAGGGGTTAACTCAAAATAGATTCAGAAAAATAAAATTCAGAAGGAAAAAACTCTGTCTAAATTGGGTATCTTCCTGAGGGCTTGCAATATAACTGTACTCCTCATTTTTCATCTCAATAGATGCTCTAAACTAGTAGTAGAGGGAATCCAGTGGCTCTGAGAAACCATTATATTGCCCCGGGCTTAAAAGGAGCTAATTATTCTAACAGGATTGTTACATGAGTTAACATATTTATTTGGGACTTGAATAAAGGCAGAGAAGGGAAGCTTTTCAAATTTTCAAGTGACACACAGCTGAGAGGGATAGCTAAAATTCTGACAGTTGAGAGAATTAGGATACAAAAGGTATTAAGAGATTAGAGAGTTGGGCTAAATATAATAAGATGAAGTTCAATAGGGATAAATGTAAAAGTCTAACTTTTAGGTTAAAAAAAATCAACTTCACAAGCACAAGAAGTGAGAGGAATGTTTAGACAGCAATGTGTTAGGAAAAAAGACAAGGAGGTTTTGGTGGGCTTCATGAATAAGTGATGCATCTTGAAAAAGGATGAGATGACTCCACTGAACTCTATCCTGGTCACATCACATCTGGAATAGTGATAACTTCTGGGTGCCACCATTTAGGAAGGGCTTAAGGCTTAAAAGTATTCTGAATAAAACAAACCAGAATAATCAAAGTCTTAGATGCTATGACATAATATGGATAAAGAAGAAAGGAAAGAATATCGGGTTTGGGGTTGGGGACATCAAGGTAATTGGGAAGAGAAGGGGACAATGGTATTTGTCTTCAAAAGCTCAATAAAAGTGACATGACAGCAAAAAAAAATCTTAGACTGTTCTAAGGGAGAAACCACGTACAGAATAGGAAAAGTGGTATTTCTCCCATATTTTTCATTAGTCAGACCTGATTGAGAGTATTTTGTTCACTTCTTCATTTCCCACTTGGCTGTACTCCTCTCAATTTTACCATGCCCTCAAGAACCTCATTATCTTACAAGATCTTACAACTTACAAGAATTCTCACTTAATCAAAGTTCCCTGGCACTGGGGACCCAGCCTCCTTCAAACTGGAGAGACTGGAAAGAGAGAGCTCCTCCCAAATGCTTCATTTATGGATGGTACTTAGGACAGCTATTTTTCCCCCCAAACTGCTACAACCCTCTGGACTTCTCTTGACCCTGTACTGGCCCTTCTGCCTCCCCAATATTTTCAGCTTCTTTTTCTTCCATTAGATTGTGAAAATCTTTAGGACATTGATTCTAGTCTTTCTTTTTATATCACAAGTATTTAGCACAGTGCCTGTTACAAAATAGCTGCTTAATGTATTTATAGATTGATGGTTCTGGTTATAATGGTTTAGGAAGAATACTGACAAGCTGGATCAAAGCTGGAGTGGTCAGAGGAGCTAAAGTGATTGAATTGGGAATATTTAGCTTCAAAATCAGAAAACATAGAAGGGACATGATGATTGACCCAACTACTGATAAGGAACATGATTTAGACTATCTCTTTCTAGTCTCAAAGTTTAGAATTAGGAGCACTGGAAAGTAATAGCAGAAAGATAGATTGTATATAACAGCTTTCTAACAATTAAAACTATACCCAAATAGGATGAACTGCCTCAAAAATAGTAAATTTTCATATAATGGCATCCATAAAGCTCAAAGGCCACTTGTTAGAATAATAGGTTGGATTAGCTAACCTCTGAGTTTACTTACAACTCAGATTCTAAGAATCTGATTTTGAAATAAATGCACTAGAAAGTCAAGAAGGCTCTACTGAGTTTGTGGAGAAGGACTTCCTAGTCTCTCTTGCACACAGATATGGAGGAACAAAATATATAGGATAATCAATTACTACATAAGCTGGAGTTATAAATAACAACAGCTGATAAGAACTCCTCAGCAAATAAATCTCCCAAATGCAGTCTCACTGAAGTATGCTGTCATCTTTAATGAGCCATAGATTACAATTATAGACACCAGGGAACAATTTAAAATGTTTGCCAGGGAAGTGAAAATGTGGAAGAACGAGACCTGAATTATGCTGAATATGATTTTATTTTTAATGTATATGAGGTGAACCAAAGGTTAGATTCTACTGCCCAGTAGCTGTATTGAAGGAAGTCAAAGAAGCAAAGGGGGCTGAGTTTACACTTTCCATAATGATTATAGTGATGATTTTAGATAGCATTCAGATTAAGTTTATGTGCAATCAGGAGGCCTGAATTGTCAGGCTCAAAGGGTATCCTTTGTTCAGAACTCCAAATCAATTTTTTCCTCCATTTGAAAGAATAATCTCAGTGAAGATAGTCATATACATCCAGAGAGAGGCCTGTGGGAATTGAGTACGGACCACAACACAGCATTTTAACGCTTTCTGGGAATATTTCCATGCATTTTGTTTTCATTCTTAGGTTGTTTTTTTTCTTCTTCTCTTTCTAGATCTGATGTTTCTTGTGCAGTAAGAAAACTGTATAGATATGTATACATGTATTGGATTTGTCATATAATTTATCCTATTTAGCATGTATTAGATTACCTGTCATTTAGTGGTGGGGGGTGGGGTGGAGGGGAAAAGCTTGGGAAAAAAAAGTTTTTGCAAAGGTCAATGTAGAAAAGTCACTCATATGTTTTGTAAATAAAAAGCTTTTAATTAATAAAAAAAGAAAGAATAATCTCAGGTATTTATCATGGTGTTCTCTTCCCAACTTAAATATCAACTGTTCCAAATATCCTCAGCTTATCACATTGCTTCCTTTAACCTTACCCTTTCAACCAGGAGACTAATAACCTTTACCTCCCTGGATGTCATCAAGAACCAGTTTTTAAACATTTACATTTTATGTTGTGTTATGTTTACTTGTGCTCATGTCATTTCTCAACTAGTTGAGACTCCATTATTATCAATTCTTAGCTAAACCTTTCCTCTCCCCTAGTACTAGACTTTCTGCATACAACTGAAATCCAACACTTGTTTCTTTGAATTGAAATGTCACAAATCCTAGACTTCCTAAGCAGGGGAAAAGTATATTTTTATGTTAGTAAAGCAAAAAGAGAGTAGGTTTTTTGGTATTAAGTATTATCAAAGTATAGGTCAGCTAAGTGACCCAGTGGATAAGACATTGAACTTTCAATCAGGAAGACTCATTTTCCAAATTCATGAGCAAAAGAATTGGCATCAATTTTGCCCTTTTGCCAATTCTGGGCAGCTAGGTAGTGCCAGACTCGAAGTCAGGAAAATTCACCTTCCTGAGTTCAAATCTGACCTCAAAGACTTAGTAATTTATGTGACTGGACAAATCACTTAATCCTATACATTTCAGTTTCTTCATCTGTAATGTGAGCTAGAGAAGGAAATGGCAAACCACTCCAGTATCTTTGCCAAGAAAACCCAAATGAGATCACAAAGAGTGGGATACAACTAAAATGACTGAATAGCAATTATAAAAGTTCTATTTTCTCTGGTTTGAAAGGAAAAGGGCAACATAGCGGAATTGTTGCTTGTCTTTCATTCTCCAAATGGAGAATGACACCAGGGACATGAAGGTGAACTGAAGTGAGGGAGGTCATATCTTATTTTCACCTCCAGAACTATCTGGGTCCAATGACCAAATTAGGAAGACTGGTGATGGACTTGGATACAGTGAGAAACTTTGGCCTTTTTAAGCTAATATCTTTAATATTTGAGGCAATTGCCCTTTTAGTAATTAAAGTTTGGTAAGAAAGAAAAGAGAAAAAGAAAGGTCTTTTTTTAGCTTAAAAAGAAAAAGAGAGAATAAATTTAGGAAGACTCTCAGGATTTCTGACTAAAAGAGAAAAAATGCTATTTAAATTCATTCTGAGGCAATCTGGACCCAAAACAAAACAAAACAAAACAAAACAAAACAAAACAAAACAAAACAAAACAAACCCAAGTGGGCTTGGCTTGGGACTTTTGTTGTCCAAACTATGACAGCCAGATTGATTTGAGTTTAAGGCATGGTCCTTAAGGGAAAAAAAAATCTAGCAAGTGAATCTCAAGACATGAGGGAAGGAAAGAAAGGAGAAAGGGAGGAAGAGAAGGAGGAAAGAAAGGAGGAAAAGAGATGTTGTTTGTCCTTCATTCTCAGAGATGACCTTGAGATCAAAAAGGTGATGCTAAGACAAGCCTTGGACTAGTTTCCAGAGTAGTTGTGGACACATTCTTATAATCATGAGTAAGTCACTTACCCTCTCAATGCCTCCAGGTAATTCAATAAGATATTCTCTATATAGATGAAACCAGAGATCTGGACAAAATAAGTCGAGAAAGAAGGATAGATGGATGAGTCAACTCTCTTATTTTTTTTTGTCAAGAACAGAGGGGAGGAGGGTATGACTGCTTCCAATTCCTGATAACTTAGAGAATTATTAGCTCTGGAATGGAACCTAGGCACTATCGGGTTCAAAACCTTCCTAAGGAAGCTGATAGCCAAAGAGGTTGCTATTAGGCCAACTTTCTAGTAAATGGAAGAATTGGGATTTAAGCCCAGGTTCTCTCAATGAATTCCTCTGCTTTTTCCTTCATATCATGATGCCCTCCAGGAAAAGGAGTCTGGCCCTCCCCATCCTTGTATTTCTCTTTGCCTTCTCCCTCATCCTCCAGGTAGACCTTTTCCAGAACTGCTATAATAACTGACTAAATGGATAAATTAGGAGTTATCTTTTGTTTCCCTTTTCCTGATGGGAAGCCTCACTAGCAGGTTTACACGTGTAGGAACTTAATAGTGAGTAGGAAGAACAGCACTGTCCCTTGTTAATCCACAATTACACATAATCATGAGTTGACAGAATTTGGATGACTTGTCTAGAACTACATCATTCTGATGGTTCTTTCTCTCAGTGCTTTGTATTGAAACAGATAAAACAACTCTTTTATCTATTAATAGTGCCTGGAGTCAGGGCTGGGAGTTACATTGAACAGGACATGGCATTTGGAATCAGGAAATCCTATATTCAAATTCTATCTTGGACACTGACTAGCTTTTTTATCTATGGCAAGTTATTCAATCCAAAGTTTCTCTTCTGGAAAATCATTAAGCTGATCTTGATGGCTTCTTAGGTCCATTCCAACTCTAAATCTGGGATCCTTTATCTTATAAGTGGCTACTCAGATCATTCATCAGGGTAAATCTTTAGGTGATACTTTGAGTTTCAGATGCTCCAGTTCATTTGGTATGCATTCAGAGACCAAACACTCATCACAATAGGCTGTTATATCTAATCAAGTCATTACATGGTGCTCAAATTTCAAGTTAAACCACTTCACTCCAAAGACCAGTAGGAAATATCTATTTATACCAGCCTAGGCTTTTCCGATGTTTTTCCAAGACTCTTAGCTAATTAAATTCAATCTAATATAATGCATAACTTTGGCTCACAGCCTCATTCATATTTGATTTCAAGGTCTTTATCTACTATATATGACAGCCGAAGTTGCTTGTTTGTGAACAAAATTCACAAATCTCATGTGAATATAGATTATATGAAAAACTAATAAAGTGAATATTCACCATAGAATATAGTATATTTCTATAGCACATATGATATTAAGGATGAGGGATATTTAGGAAAATATAGTAAAGAAGAATAAGATATAGATAGAATAGAAATTCATGAATGAGATTCACAACTCTCATATGAATATAGATTATGTGAATAATCTAATAAACAAAATACAGATTAAATGAGCTCTTTTCTATGGGAAAAACACAATTAAGCAATGGTGGCTTTAAAAATCCCAAGCATTAGATGACCTCTTATTCTTAATAGACTGAAAGCCTAACCTCCTTTTTTCAAGTAAGGGTCTGTAATCTCAATTCCCCTTACATAGTCTTCTCTGCCTGGTATAAAAACCACAATGATACCCCTCCCTCAAGCATATTGGTCTCAAAAATAATGGGTGGCACTGGGTGGTCTCTATCTATGGGTATACTGGCAAATGTTTAACAACAAAATACACAGGGCATACTTTGGGGTTTAGTCTGTATTATTAGTATTTTCTCCACCTTTTTCTTAAGTCTAAATGATAAATAAAACAATCAAGCTTTGATTTCTAGCTTTTGTGAATTTCCAAGATTCAAAGAAAGGCTCACATTGAAAATCAGCTCACTTGTCCTTCTAAGAACATTTCATTTGCCTTCTACTATTTGATAAGATCTACATGACCAATGTTCATGGTTTCATGGTCTTGTGGGACAGAGGGTACCAAATAGATATTTCGCTGAATGTTTCTTTGCAATATCTATTGCTGCTGCTCCCTATATCTATTCTTCTGCCGTATTCACACTGAATAACCTGCCATTTCTCAAATAGGTCTTATTCTTTCCCATTTTTATTTTCTTGTGCCCATTTCTTCCATCTGGAAGCACAATAAATCTTTGCTCTAACTCCTTGCAATGCCATGCTACAAATTCAAATGTTACCTCCTCCATGAACTCTTTCCTAATCACTGGTTCCTAGTGAGAAATCCCCACATTTGATTTCACTATTACTTCTATATTCCTCTTAGAAATACACAGAATTTTTTAAAATTGTGATTGTGTTTTATCTGTTAGATTATAATCTCAAGGTCATTTTATCACCCTTGCCTTAAACATAAAAGGCAGAGAATGAATAAATTTAATGATTTACAAAAGTACTGAAGAGTAAAATAGTGGGTGAGCATAGTGCAGAGTTGGGTTCAATGACCTTGACATGAGAGTTTTTAATGATCAGTGAGACTTTTACTTTATACCTTCTTTTCTCTCTCTCTCTCTCTTTCTCTCTCTCAGAATTATTCTTCCAAAATGTAATGTTCCTAAGAAAATGGAATCAGAAAAACCTGAGATCAAATACAGCCTTCACATACTAGCTATGTGATCCTTGGTGTGAGAAGTAAAATTGTAAGGTTTTGTTTCCACAGATGAAAATGTTCAGAGTCTCACAGCCTTCCTCTCCATTGTCATGTTTGAAAAGAATGTAATATAAGTTTTACATCCTAGCTGAAGAGAATTAAAGAATGTCTTAAGTCAGCAAAAGTAACTGCAGGTACTGGTTGGGTGCAAATGATTGGGCTTTATACTCCTGAAAAGCTAAATTTTTAATGGAACATGCTTAATAATACTTATGTATATTAAGTTCTTCTCCCTTAAGGAAGAGACATTCACAATTTTTGAACAGATGATGATGGGGCAAAGGGAGGGGAGAACATGGAAACACATCAAGAAGTATATGCAGTGGGAGTGTCATGAAATATTCTGAGGAGGGGATGAGGAGACAGGGCAAGATTTCAGAATATAACTGCTGATTCTGGCCTCTGTAAACTGTATTTGCGTCCTCTCAAAGGGGTATGGTACCTGCTTCTTGAAAGAACCATAATAAAGTCTTCCTCCACTCACTCTAAGAATTTGGGTCTGAGGTTTTCACTTCTAACCCTTGGCAACTTAGCCTATTTGCCTAATTTTTTTATGTGTTAAATGTGGATATTAATAGTACCTGCCTTCTAGGGCTATTGTGAGGATCACATAAGATAATATTTCTAGACTGCTTGGTACAATGCCTGGCTTATAGTAAAGATTATGTGAATATTAGCTCTTCTTATTGTTATGATTGATGTTATTACTAAAAATTCTTGATAGAATGAGAAGATAAAGAGAGGAAACACCATAAGTACACAGGAGTATCACCATTGATTGAGTCTGTGTGTGTGTGTGTGTGTGTGTGTGTGTGTGTGTGTTTATGTCCCCATTCTTGAGAGACAGCCTACCATAATGTGTAGAAGAAGTCACTGAGTTCAAGTCTCAACTTGGAAACATATAGGCTATGTGATCCATGCAATTCATTTAAAGTCTAATTTACCTAGGCTATTATCTAAGACTATAAAGTAAAGACAAAGTCCTGACACTGATACCTTCATCATTAGAGGGAACTTCTTTATCCTGGAAGTTTCATGAAATCATAAAATCATATATACATATATGTTACATATATGTATATATAATACATCTATATATTTATATTTTCTGACAATACAGAAGGAAAAAAGATATGTGGTAACTATCTGGTTAAATTTATTAGTGTAAGCAAATTAGATTATTTATTTACTCAGATCTTATAGTTTAGATAATTTTTCCCACCTTATTTTATAAAATACAAAGTGAGGTTGGAATTTGGGTTCTATATGATTAAACTACCCATCCCAGTAAACATGCACAATATTTACTTTTAAGCAGAAGTAGAAACTGTCCTTCTGTCTCCAGTTAAATCTGGCTTATTTTCTTATCTATATAAATACATAAACCTGATAATATATTGAGCAGATATGAGAACTGCACAGCTGAACTAGCCACTTTCCACTTGGTTTTCTTTAATGTGTTCAGAAGGGGTCTTATTAAGAGGAAAAATTCACAGTTTGATTATAAACACTTTTTTTCCCTTTATGCCTTCTGTTTTTATATCATTTGAAGGTACTTCATTGGTATTAAGTTAGTTAATGGCCTGGAAAAGGATGTAATGTAAGCTGTGAGAAAACTGCAGACCATATAAAGCTGAGAGGTGTAACAACTGCAGAAATACATTTTTTTAAATTGCATTTGGATTTGGACAACTAGGAAAATTTATTTAGCCAAGAGAAGATGATACATTTATGGATCCTCAATAAGGCCCCAGAAAATAATACCAGTCAGACCAAAATTGTAGGTTGGCTATCCTGAAAGTATTTATGAAGAAAGCTTTGATAATAACTAGCAGAGAGTTGATTCTTGAGCTTTGATGTAATGCTATATAAAAATAAAAAAGGCTAGTTCTATTCAGATACATAATCTTTTAAAAAGTTCATGCAGGGTAAGATAGGTTCTAGTAGTAATTATAGGCTGAGTGGTGAAAGACCACAGCTGGAGTTTGGAAAGGATTCAAGTCACACAGTGACAATGATACATGGTCTTACAAATATCAAGGCAGGGATAAAAACCCAACACTTAAAGAAAATAAGCAGTCGAAGCCTGGACCCAGATGAAAAACTAGATACGGTTTTATAAGGTAACAATAAAAATGTTCTTCTTTCCAGTGTTGCTAGGTCTCATAATTCTTAGTCTGTTAAAGATTATTTTAGGAAGCATCCAGGAAATAGGGATAATAGTGGAGTCAAGAGGCAGCCAGTTAGCATTTCCTGAGGGCCTGCTGTGTGCACAGTATACAAATAGTCTGAAGTGCTATGGGACTAGAGCTGTATCTAGCTGTGCTCAGGGTGCCAGCTTTTGGGGGGATGGGGTACACTTCCTTTCTTCAATGAACATCATCCTCACAATGTATTCTACTACCAATGTAACCCCTTCTCTTACCATCTGTAGCAGGCAAGTATCATGATGCTCCTTTCTCAAGCCTATTTCTCCTCAGAGACCTCCCAAAGATGAAGAAGACAGAGTACCCTGATTCATCTATAATCATACCATCCTCTGAGCTTAAATCACTGCCTTAATCTCAACTTAATTGGTCTCAGGAGCAACAATTCCTATTTTATATGAGTATGATAGAAATGAGACAGGAAATATGATCTCTTGCACTTACTAGTACCAGAGCTAGAGGTATTTATAATCTACTTGGAAAAACAAAGATAGATACACAGATAAGCAAGTGAAAATTGACATACCAAAGAAAAAAAAAGTACCTTTACACAAACTGAATTCATGATTATTTAGAGGTACAGAATGAATGGGTTGTTTTTAAGTTAATCTACAAAGGTTTCCTGGAGGTGAGATTTTAACTGGGACTTCAAAGTAATAATAGAAATGGATTAATTGGAAGTTACAAAGCACCTAACAATTGCACATCAGCTGATGTTAAACATATTCTTTTCTAAAAAAGCAATTGATAGAATGTATTGAAGGGGATGATATTACAAATAGAGGGACACATCCTCTATGAGAGCAGGGAGCACGTTCTAGCCATCTTGGAAGCAGTATGGTATGGAGGAAAGACTTGAAGTTAAGAGAAACCATTTCAAATCCCACATCTAAGAGTTTAGCTCTCTGACTACAAGTGAATCACTTAATCTATCTGAGCATCAATTTATTAATCTATACAATGGGCATAATGCTATCACTAATTTTTGTATCACAGGTCTGGTTATGGATTTTTTGGCTTTTTCTTTTTTTAGACTGCATGTATAGGGATTGATATAGGGAACTCCCAATATTAAACTTTCTTTACCAATTCAGATAAGAACTTTGTCTGAAATTTTTAGTCTTACAGATTTTTCTGAGATTACTAAAGATGATTTGCCCTGGTCTCAGAGTCAGTATGTGTCAGAGAGGGTATTTAAACAGGTTTTTTTTCTGATTCTGAGGTCATAGATACACAATTGGATGGATAGACAATGCCATTTGTTGGGATAATAAAGTGAAATAAGATACATGAAGCATGCTGCAAACTATAGAGCTATATAAGTCAACTAATATTATTATTTGTGTTCCACACAACATCACAGTGCTTTCTATAAAATAAACACTCAAATACCTTTTGAACTGAAAAGCCCTTACAGAAGCAGGAATTAGCCAATTGAGATAGAGGGACAGTGATGGAAGAGTGCTGTGATGAAAAATTGTCCAAAGAACCAGAGAAAGGCTCAGGGCTCAGTCATGTGCTTTGATTTGGCAGCTGGGGCAGGTTTTATTTGAAATTTCTTTGGGAGGGATTTAAGGGATTCAATTAGATGGAATAGGCATTTCATTAAAAAATGAAAGAACCCAGATGCTGAATGTAAGCTCTATTCACTCATCCACCTTTCCCTTTATTCTCCAATCATCTCTCCTCTTCATACCCTTTCATCTCCAGGAGACCTAATGTTAGAGTCCTGACAATAGCTCCACTCCATTTGAATAGAAAATATTATTTCCTGAGTTTAAGCAGCCAGAATTCAAGTAAAAGGGATCCCTATGCCAGAGGAAAAAAAATTCTGCCCTAGATAAAGTATAATATTTATACATTTAGAGTACATAATGACTGGAGAGGTTATCTGATTCAACCTCCTAATTTTACACATAAAGAAAAGTTAGACAACTTGCCCTGAGTCCCAAAGTAGTAAGTGGCAGAGAAAGAATTTGAACTCTAGTCCCTTGGCTTAAAACCTGGCAAGCTTCCATCATGGTACAGTGACTCTCCTGAGGATACACCTTGGAAGAGTTCAAGCACTTTAAGTAATTTGCAGCACCACTAGAGATGTCAGCATTGAGCTTTTCAAATTCTCTGAGGGAAGTTCACCTCAGGCCAACTAGGATTGTTAGCAGGTCTCTTGCCAGACTTGGTAAAAATACAAAACTGAATGGTAAGGAAATAAAATTTCTACTTCATACTTTGTTTAAAAGTATGGTATCCTTTCTCTGGGACATCCTTTTATCAAGAGAGATGAAGCACATTATAAAAAAGTGTGTGTGTGTGTGTGTGTGTGTGTGTGTGTATGTGTGTGTGTGTATTCTCTCCTCTAGAAATTTGCTTAGCTTCATAGAGAAAAATGGGGGTGTCATCTTGTGATAACAACTAAAAGTTTGATAGATACCATAAATCTGACAAGTTGTTATAAGTTTGTAACCAAATGAAAAGAATGGCTTATTTTTCATTTTGTTAATAGTTTCAAAGTTCTTTTGGGCTGGCTTGACATTTGTTACTAAGCACTAGTCTTCTTTGTACATACTATAGGTACTTAGATTGTTCAGGGGATAAGAGTGATAAAACTGGAGTTAAGGACCTTAGTTCAAAATTAGCTTCAGAAGCTTATCTTCTCTTAGTCTGTTTTCTCATATGTAAAATGTACCTAATTCCCAGGATTGTTGTGAGAATCTGATAAAATAACATATTTATAAACCTTAAAGATCTACATAGATGCTAACTATTACCAACAAAGTAACAATATGTTTACTAGTCAGTCATATGCCAAGAGGTCCCTGATGCTAATGTAAGTCAAACTCATGAAAAACCTGATTTATACTGCTGTTTTCAAAGATCACTTGACCTTTGTGCCTCCCTTACCTGTAAAATGAGGAGGCTGGGGTCAATGGTCTTTAAGGAGTCTTACAACTTTAAATCTTTAATTCTGTGATCCTGTAATTAATTGAACACATATTGGTCACACCCATGTTCCCATCTGCCCCACCTGTCACCTCCTACCTTTCCATGCATCCTTGCATCTTACAGATTGTGAATATATTGATTCACAACAACAAATCTAAAACTAGTACCACTCCTATGAACTATATGACTTGGCAGGATGCTGAATGATTTACCTGCTCTTCCTGAACCATGCTGACCAGCCCTACAGGAGTTGTAAGTAAGAATATTTTGTCCCAGGATAGAGCAACAATCCCTGTTCAAAGTAAACTACAGGAAGCCACTCAGTTGAATGGGAGGAAGATGATAGTGATGACCATAGACAACTTTTATGGAGAGAGGGAAGAACAGACCTCAAATTCTGAGGCCCCTAAAGGTAAAGCAACTCCAGAAAAAGCCCCAAAGAGAGACATAAATTGGTCTCCATGTCACAAGGCTTTCTTTGAAGATTGCATAAAAAATCTTAAAAGAGAGTTAGAAGAAACATGGGGAAACAAAATGGGATCACTGAAAATAAAATAGAAAAAATGGAAAAACAATGAAATGAACAAAAAAATGTAATTGGTCAATTGCAAAAGGAACTAAAAACAGTAACTGAAGAAAATAAGACATTAAAAATTAGAATCGAACAATTGGAAATGAATGACTCATCAAGACTTCAAGAATCAGTTGAACAAAAACAAAAAAATGAAAAGATAGAGAAAAACATGAAATATCTCCTAGGAAAAACAACTGACCTGGAAAATAGATCTAGGAGAGACAATCTAAGGATTATAGGGCTTCCTGAAAGCCATGATGAAAAAAAGAACCTGGACACTATATTCCAGGAAATCATAAAAGAAAACTGCCCTGATATTTTACACCCAGAAGGCAAAATACTCCTTGAAACAATCCACCGATCACCTCCTGAAAGAAACCCAAAAATTAAGTCCCCCAGAAATATCGTGGCTAAATTCCAGAACTATCATACCAAGGAAAAGATATTACAAGAAGCCAGAAAGAAACAATTTAAATATCGGGGAGCTACAATTAGGATCACACAGGACCTAGCAGCTTCTACTTTGAAGGATCGAAGGGCCTGGAATCAGATATGCTGAAGGGCAAAGGAACTTGGATTACAGCCAAGAATAAGTTACCCAGCTAGAATGAGCATTATCTTCCAGGGAAGAAGATGGTCTTTCAATGATATAGGAGAATTTCACCTATTTCTACTGAAAAGACCAGAACTGAACAAAAAATTTGATCTACAAACACAGAACACAAGAGAAACATAAAAAGGTAACAAGAAAAAATAACTCTTGAGAACTATATTTATGTTATAGATACTTATAGAATGAGGGTTAATTTTATGAATCGATTATTACATTATGATTATGATATGATTACTGTGATTTTATGATTATTATCATATGATTACTGTGATTTTATGATTATTATTATATGTTTATTGTGATTTTATGAATCTTATGATATGATAAACTGAAAAAGAAATTAGAGGTAGAAAAGGGATAACACTGGAAGAAGAGGAAAAGGAGGTAAAATAAGGGAAATTACATCACATGTAGAGGCAAAGAAAACCTATAATGATTGAGGGGAGAAAAGGGAGGGGAATGAGAATTGGGTTAATCTCCATCTCATCAGATTTTGCTCAGAGGGAATAATAGACGTACTTATAAGGAAACTGGAGGGAAAGGGGGGAAAAAGGGGATGGATGGGGCTCTAAAGGGGAAGGATTGTTTGAGGGAAGTGGTTTTCAAAAGCAAAATAGTAGGGAGGAGGGAAAGGGGATAAGAAAGAGAAAAGCATAAACTAGGGTAAATAAGATGACAGGAAATACAGAATTAGTTATTTTAACTGTGAATGTGAATGGAATGAACTCTCCCTTAAAGCAGAAGCAGATAGCAGAGTGGATTAAAAACCAGAATCCAACAATATGTTGTATACAAGAAACACATCTAAAACATAGAGATACATACAGGGTGAAGGTAAAAGGCTGGAGCAGAATCTATTATGCTTCAGGTGAACAAAAAAAAGCAGGGGTAGCAATCCTGATCTCAGACCAAGTAAAAGCAAAGATAGACTTAATTAAAAGAGACAAAGAAGGAAATTATATCTTCCTAAAGGGTACCATAGATGATGAAGCAATATCAATACTAAACATATATGCACCAAGTGGTATAGCATGGAAATTCCTAGAGGAATGGTTCAGAGAGATGCAAGAAGAAATAGACAGCAAAACTATAATAGTGGGGGATCTCAACCTCCCTCTCTCAGAACTTGATAAATCAAACCACAAAATAAATAAGAAAGAAGTTAAGGAGGTAAACAAAATGTTAGAAAAGTTAGGTATGATAGATCTTTGGAGGAAATTAAATGGAGACAGAAAGGAGTTTACTTTTTTCTCAGCAGTCCATGGAACTTATACAAAAACTGACCATGTGCTAGGACACAAAAACCTCAAAATCAAATGCAGGAAGGCAGAAATAATAAATGCATTTTTTCAGATCATGACGGAATAAAAATCACATGCAATATAAGGCCAGGAGAAAATAGACCAAAAACCAATTGGAAACTAAATAATTTTATCCTAAAGAATGAATGGGTGAAACAGCAAATTACAGACACAATTACTAATTTCATTCAAGAGAATGACAATAATGAGACCACATACCAAAATTTGTGGGATACAGCCAAAGCGGTAATAAGGGGAAATTTTATATCTCTAGATGCTTATTTGCATAAAATAGAAAAAGAGAAAATCAATGAATTGGGCTTGCAACTAAAAAAGCTAGAGAAAGAACAAATTAAAAACCCCCAATCAAATACCAAACTTGAAATCCTAAAAATAAAAGGAGAGATTAGTAAAATTGAAAGTAAAAAAACTATTGAATTAATAAATAAAACTAAAAGTTGGTTTTATGAAAAAACCAACAAAATAGATAAACCTCTAGTTAATTTAATTAGAAAAAGGAAAGAGGAAAATCAAATTGTTAGTCTCAAAAATGAAAAGGGAGAACTTTCCACCAATGAAGAGGAAATTAGAGCAATAATCAGGAGTTACTTTGCCCAACTGTATGCCAATAAATTTGATAAGCTAAGTGAAATGGAGGAATATCTACAAAAATATAGATTGCCCAGATTAACAGAAGAGGAAATAAATTACTTAAATAGTCCCATTTCAGAAAAAGAAATAGAACAAGTCATTAATCAACTCCCTAAGAAAAAATCCCCAGGACCAGATGGATTTACATGTGAATTCTACCAAACATTTAAAGAACAGTTAACTCCAATATTATATAAACTATTGGAAAAATAGGAAATGAAGGACTCCTACCAAACTCTTTTTATGATTAGGACATGGTACTGATACCTAAACCAGGTAAAACAAAAACAGAGAAAGAAAATTATAGACCAATCTCCTTAATGAATATTGATGCAAAAATCTTAAATAAAATATTAGCAAAGAGATTACAGAAAATCATTCCCAGAATAATACACCATGACCAAGTAGGATTTATACCAGGAATGCAGGGATGGTTCAATATTAGGAAAACTATTAACATAATTGACTATATTAATAACCAAACTAACAAAAACCATATGATAATCTCAATAGATGCAGAAAAAGCATTTGATAAAATCCAACATCCATTCCTATTAAAAACATTAGAAAGTATAGGAATTAATGGACTTTTCCTTAAAATAGTCGGTAGCATCTATTTAAAACCATCAGCTCGCATCATATGTAATGGTGATAAACTGGAACCATTCCCAATAAGATCAGGGGTGAAACAAGGTTGTCCACTATCACCATTACTGTTCAATATTGTATTAGAAATGCTAGCCTTGGCAATAAGACAAGAAAAAGAGATTAAAGGAATTAGAGTAGGTCATGAGGAAACCAAATTATCACTCTTTGCAGATGATATGATGGTCTACTTAGAGAACCCTAGAGAATCAACTAAAAATCTATTAGAATTAATCCACAACTTTAGCAAAGTTGCAGGATACAAAATAAATCCACATAAATCATCAGCATTTTTATACATCACCAACAAAATGCAACAGCAAGAGATACAAAGAGAAATTCCATTCAAAATAACTATCGATAGTATAAAATATTTGGGAATATATCTGCCAAGGGAAAGTCAGGATCTATATGAGCAAAACTACAAAACACTCTCCACACAAATAAAGTCAGATCTAAACAACTGGAAAAACATCAAGTGCTCTTGGATAGGTCGAGCAAATATAATAAAGATGGCAATACTACCTAAACTAATCTGTCTATTTAGTGCTATACCAATCAAACTCCCAAGAGATTATTTAACTGAACTAGAAAAAACAACGACAAAATTCATCAGGAAAAACAAAAGGTCAAGAATTTCAAGGGAATTAATGAAAAAAAATGCAAATGAGGGTGGCCTAGCTGTACCAGATCTAAAACTATATTATAAAGAAGTGGTCACCAAAACCATTTGGTACTGGATAAGAAATAGAGTAGTAGATCAGTGGAATAGGTTAGGTTCACAGAACAAAATACTCAATGACAATAGTAATCTAGTGTTTGACAAACCCAAAGACCCCAGTTTTTGGGATAAAAACTCACTATTTGACAAAAACTGCCGGGATAATTGGAAACTAGTCTGGAAGAAATTAGGCATTGACCCACACCTAACACCATATACCAAGATAAGGTCAAAATGGATTCATGATCTAGGCATAAAGAATGATATTATAAACAAATTAGAACAATGTAGGATGGTTTACCTCTCAGACCTGTGGAGGGGGAAGGAATTTGTGACCAAAGAAGAACTAGAGGTCATCATTAATCACAAAATAGATAAGTTTGACTATATCAAGTTAAAAAGTTTTTGTACAAACAAAATGAATGCAGACAAGATTAGAAGGGTAGCAGTAAACTGGGAAAATATTTTTACATCCAAAGGTTCTGATAAAAGGCCTCATTTCTAAAATATATAGAGAATTGACTCAAATATATAAGAATTCAAGCCATTCTCCAATTGACAAATGGTCAAAAGATATGAACAGACAATTTTCAGACGAAGAAATTGAAACTATTTCCGGTCACATGAAAAGGTGCTCCAAGTCACTATTGATCAGAGAAATGCAAATTAAGACAACTCTGAGATACCACTACACACCTGTCAGATTGGCTAAAATGACAGGAAATGATAATAATAGCTGTTGGAGGGGATGTGGGAAAACTGGGACACTGATACATTGTTGGTGGAACTGTGAACGGATCCAACCATTCTGGAGAGCAATTTGGAGCTGTGCTCAAAGAGTTATCAAACAGTGCATACCCTTTGACCCAGCAGTGTTTCTACTGGGCCTATATCCCAAAGAGATTTTGAAGGAGGGAAAGGGACCCACATGTGCAAAAATGTTTGTGGCAGCCCTTTTTGTAGTGGCAAGAAACCGGAAATTGAAAAGATGCCCATCAATTGGAGAATGGCTGAATAAATTATGCTATATGAATGTTATGGAATATTATTGTTCTGTAAGAAATGACCAACAGGAGGATTTCAGAGAGGATTGGAGAGACTTGCATGAACTGATGCTGAGTGAAATCAGCAGAACCAGGAGAACATTATACACAGCAACAAGACTATACGATGATCAATTTTGATGGACATGGTTCTCCTCAACAATGATGTGATTCAAACCAGTTGTGCTGCGATGAAGATAGTCATATACATCCAGAGAGAGGCCTGTGGGAACTGAGAGTGAACCACAACACAGCATTTTAACGCTTTCTGTGAATATTTCCATGCATTCTGTTTTCCTTCTTAGGTTGTTTTTTTTTCTTCTTCTCTTTCTAGATCTGATGTTTCTTGTGCAGTAAGATAACTGTATAGATATGTATACATGTATTGTATTTGTCATATAATTTATCCTATCTAGCATGTATTAGATTACCTGTCATCTAGGGGTGGGGGTCCCGCCCCCGACAGGGAAATTCTTGGGAAAAAAAGTTTTTTTTTGCAAAGGTCAATGTTGAAAGGTCACTCATATGTTTTGCAAATAAAAAGCTTTATTAAAAAAAAAGAACAATAATATTCCATAAAAAAAAAGATGATAGTGATGGTGAAACAAGCCACTTGGGATACATCAGGTGGGAAATAGACTAACTCAGATAAGATGAGGACAATGTCCTCTCTCTGGTCACTTGCTATTTTCATGAATGGCTTTTACTCGTCTCCATTCTACCTGATGAAGGTCATCAAGTGTTGGAAACCTCTAAAGTCACTGCCCTTGAGCAAAGCCCAGGCAGGTTCAATCTGATTTTAGTTCATAGTTGTATTCTCCAGGGGTATATCTGGTATTGTTAAAGTTAAAGTATGATATTATTATTCTCAAGTTATTTGGGGAAAAGATATATTTTGTTACTACATTTTTTGGTGAAATGGATAAACTATTGGATTTAAAAATCAAAATATGGGGTCTGAATTCTGACTATTATGATTGAGCTCAGTGGTCTTGAGGCCAGCATGACACTCCCTTCTTAAGGAAAACTGTTAAGTTTATACAACACACTAATGGAACAACAGACAACTTTTTTTTTAAGATTAGGATATTTTGGTACTCCCAAATAATATTTTGTTTACTACAAACTTGTTTTTCTCTCTGATATGCAAACTTTCAAATAATATTTACCTATCATCAGCTTGCTTTCTCTCTCTCATAACAAATCCCCAAGCTAATATTTTGCCCCAATCCTGATAATTAAATTGGTCATCTCTAGGGAACCTATCCAAAATTAGAATTTAAGAACCCACTCTCAGAAGAATATTTTGGATATTTTCCCTTCCTGCAAGAGCATATCTTCCTGTTAAAGTATCCCCCCTCCCCACTTTGTACTGAATGGATTCATGTCTGATCTCCAATACAATGCTGCCTTTATGTGAGTTATATTTTTAGTGTGTATGACTGAGTTGTATGTCTGGTTCCCTTTTCTCTCTTCTCTTGTCCATTGTTTGCAATAAAGCTTTACATCCAACTTACTCCTATTATTTTAAATCCTATTTTCAGGACCTGAACTCATTAAGGGATTGTTTTTCTTGGTATCTCTGGCTGGTCTAATGGCCTTTCCTTAAATATAAACTAATACCCACTTTTGGACTTAAATCTGTTGACATCTGTACCTGTACTGGCAGGTTACTGTGAGTCCAATTGTAGAAAGGATAAATAGGAGAAACCTACTCCTCCTAAGAAGGATTTCCTTTTAACAGAGAATGGTCACAAAATACTTTTTTATACTATATATTTATACTAACTATTGTTAGTATAACTAACGTTGAGCATGTCATCCCAAGTCCTTGGGGTTTAGTAGCACATATCTATAATATGAATTGGTTGGACTGGATGATTTCAAAAGTTATTTCCAGTCCAATTGATCAATGATCCTAGGAATCCAGGACAGTTAGATTTTCTCACAATCCTTTTCCTCGTCAAAAATATTTGCTAGTTTTATTCACTTTATAATTGATGTAAATCTCTGTTTATAGAATATAGTGTTTCTTTTATAAGATGATATCTAAATTCCTTTCTAGCTCTAAATCCTAGCCCCAAATCCAAATAAGCTTCTGTCATGTTCCAAAAAATATAAAAAACCATATTAATGACTTATTTGCATGTTTCATTGTTAAAAACATAAATTAAATACTGCAAACAACTTAAAATTTAAATAGAAAAATAAGTTTTCTTTTTAATTCAAAATGTTATAACACCAAGAGAAGAAAAATAAAACCTTCGCCACTATGATTCTACAGTTAAAAACAGACACCTAAAACCACAAATTACATGCTAGGCACTCAAAAGTGTTGATAGAAAAATATCCTAGAGGATTTTAAAGTTGTCACTCAATAAAAAATGTGAAAATTCTCTAAACCCTAAAGCACTAAAGAAGTATAAATAGTAGGAGGAGAGCAACATCCTCCTCTAGGGACAAATTCCCAGCAAGACTTCCACTGCAAAATTAGGTCCTCCAAAGGATGGCAATTACTACTGAAGGGGCTCTAGAAGTAACTCTGAGAAGCCTGGATTTCTAGTCCCATCATTTGGTGGTGTCACTGGTGTACTCCTATTAATATCAACCAGCCAAGTTTCAATTAGTTTTTTAAAAAAAGAGTATTTTGTAAGAGAGCATAGTAAAAATAGCTGGTAAATATATCCTACCCTTTCAAAAACAAACAAACAAACAACTTTGGAGTGCATTTTCCCACAAATACACATTCAATCCAAGAGTGTAATGAGCTTAAATTTGTAGTATAATGGTGGTGAAGCACATTTGTAGAGAATTGACATGGCCAACTTGATTATTTGAATTTCTTTCCTGAATTCCTAATTCAAGAAATTTTTCTCTAGTGCAGATCACTTGTGCTCAAAGGTGGCTATTGTTTATTTCCCTCTACATCTAACTAGGTCCTTGTTTGTCTGTGTTTGGGCACAACAGATGTATTCTCTGATACTGGTCCATACTTTGATTTGTTATGATCAAAGCCCATAGGAAATGTAAGAGAAAGAGAGAAATTAAGGGGATTCTCTCTGAAAGGGTTTGGTTGGAATCTTCCTATAGGGAAGCATATACTGCTACCCTGATGAAGCTTCATTTCTGCCTGGGCCCATCACTTGGCTGAAAATTGTTAAAATTTCTCCCCTTTTAAAATCTCCCAGTGATATGGTCAAGTTATTTGGTTAGTTGATTATGTTATTTTTTTTCTTGATCCAGTTAAAGAAGAGTTAGTGCCTGATGAAGGGATCATGGAAGCAAACAGTTTATATATATTTATAATCCTAATGATTGAAGAATTGATTGATGAAGGCTGGGGGGAACTCCTTTTCTTAATAGTGGTGGCTGTTTTTAATGTTGCTCTTGCTATTACTGTTGTGGTTTTGTTGTATTTTATTTGTTTTTCACTTGATGAATCATATTGGGAAGGAAAAATCAGAACAAAAGGGAAAAAGTATGGGAGGGAAAAAAACAGAAAAAAGAAGGGAACATAGCTTGTGTTGATTTACTTTCAGTCTCCATTGTTCTTTTTCTCGATGCAGATGGCATTTTCTGTCCAAAATCCGTTGGAATTGCTTTGGATCACTAAACTATTCGGAAGAACCAAGTCTTTTATAGTTGATCATAGTACATTTTTGCTGTTATTGTGTAAAATTATTCCTGGTTCTGTTTGTTTCATTCAGCATCAGTTTATATAAATCTTTCCAGGCTTTTTCAAAATCAACTTGTTCATCCTTTTCATAGAACAGTGATATTCCATTACCTTCATATACAATAATTTATGCAGCCATTCACCATTTGATGGGCATCTACTCATTTTCCAGTTCTTTATTACCACAAAAGAGGTGTTAAAAACATTTTTGCACATGTGTATCCTTTTCCCTCCTTTATGATTTCCTTGGGATACAGACCCAGTAATGGCACTGCTGGGTCAAAAGGTATATACAGTTTTATAGCCCTTTGGGTTGCTTTTCAAAGTGATTAGATCATTTTACAACTTCCCCCAACAATGCATTAGTGTCCCAGTTTTCCCACATCCTCCTCCAAAATTTATGACTTTCTTTTTCGGTCATCTTAGCCAATCTGAGAGATGTGAAATCATACCTTATATGAAAATCTTTAGGGTTAATATCACGTTATTCTGAGTAAAGGCAGACAGGCTCTAGCTGTAGCTGTGATGTGATCACAACTCGGCTCAGGACCCAGGGTTTTGCTCTGTCCCAGGAAATGGGAACATGATCTTAATCTTATTCTTGGGTATATTAGACACTGAAGGTGAATGGACTTCTTCATGAGCTACCTGCCTGGTCTGGTTACTTCTTACATAGCACTGTTCACAACTTTGCTGCAAGCAGCAACTTCAGACTTGTTATAATTTATATTTCTCTAATCAATAGTGATTTAGAGCATTTTTCATATAACTATAGATGGTTTTAATTTCATCATCTGAAAATTGTCTGTTTATATCTTTGACCATTTATAAGTTCAGAAATGACTTGTATTCTTATAAATTTGATACAGTTCTTTATATATTTTAGACAAGAGACCTCTATTAGAAACTCTGGCTGTAAAGATTTTTTTTAGCATTGCACTTCCCTTTTAACCTTGTTTCTGTTGGTTTTGTTTGTGCATAACCTTTTAAATTTAAAGTAATCAAAGTTGTTTATTTTTCTTTTCATGATGTTCTCTATTCTTGATCATAAACTCCTCCCTTGTCCAAAGATCTGATAGGTAAATTATCCCTTGCTCTCCTAATATGTTTATGGTATCATCATTTATGCCCAAATCATGTACCCATTTTGACCTTATTTTGGTATGGGATATGTGATGTAGCTCTATGTCAAGTTTCTAACACATTATTTTCCGTTACCCCAGCAATTTTTGCCAAATGTGAATTCTTATTCCAGAAGCTGGCGTTTGGGGGTTTATCACATACTAGATTACTATAGGCATTGATTATTGTGTTGTATATATCTAACCTGTTCCATTGATCCACTGACTCCCTTGATATTCTTGACCTTTTGTTCTTCCAGATGAATTTTGTTATTTTCTAGTTCTATAAAATAATTTTTTGGCAGTTTGATTGGTACGGCACTGAAAAAGTAGATCAATTTAGATAGAATTATCATTTTTATTATATTGGCTTGACCTAGCCACGAGCAATTGATATTTTCCTAATTGTTTAGATCTGACTTTATTTGCATGAGAAATGTTTTGTAATTGTGTCCATATAGTTCCTGGTTTTGTCCTGGCAGGTAGACACCCAAATATTTTATTTTGTTTACAGTTATTTTAAGTATAATTAACTTTCTATCTCTTGCTGATGAACTCTGTCAGTAATATATAGAAATGCTGATGATTTGTTTGGGTGAGGTTTCATTATTTTGATAAAAATAAACATTAGTAGTCCAAAGGGGAAAATATAGTAAGTTTTTTTTTTCCTTTTGATTTTTAAAAAAATCATTCTTGCTTGTCCAAACTGTGATATCTTTTAGCGTTAGTCATCCTATTTGGGCACTGGCCCAAAGGCAATTTTGTATAAAATTTGCATGGCTGCATGAATTATATAATTTACGGGTGGAATGCATTTTAGATACATTGCTGAATTCTAACTGCTTCACTAACATTCTTTTCTTCACTAAATATGTTTAAATGTCATGGTTTCAAGGCATTGTGGTTTATACAACAATAGTCCTGCTAGAGGTCTTACAAAGAAAGAAATGGCAAGCCTAGATGAGGGAATAGAATGTACGAGATACAGAATAAGGGGGTATCAATAGGATTAGACAACAACAAATGTCACCTTAAATATCATCCTAAATTTGCTAGTCTATGGAGTTGACAGAGCCAAGAGTGGTGGTAGAAACTTGATTTTATTAAACTCTGGGACTGGAGTTCAAGACAAAAACACTTGAATGGAATCAATAAAAAGTGACACTAGAAAATATCATTTATTTATTCATCTGGATTTCAAATGGTATTTGGTTATTATAGTGTCTAAGGATGTAATGAAAAAAAGGTAATTTTAGGAAATTACTGAAAAAAATATAGCTAGTAAGTAAATTGAGCTCATAAGCTATTTTATGATCTGTAATTTTTTATGGGTGGAAAGAAATAGTGTCCTGTTAATATTTACTGAATTTACTGAATATATTAAAAAATCAAGACAAAGTTGATTTTAGAGATAAAACATTACATAAAGTAAGAAATATAAATGATTTTGTTTTAACACTAGGTAAGATCCTAAAGGTTGAGTTTGCTATGTTATGCTATGTTATCTCCTTTATATATCATTAGAAACAGATCTAACCATACTACAATGAAATGCCATTCTTTTCAGTAACATTTGTTAATATTACATGCTGAGGAATCCACTTGTTTTACAGTACTAGTCAAGATCCAGGAGGGAAAAGTAATTCTAAAAGGTTTGTAATATAACACATTTCTAGCTCAATTTTTTAAAAATGCCCTCTCCTCAATTTTTTAATAGAAGCAAAAGTAATTTAATAAGTGAAATTAGGATTTCTAATGATTTGTTCCTCATGAATGATTATCCTCCACAGACTATATGACCCAATCACTATAAAAAACCAAAAATTCATAATATATTGTTGTGTACAGTTACACTTTTTTTCTCATCTGAAGATATCCCAAAGTTTAGAAATATCAGCCGCATTGCTTTATGTCCCTAAACTAAGGGAATGCTTGTTTAATTATATACCTGTTTTCTGAAAGATTTTGGTAGGAGAAAGAGGATATGAATATTACTAATATGAAAGGATTTGATCAGGGGAATTATCTGATAATTTTGATGAGCATATTGGTGGACATGGCTTTATCTGGATCTGTTGATGTTCTATTCCTCTCCCAATAGGGTGGATAGATAATGACCAGTTAAACTGTTAAGAGGAAAATACCATCTTAAAATTTCATCTTTTCTAGCAGGAGATGCATTGAGAGGAACTAGGCAGGCCTTACTACAAAAAAGGATATGAACTGCAACTCTGAGGAAATCAGGGAATAAAAGATACTCTAAGATAAGTATTAACCTAGAGTATTAAAACCTAGAGTGAATATTCTATTTGGACTGATCAGGTCTCCCAGTTTTAGATTTCAGTGAATTCATCCTATTTGAATGCTACCACTTCTATAAAAAATTGTGAACTTCTCTGGTTGAGTTCCAGTGTTCTCTTTTCCAATCAGGTAGCAAATAAATTAAGGAAAAGGAGAGCCATCACTAACAATATGTTTACCAGGGCAAGTGAGAAGAAGGTTATAAGACTCACTTGGGATCAGATCTACAGAGGAAGATGCCAAGTAGATCCTGCAACCCCTTGGGGTTATTGTAAGTATTTACATGCAAGGGGAAGATGTTCCAAATACATGGGAAGGCAGAGTTATACTGCTGAAGACTGCTAGACTACTAGACATAGAAGGAGAGTGCTGAACGGTGGTACAGTCTGGTAAGGAAGCATTCCCAAATAAGTACTATCATTGAATTCTAAATTATCTCCTTTAAACAAAAGTCTAGCTTCACTACCTTAATTATGCCTTTAAGGAAAAATATCAGTAAGAACGCTTGTCAGAGTGCTCCTTCTGGAATTATAACATACAACCCTTCATTTTTTTATTTAGGATCCACACAGAAAGACCCATATGGATAAGGAAAGGAGAATGTTCTTTGAAAAGCAACTCTACCAACAATAGCCTCAAAAGTCATATTTTTCCATTGTCTTAGTAAGTTCATTCTCCAAAAAAATAATAAATGAACAACAACAAAAACCAAACAACCCTTAGGCCAAGGAAAAGAAATAGTGACAAAATATGAAGGCCAAGGAAAATTTGGTGACTTTTTCTCTAGTCCCTCAAGGACCCTGAAGCATCAGACTCATTTTGGGGCTTGGGAATTCAAGTTAATGTATTCTATGACCCCTAGAGACAGAGGATTCTAAAGAAAATGACATTATTTTTATTTTGTTTTCATTCTGAGTACAACAAATACTAATTAAAATGGGTACTTCCATACTTATAGAACAGAAAACAATAGAATAGATTCAACATTTAATTTTCAAAACTGTGCTATTTATCTATGATTATAACCTTCCTTCTGTACATCTTTTAAAAAGATGTTATAATGAACCTGGTTTGTCTTTTTTGCTCTTTGTTAATCTCTAACTCCCCTTTTAACTCTCACTCCACCCCCAAATTAGAAAAAAGAAAAAAGGCCTATATCAAATATGCAAAAATAAGAAAATTTCTATATTTGCTTTATCTAAAACTGATAGTTTTATTTTTCAGCTTGAATCCATCATCACTTTGTCAGGAGATATATAGTATGATTCTTCAAGGAATCATGGTTGATCATTGCATTGACTAGAGCTTCTAAGACTTTCAAAGTTGTTTTTTATTTATAATTTTGTTGTTATTGTATAACTTGTTCTCTTAAGCAACCCTTTTATCATTGTTTATCATAGAAAAATATTCTATTACATGCACATATTTTGTCCAACTATTGACTAATTGATGAATACCATGATAATTTCCAGTTCTTTCCCACTACAAACAACAACAGCAACAAAATTGCTTTGGTATCCTTTGGTATTTTTAGTAGTGATATGGGTATGATAAGGTTATGACATAGCTTAGTAAATTTTAACATGGTTCCAAATTACTTTCCAGAGTAGCTCTACACAACTCCAAAAGCTTATTAATATAACTGTTTTCACACAGCCCTGCCCACATTTGTCATTTCCCTTTTTTTTTTGTAATTTGTGCCAATGCAGTGGATATAATTTGGACCACAGAATTGTTTTAATTTGCATTTATCTGATTATTAGTAATTTGAAATATTTTATATAGTTATTATAGCTTAAATTTTTTCTTTTAAAATCTTCATATTCTTTCACTATCTATTGGAGGAAAGCTTTTATTCTTATAAATTGAAATCAGTTCTTTATAAATCTTTGAGTATGAAATCTTTATAATAGAAAGTTGCTGCCAACATTTTTTCTCCAGTTACATGTTTCTTTAATAACAGACTCTTAGGAAGATTTACACACACACACACACACACACACACACACACACACACACACTGTTTATATTCATGAAACACTTTTAAGTTCAGAGTATATTACTAATATTTTCCCCATCACTTTCTTAAATCAAGACAATTAACAAAACAACAAATCAAATCCTCATTTGTAGTTTTTACCCTGTAAATTTAACAGCTGACTCTCAGAAGTTGGCAAGAGCTGGTTCCAGAACACTCTTGCCAATTTTCCTTTCATTTTAGTTTTATTTGTTTTGTTTATGCAAAAACTTCTTAATTTTATTTAATCAAAATAACCTTTTTATGTAACTTTCTATTTTTTGTTTGGTCATGAACTTTTTTTCCTATCTAAATATCTGAAACATAATTTCTACCTTTTCTTTTGTTTATAATGTCAAGTTTTATGTCTACTTCGGTATTCATTGTAAATTTATATTAATATATGTTGTGAAAAGTTAATTTATACCTAATTTTTTCAAGATTGATTTTTAGTCTTTCTATTAATTTTTGTCTCTTAGTGAGATCTTATCCTCGTACCTGGAATTTTAGGGTTAACAGAGCACTAAATCATTTTCTTCCTTTGCTTCTTTATATTTATACCTAATCCATTCCACTAATTATCACCTCTCTATATTTTAACTATTATCAAATCATTTTGATAATTACTGCTTTGTAGTTTACAGTTTTAGATCTGATACTATTATATTGTTTCCCAATTTTTTTATTATTTTCCTTTAGATTCCTTTTATTCTTGTAATTTTTTAGTCTAATAATTATTTGATAGTTTGATTGGTATGACACTGAATAAAATATTAGGCAATATTATTTTTTACTATGTTGACACTACCTATTCATGAGAAATTAGAAATATTTCAATAATTTACACCTTTTAAAAATTACTGTAGTATGTAGTATCTGCATCATCTCTTGTACATCTAAGCGAGATATTTTGTTCTTTCCTCATTTTTCTCCCATTCTCTTTAATATAGTTCCCTACTCCTTCCACTTCCTCCTTTTCTTAAGACCATCATAACAGAATAACTCTTGATTTTCTATCTTTTTCTTCTTATTATTCTTGGCAATATCATAATTCTGAAAGGACACATCTCTTCATAAAAGGGAAACAATTTATTCTCATGTAGTCTATTTCTTTAATAAAAATCTATTAGCTTTTCTGTGTTTTTTTGATACTTGCATTTGCTTTTCAAAATCTCTCTGCAATTCAACTTCTTCTATTAGGAATAAATTAGAAATGATTAAAAATACGCAATCTAATTTAAGTTCCTTCCCCTACCCCAAAAGATTATACCCATTTTTCTTGTTGGTTTAATTTTGGTTATAATCCTTTTTCTCTTGCCTCTTGGAATATTCTAGACTCTCCTCTTCATTAAAGTTGCAGCTGCCAAATCTTGTATGAGCTTGACTTTGATAAATTAACTATTTCTTTTTTTAGCTGCTTGCAGCATTTTTTAAATTAAAATCTTTGAGTTTTAGCTGTGGAATTCCTGGGAGTTTCTATTTTGAGGTTTCTCACAGGAGGTGACAAGTATAATATTTCTATTTTTATTTCTTAGTCTAATAGACTATGACAATATTCATACCATTTTGGTGAAATATATTATTTTGGCTTTGGGGAGATAATTATTTTCAGGTTATCTGATGATTATCATATTGTTTCTCCTTTACCTCTTTTCTAGATTTATTATATGGATTTTGTTTTCTTATCCCTTGGGGTCTCATGGAGTCATTGCTTCCTGTCTGACCAATTTGAATTTTCAGAGAATTCAGTTCTTGTGTAAGGTTTGTCACTATCTCTTCAACACTATTAATTCTTCTTGTCATTCTTTCCTCCCTATCTGTCATTTCCTTTATCATTACATGTTGTGCCTCTGCTTTCATTTCATTCAGGCAATTTCATAGCTGTGGGAAGGATATACCTTGCTCTGATGCTTGATCTGAACTTATTATGGAGTTACTTTTTTCTCCTGGGTTTAACACCTGCTCTTGTCTTAGTTCAAACTATTTCAGGATAATATTCAGGGTTTTCTGTTTTTTATGTCTCCATCCTTGATTTCTAGATTGGAACTTTATATTTGGCTCAGATCCTCTTCCCTTACATTCCTAAGATGATGTAGTGAGTACCCGCTTCTTTATGGATGCAGTGGCAAGATTAACTCCCAACCCACTCCATTCCTTTTCTGCAGGAATTATTGGGGTGGGGCTCAGCCTTTTGATACCTTTACCATAATTTTTGTCTTGCCTTCTTCTTTATTCCCTTCCTAATTCTTGCACAGTTCTAAACCTAGATTTGGTTCCTTATCTTACTGTAAGCCTGACAGACCTAACACAGATTTTGTTGATGATGCTAGCAGCAGACCTCCTGGAAGATCTCAGGTGCTTTGCTTCTCAGGTGATGCTCTGGTCGTTTCTGGCACTATAGCTCAGGCATGGGATGTTTGGGTGTTGGGTTACCTGGGGGCTATACAACCCGAGTCTGGGCACTGGGTACCTGGTACTAATCTTTCTCTGCTTCCTGATATACCTTGACTGGATCTTCTCAGACACTGTACAGTGAGTTTTTTTGGATGCTGGTCTGGCCCTTCTCCTGCTGTTACTTTGGGGGTTGACCAGGTAGTAGGAACTGTGTTTCCTGAGTGTTGATCTGGTCCCCAATTCTGCTGTGCCTCAATGAACACTACTAAAGTTTATCTCCCTGGAAATTCAGCTACCTAGATTTTGTTTGTTATGTTACCTGGGGCCGGTATCTGGCCCTCAGTCTATGTTTTTCCTTGTCTGCCCAAGTTTATGTCTCTGATTATAGCTTTCTTCATGAGGCTAGAAGTCTCTTTGTGTAGTATGGTACGAGATGGAGCAATTGATATTTTCTCTTGGTCTTTTTTATTACTACTTCCATTGATGCATTTTTAGTTTTACTGGTGTTTGTTTTTTGGGAATAAATCTGAACTTCTATAAATATTAATACTCCATTATTTCCCCATATTTGTCAAGGGTCCTTTTTTATGGAGATTTTCTCAGTCCTCCTGCCCTCTTAGATTAGATGCATTTGGTAAACTGGGGAATTAATGAACTAGATTCTGGGATTCCCATCCCACACAGATTGGCACATCCTCAAAGGGTCTTTATAATGGGAGCTTTAACAGACATCAACAAGGAGCTTAGAGTAGGCTACACATATTTAATTACCTATAACTTTTCTGGGGTTCTAGAGCTGAAATTAGAGTTCTGATATCCATACTACAAATTGCTACTAAAACACATTAGACACACTGTGTTCAGATACCAAATTCTTCTTTTTTTCCCAAGTGACTCTGGGAGGTATACTTCTGAGAGTCCCCTAATGAGAGTATTGCATTTTTACTTATATCTAAACTCTGAGAGGAAATGAGATACATGAACCCATAGTAATATATAAGTACAGGTAGGCAAAATACAGTAAAACTGAAATAGTTACTTTAGCAAAGTTGCAGGATACAAAATAAATGCACATAAATCATCAACATTTTTAATATGTTAACAACAACAGCAAATGATACAAAGAGAAATTTCATTTAAAATAACTGTAGATAATATAAAATATTTGGAAGTCTACCTGCTAAGGTAAAGTGATGAACTACATGAACACAATTACAAAACACTTTCCACACAAATAAAGTCAGATCTAATCAACGGGAAAAATAAGAAATGCTCATAGGTAGGCTGAGCTAATATAACAAAAATGACAATACTACCTAAATTATTTAGTGCCATACTAAGCAAACTCCCAGAAAATTATTTTACAGTTCTAGAAAAAATAATAAGAAAGTTTACCTGGAAGAACAAAAGGTCAAGAATTTCAAGGGAATTAATGAAAAAAAATGCAAATGAAGGTAGCCTAGCTATACCAGACCTAAAACTATATTATAAAGCAGTGATCATCAAAACCATTGGTACTGGTTAAGAAATAGAGTAGTCAATTAGTAGAATAGGCTAAGTTCACAAGATACAATACTCAGTAACTATAGTCATTAATATAATCTTTGATAAACCCAAAGACATCTGCTTCTGGGATAAGAATTCACTATTTGACAAACATTGTTGGGAAAACTGGAAATTAGTATGGCAGAAACTGGTCACTGACTCACAACTAATACTCTATACCAAGATAAGATTGAAATGGGTTCATGATTTAGACATAAAGATTGATATTATAGGTAAATTAGAAGAACAAAATATAGTCTATCTCTCAGATTTGTGGAGAAGGAACTAGAATACATTATGGAATGCAAAATGGATAATTTTGATTATATTAAGTTAAAAAATTTTTGTGCAAATAAGATTAGAAGAGAAGCAACAAACTGGGAAAATTTTTTTTCATTCAAGGATTCTGATAAAGGCCTCATTTCTAAAATATATAGAGAATTGACTCAAATTGATTCAAACCATTCTCCAATTGATAAATGGCCAAAGGATATAAACACAATTTTCAGATGAAGAAATTAAAACTATTTTAGTCATATGAAAAAATGCTCTAAATCATTATTGATCAGAGAAATGCAAATTAAAATATTTCTGAAGTCAGATTTGTCAGATTGTCAGATCGGCTAAAATGAAAGGAAAAGATAATGATGAATGTTAGAGGAAAACTGGGACACTAATAAATTGTTGATGGAGTTGTGAACAGATCCAACCATTCTGTAGAACAATTTGGAACTATGCCCAAAGGGATATCAAACTTTGCATGTCTTTTGATCCAGCAATTTCTAGGCCTATATTCCAAAGAAATCATAAAAAAGAGAAAAGGATCCACATGTGCAAAAATGTTTTTAGCAGCTCTTTTTTGCAGTGGCAAAGAACTGGAAATAAGCAGATGCTCATTGGTTGGAGAATGGCTGAACAAGATATGGCAAATGTATATTATGGAATATTATTATTTTATAACAAATGTTTGACAAGATGATTTTAGAGAGGCCTGGAGAGACTTACATGGATTGATGCTAAGTGAAGTGAATAGAACCAGGAGAACATTATATACAGCAGCAACAAGATTATACAATGATCAATTCTGACAGATGTGGCTCTTTTCAACAGTGAGGTGATTCAGGTCAGCTCCAATGATCTTGTGATGAAGAGAGCCATCTACACCCAGAGAAAAGACTGTGGGGACTGAGTGTGGATCACAACATAGCATTTTCACTTTTTTGTTGTGTGCTTGCATTTTGTTTTCTTTCTCAATTTTTCCCTTTTGATCTGATTTTTCTTGTGCATGAGGATAATTGTGGAAATATGTATAGAATAATTGTACAAGTTTAACATATATTGGATTACTTGCCATCTAGGGGAGGAAGTCTGAGGAAGGAAAGGAAAAAATTTTGGAACACAAGGTTTTGCAAAGGTGAATATTGAAAATTATATATGCATATTGTTTTGAAAATAAAAATCTATAATTAAAAAAAACTGAAATAGTTAATGCCACTCTGAATATCACACAAACATATACTCATCCTCATTCATCTGCCACTTTGGTTTGGGGAGAGGAATTAAGAGAGCAGTAAGAACTATTCATCTTAGAAGTAGAGAAAAAAATGAGACACAGAAAAAAAAGAAATACATCCCTATTCCCCATTATCCCTTTATTCTTCCATAACTTATTCATGAGCTCTCAGAGAATGCTACTCAAAGAATGGGGTTTCAATTTAGCTGTTTTGATACTCTCATCATCCTAACTGTCAAAAATGCAATTCACAGCAATATCAACAACATCATCATATATATTCTAAGCAATATATACAGTCTAGGCACTTTAGGAATTCTGATATTTGGAAGGTAAGGATGAATTGTAGAGGAGAGATTTGAAGGAATCCTCATTGACCATTCTAATAACATTGCTTTGGATATAGATTGGTGCACTTTTCATCAGAAAATCAGTAGGAGGATGCAGATTTTTTTTTTAAACAAAAGGGGCTGGGGAAATGGAAACTCTCTGCAATCACTGGGACCAATGGATAACTTTATGAAATTCAATTTGTTTTTAAATAAAATAACACTAGCCATTTAGAAAACAAAAACAATGCAATATATGGATCAGGAGATTATGGAGATATCCTGGATATGAGTTCAAATCCAGACTTTGTAACTATTAGTATGGTCTTGAACAAGTCATGTAGCCTTTTTTTGACCTTGTTTACTTAATCTGTGGAATATGAAGGTTGGATTAAATAACTTCTAAGGTCTCTGTCAGCTCTAAAGCTTTGATGCTCTAAATATTTAAATACTATAGATTTTGATTATATAGTGATCCTTTCCTTTATGATTTTATTGGTTCCTTGGTTTGGTATTAATTCAGCAGCTGCAAGTGTTTCTTATTTTCCAAGTACTTATCCTAAACACAAACAGAACACAAAGCTTAGGAAGAGCCTTGTCAGAATCCTAGTGTTTGTTAGGGTTTTTAAATTTTTTTTAATATCTGGCCACTCTTTCTAAGATTTGCATTAACTCAATTTTGAAGAGCTATACAACTACAACAGAGCATGGATTTATTTCCAACGTAACTTTGCAGTAGGTTGCAAAGCATCAGGAAGAGTAGTTTTCACTGTTGTGTTGAAGTCTGTAAGCTTTTTAGATTTTTCTTTGGAAACAAAGTGATTTTCTAATTATACTTCCCCCCTTTCCCTCTTGGATCACTGATAGCTTTGCTACCAATTGGTAGGGGTGGTTCAACAGCAGGGAATTCAACCCCACCATCAAAATGACTGCTACTTGAAAACCCCATTCTCCTTCCATGGAACTACTGAGCTTTCTATGCTATTGATTCTATGTCTCAAACTCTGAAATTGATTCCTCCCTCCAAGTATATTTATAGATCTGTGAAGACTATTGATTTTCCTCTGTATGTCACAGCTCTTTAGAACTTTTCCCAAAATAAGCACGGTTTCTGAAATCTAGAAAGTGCCTGGGTTGCTGTTACAGCTGTGTTGTGAAGAAAGTGAATGATGTTTGGGTTGAGCCAAACAAGACACATCCTTTGAATTAATTTAGAATGTTAATAAAGGATTTATGAGGTAGCTTAAACTGTGAAAAAAGATACTCAGCATGGGTTTTGTGTTACCATTGATCTTTCAACATCACTTTTCTTTTTAGATTTTCTTTAATTAGTACTAATTCCCCAGCTTCAACTAAATTGACCTCACCATCAAACACAGTTAGGCCAATTATAGAATATGTAATAGCATATTCCATAATAATGATTTGCTTATTTAAGAAGTTAAAATACTTCAATTTTTCAAAAGATCTATATTGTAGTATAAAATCCCTCTGGTTTGGGGCAGTGGGGGAAAAGAAGGCTTTGATAGTCATAAAACTCAAATAACATCAACATGTTTCTGTTATGTTTATGTCTCCTCTTCCTGCTGTCCCCACCAAATTTTTTTTTTACATCTTTATGTGGAAACTTCTATATCATCTTCTCATATGTTTGAATTTCTAACATAAGCAGATTCCTAGCACCTACTACTTGTGATTTTGGAAACTAATGAGATATACCTAAGAAAGAACTGAACCCTCCCTATAAAACTCATAAGTCTTACCTGCCAAGCTTGGCTGTCAAAATGATGAAGGACCCAGAAGTCCCCACTTGTGGACTGAAAGAGACAGAAAGCTTATGAACAAGGATGTGCCACGTTAAGAGGGAAGCTGTTCATTGCTGACTCCCTTCCTTCTATTGTGATCTCAAGAGAATTGGACCTCAGGTCCCGTGATTTCACTGGCTGTATCCTTGGTTGCCTCTTTCTTGAATGAATCTTCAAAAGCAACAATTATGGTACATTTTTATTGATGCATTTTTGTCTTGACATGATAATCATTTCTGAAAAACAAGAAAAATATAATATTGCTTTATTCTTACCTTATTTCAAATTGCATTGTCCTTTATAACAAATCAAGCAAAAATGTTCCCCAACTTTCTTTCCTTCAAACCTTCTTAAATATCAAGAGAACTTGATACAGGGAGTAGGTTTGATTTGACAGGTAATTTTTTTTTCCAGCCAACTATTTTTTTATGAGCAGTTTGGGGCATTTTTAAACTTTTAAGATCAGAGATCAAATTGTTCCATGTTTGTCTTTCAAGTTAAAAGTCAAGAAATATACATCTTTTGAGTGAGAAGAGAGAGTAGTTACTGGAGTTAACTCAACCCAGAATGTTAAAATTTCAATATATTTATATTTAAAAATCACAAATGCTAAAAATAAGAGCTTTAAAAATAAGGATTTATATTTCTGTTGTTATGATTGTCTAGACAAATCATGGAGAAAATGTCAATGATGCAAGTTAAACTTAAAATTTGGGGGCACACATTTTTTTCTATAAATGGTTATTAACCCTAAATTAACACACATAATAGTGATTCCTCTTTAGATTTCTTCTTCTATTATATGCTGATCCATAGCATAGCTGATATTTTCATCTTCCCTTTCTATTTCATGATACAATCCTTCAAATATCTGAAGACAGTTATGGTGATCTCCCTTCTGCCTAGTCATATTTTCTGTTGGTTAAATATCTCAGGTTTTTTCATAAGACATTTTTTCTCTAGTCTCTCATAAGCATATTCATCTCATAAGCTTATTTTATTCATCCTCTTCTTGATACTAACTAATCATTCAATTCAGCAAAGTATCCTACTCTGCCAAAAGCTTTTGGGAAACTGACTGTCATCTAAACAAGGTCTAAAGGAACCCTTTCAGTTTTGCATCACCTACAAATTGAAGAAGCCACACAGACCTTAATCAAAGTCATTAATAAAAAATGTTAAAGAGCATAAGGCTAAGGAAACATTTCTGGGGCACTTGACTGGAGGCTTCTTTCAAGTTTCACACAATTAATGACTGTTCTATGAAACCAGTCACTCAAACATGTCTGAATGCACTTAAGTGCACTATCATTTGATTCATCTTATCACTAAGAAAAATTCTGTAAAGTGCATTACTGAAATCTAAGTACATTATATCTATAGCATTCTGCCAATCTACTAGTGACGTTTCTTCAACATTTCCAGGGATCAATAATTTTCTCAATGCCATTACCCCTTCCATTGATGCATATGACTACCATCTTATCCATATGTACCAATTCATCTTCCATAGATGAACCATCTAATATCCTGGTGGAGTTTCTATAGTTGTCTTGATATTGGACAGGTATAATAAAAATAGTCATCATTTATTAATATCAAGCATTATTTTAGGTTCTGGGAGCAAAAAAAGAAATTGTTTCTGCATCAATGAACTTAGAATCTATATATAGGATTAATAAATGTAAGAAGGAAAATAGGGGAGAAAGTTTGGCTACATATAGAAATGGACATAGTATATATCAGTGAAGTCAAACAACTAGAAACAAATCCTGTGAACTGCATATTGACTTAAGAAAATCACAAATTAACAATATAGTATATTTTAATTTTATTAAAATAATGTACATGTGTATGTGTGTTTGTGTAAAGAGAGAATATGGCCATATAAGTAAATATAGAATATAGCTCTACCTAGTTATCTATATATAAAAGAAATAAAAAGTAATTTGGAAAAGGAGGGACACCAGCAGTTGGGTTACCTTGTAAGGCCTCATGTATGCAAGAGCACTTAAGCTGTGCTATGAAGGAAACAAGGGTTTACGTGAATGGAGGTGACAAGAAAGTGGTTGGTGATATGGGACTGGAACTCATAATAAAGTTTGGCTGGAATTATAAATGTAGCATAAAATGTACCAGCAACGTCAAGCTTGACTAAGAGTGGATCACTGTGGGCTACATAATGACTTAGAAAACCACAAATTAACAATATCTATAGTGTGTTATTTTTGCATTTATTTTATAAAATATTTCCTAATAATATCTTAATCCGGTTCCATGTTCACTCTAGAATATTGCATGCTGACAGTGTGTTAGACACCTCTGGTCTATAGAGTGTGTGACTTGAAGTCAGGGAGGCCTGGTTTTGAATTTTGCCTCAGTCACTTATTATCTGTGTCACCCAGGGCAAATCATTTAACTGCTGAGTCTCAGTTTCCCCTTTTATAAAATGGGCATGATAATATCACTTCACAAGGCTGTTATGAAGGTCAAATAAGAAAATATATATAAAGTATTTTGTAAGTATTTTTATTTTACTATATATCAATATATGTTGCAACATATGTATATTTGTATACATAATTGGAAGACATATTTGGTATACATATTTGCAATATATATTTTGCAATATGTGTGTATATATCACAAAGTCATGAACAACAAATAAGAAAACATGTATTAAGTGACTTTTAAACTTTATATGTATTTGTATATATATATGTATACACATGTTCACATATATGTGGATATATACATGCATATATCTCTATATATTTACCTAACCATGGATGCTGATGTATCACCAAGAGAGAAGGTATAGAATAGGAGTTCTTAACTACTTACTCTAGATACAACAGAGTATAGTGAGTAAAGTGCTGGACTTGGGAGTCAGGAAGAAGTGTTCTGCTTCAAACACTATTCTTTATTTATCCGAGTCTCAGTTGTCTCAACAGTAAAATGAAAGAATTAAACTCAATTCCTGATATAGCCTCTTCTAGCTCTAAATCTGTTATATAAAGTAATACTTACAAAAGTAGTATGGGGTAGACAAAAATGAAACTAGAATGCTGCTTCTACTTTCAAGAAATTTATTATCTAGTGAGGGGAAATGAGTTATTCCCATATATAACAAAAATACAAGTGAGAATATGATTAAACAGGAGGTATCATCAAAATGAAAAAGTCAATAACAGAAGCACTCAATTATAGCTAAGAGAATTATAGGGGTCCCATGTAATAAATTAACACCTTAATTTGTCTAGGAAGAAAAAACAGAAATAACTAAATCAATCTATTGACAAGAATTTATGAAACATTATATGTTAGGTACTGTGCTAAATATTGGAGATAAAAATAAAAAACAAAAAACGCTATAACAAAAATAAAAATAACAAAAACAGGTGCCATTTCCAAATTTACCCCCAACAATTGAGGATGAGCCAAAATGAATTTTGATATAGGTATGTTTTCCAAAAAGGAGGAAAATATTTTGCCAGCAGTTTTTACTACATTTATCACTGCCTAATGTAAAAAGGGATTTTTCCACAAAATTGGTTGCCCTTTGAAAAATAGTCAGGGAGCAACAAGTCAGAATCTGGAGTATGCTCCAAATGTTTACAGAGCTCCACTGCTGTGGTAATGTGAAAGAACATATTTCTCAAAGAAGATTGGCTTTAACTTCAGGTGGGAACCTAAGCTTAATGAGTACCACCTGTTCCTACCACATGTTTCTCACATTAGAAGATGAGGATTCAAACCAATTTTTTCTGATAGTTGAAAATCTGATGCTTTCCTGTTATGTGCTTGTTTATCAACATAATGGAAGACAAGTTGCAATTATGTTCATCAGAACTTAGAAAATTATTGACAAAGTTGGTAAAAAGTAAAAGGTCTCATTTGGTAGAGTCTTCCATGGTTGTTTCCTATCACCATGCAAATAAATCTTTTTGTTTTTTTTTTTTAAAAAAGGTTTAAAAATATAGGAGTCCGTGTTAGTCAGCAATCAGGATGAAAACCATTTGTTGTTTTTTAGTCATAAGACATAAAATCCCATATTCTAAATACCACCACCCTGAGCCACATTTTATTCTTAGGAAATGTCATCTTCATTCAAATGAACTAAAACTATATAATTATTTTTCCATCTGAGAGTCAGGATAAAACACACATATAAGAAATTTGAAAAGGGAGGGATAAGGGAGCAATAAGATACAAATAAGCAACCACATAATCATAAAGGGAATTTTAAAAGTAATAATTTTGAATTTTTAAAATCTATAATACACTATCAGAGGTGGAAAGGGAATCAGATTGAAGAATGTTGCTCTTCAAAACCTTAATTATTCAAACAGAACTTAAAGGGAAGAATCTCAGGGATCATCTACATCTGTATCTTATTGTTACAAATTAAGAAAACGAGTTCTAAAGGGGTTGGTTGTCTTGCAACAAACAGCATCACAGAACCTCTTATATGAGATGAATAATCTCTAAGAAAAGGGGAGTGGTGTGGTAGGTAAGAAACTGACCGTGGAATAAGAAAAACACAGGTTCTCTTCTCTAACAATATTCTTATATGTGATTCTGAGAAAGTCCCTTAATTCTGTATCCCTGGCAATGCTTGAAGATTTTAAGTTGTCAAACAGTTGCTGATCTATCTTAGAAAAGGGAGGTTTCTCACTGACTGTTCCCTGAAACAAGGTAAATATGATTTGGGTTTAAAAAGAAAATCACTATTGGCCTAACAATCCATACAAGGGGTAAAAACAAAACAAAACCAACAAAAAAAGTAAATAGAGGATAAATGTTGCTTAAACCAATGGTCTCTAAAGTGGAGGAATATGATATAACCCAAAGGACAATCAACCAATGAGAAATTGAGAAAATGGATAACATCCCATCATGTCTCTGTTTTTCCCACTCTTATATCTAGCTAGTTGGTTTTTCATCTACTAAAGGTATCTCTGTAGGGGCATTCTATTGTCTGATCAATGGGTCTTCTTAGTCACTCACTCTGCCTATCTATACTATCAAATGTGTTTGGAAAAGCAGAATTTCAGCTCTTAGAATCCTCAAAGCTGCCTTTGAAAATAGTCTGCCAGCATGATATTTGTGGAAATATGTACAGAGGAATTGCACATGTTTAACATATATTATTTATTATAATTATGTTATATACAACTGGGGGAATGGGTAGGGGGAAGAGAGGGAAAAAATTAGAACACAGAGTTTTGAAGGAGTGAATGTCAAAAATTATCCATGTATATATTTTGAAAATAAAAAGCTATATTTAAAAAAGAAAAGAAAACAGTTTGCCAAATGATCTACTGTATGTATAATAGCATAATCTACAGCCATGAACTCATGTGGTTCTGCCTCAAAAACCCAGTTATACTGAATTCCAACTCATCCAGCTGGTAGGATCCTGAACTAGCCCTGGGACACTTTGCATTATGTCAGACTGGGAGACTATTTCCAATACAATTGCCTGATAATTCAGCACCCTCTAGCACATCTCCTCTGAGAAGGAATGAAGGGCTGCCAACTCCAGAGTGATCACTCTGGACATTGTCTAGGTTGGAGTCACAAAGGGCAGAGGAGAATCCCTGTAGGATGACATTGGGGGACATTTGTGTGGAGGGCTTTGTGTTTGGGGACATGAAATGCTGTGTACTACACAAGCGTGCAAGTACCTATTTTAGCCTGTGTATATGGTACCAGAGTTGGGTCTAAAATATTGAGAGGAGCCGATGACAGTTCTACCCCAGACAAGCTTTTCCATTTCTAGTCCTTCCCTCAGAAACACGTTGCTTGAACCCTCAGACCCACACTCTGCAACTGACCCAGGTATCTTAATTCTCCATCCTCCATTTCTAAAAAGACCCAGGTTTCCTGCTCTCCAAGCTTCAGTTTGAATGCTGATATAAAGAAACAGAATCATAGGATTTAGAAATGAAAAGAAATTTAAACCATAAAATATCAAGAGTAGAATGGACCTTAAACTAGGGACCATCTATCTGTAATTTCAAGCTATTTTATTATCTCTGTCCTTCCTTACTCTGCCACACTTTCAGAAAAGATACTTCACATACTCAGTCCCTTCATTTAGATAATAACATACATTCAGCACTCAGAACCCTAAAATTCCTTTCCATCTCCACCATTTTAATGAAACTCTGTTTTCCCCTTAAGGTGAACAATGGCTTCTTATTAGCAAATGTATTGGACTAGCATTATTCTTTTTGTCCTGCTATGCAATAAACAACTTCTCCATCTCCTTCTTCCTCATTAAGTACCCTTCCTAAAACCTAGTATTTCCATTAGCTTTCCCTGATTAAGCATAATTTTTACCCTCAAGGCCCCATTAATTTCCTCATAATCACAGCAGATTTTTCCCAGGGAACACTAAGGTGTTTATTTATGTAAATATTCTACCTAGAGATCATCCTCCATCTAATAGCACAAGCAGAAAACACATAAAAATTGATACTTGTACTCTGCCTACACTTTTATTTCCCAAACTCATTGTTTAAATAAGGGTTCCTTCTGTAATTTTAAACTTTAGCAGATTAAAGTATATACCCGACATCAGAGGACTACTGGACAAGAACCTTTTATCTCACTTGTCTTAGTCAACTAGTTATCCAAATCCTACCAGGTACTGGAGAGCCCAGAAAATATATGTTATAGGGACTCTTTCAATAATCCTAATATTCTTGACAATACCACCTTTCCAGTTTTTCCCTCCCAGGTGGCTACTCATCTTCATTCCTACCAATGGAAGAGCTATCTTCCATGGGTGTACTGATAAATATTTTAAAATCCCTGTCTCTCTCTGTCTTCCCCCTCCCTCCTGAGAACATAGTTTAAATTTAATCTGCATTAATAATTTAAAACTAGACAATTAAAAAATAATAAATCAAGCATGATTTGTAGTATTTCCTGATTTCTGAAGTGTAAAGGCCCACACTGAAAATTTAACAATAGGCTCTCCCTATTCCAATCTTCAGGCTCATTTCCCTTTTCCCAATAGACACAGTCCAAGGCCCTCTAGCATTGGATTTCATGTGGCCTTGGCTGATTACATTGGCGCATAAATTGTAAATCACTATCCTTCTAGTAAGATTCATCTCTGTGGTGTAACAGGTAGAGAATTGAACATGGAATCAGAAAGACCTACATTAATATACTGCCTCAGAAAATTACTTGTATGACTCTCACTTGACTGCAGTCTCTCTGGTTTCCCCATCTACTAAATGTAGATAATAACAACACCTACATACCAGGATTTTTATAAAGATAAAATGAGAAAATATTGGTAAAGTTCTTCACAATCATTAAAACATTACATTAATACTAATATTATTGCTGTTATTATCATTATTAAAATAGAAGACCACCAGCATTTACCTTCTGCTCTATGACTTAAAATAGAAGAAAATAGTTACTTTAATATGCCTGGAAGTCATAATCATGCTACAGCATGGTATGCTATCAAGTGCTCAGAATGACAGTTCTGAGAAATCATGAAAACAAATGATATTCACATATTCATTGATCATATCCAGGTGCCAGAAAGCCCAGCCAAAGTGTCCCAATCACACCCAAGCTCAAATTTTGTCCCAGATAGCATCTAAGTATCAGAGGATTCAGTAAAATCAGGTACTAAGAAGTGTTCTGGCCTACCTACCAGTTTAGATACTACTTGGGAACTAGATAGTGCAACAGAAACAGAAACTTTAAGGATTCATTCTCTCCTAATTTCTTACCAATGTTCACTTTTCTTTTATCCAGATTAATGGAATTTTCTACCCCCTCCAGGAAGCAACCTAAAGTACTTCCTCCACTGATTTTTTAAACTTGATAACAATTTCTCAACCTTTGTATGCTAGACCCATCCTTTCCCTTCTCATTACTTAGTATTTATACCATTTGAATGGCAGGAAAGTCAGCAACTATAATCCTTCCTATAAGATAAAATATGAAATGGACCTTGCCATCTACCCAGAAACTTTACCCTAATGTACATTGGATTTTACCAATTGTGCCCTCCAAAAAGACAACCAGATATCGCCATATGATATACCATTGCACTCTCAATACTAGTACACATTTCTACCTATTCTGCAGCTGAACAATTCTATATATATTTTATCTACCAATTAGAACATGAGTTCCTTGAGAGCATGTTTTGATTTTCTATTTGTATTCCTAATGCTTATCATAAGGGCTTAGAAAAAACATTTCGTACTTTTTCATTCATTCATTCTAAGTCAGGGAAGTATATAATGTATTTTAGAAAGAATTCGATCAATAAATATTGAAATAAATGTGTGGATAATTAAGATGATAACATTTGCTGACAATTCATTTATATGAAATATATAATTTTCTAATGATTACATATGAGTTTTTCTCCAATAACATCAAGAAGATTTCTTCATATTTACCACTGTAGGATAAATTCATTTTGAGAGCTCTTCTTCCTGAGTGCACAACAAAATAGGTTTTCAAACTGCCAAAAAGATCAGATGAAATTTGACTTCCTGTAGCTCACAGACATTTTCTTTGATCTTTGGGGCTTGTTGGCACTGCCATTTCTGTGATGTGAAGTTGTTCCTCTGAGCATTTTATACATTAACTTCCATCAAAATTGTGTCTTGATTTCCCACATTCCTTTATGATACCTTTCTCTCCTAGTGCTCTGGTGCCAGTAATTTCTATAATGACTGTCAATAGATTTCTTAATTATCAAATGATATTGCATTAAACCATTGACATAATGAGCATTAGGTACTGTTATAATGAGTTTTTTCCAGTTTAGACAACAGGATTTTTTTTCTTTAAACAAGCTAACTTAAGAAAAGAAGACAATTATTAAAAAAACTCTACTAAAAATTAGGTAGAAATATTATTGCCTTTTTGACCATTTCTTTCTTCTTCCTTCCTATATCATATTAACTTCTCCACTCTTCTTTAAATTATATCAGTAAATAAAAAATGAATAATGAATAATTCTAGTCCTTAGAATCTGTGACCAGAAACAGATTGTTAACCAATATTCTCTTTAAAATGTGTTGTATTTGGGATTAAATAAGCCACATTATAGAGCTTAACCACTTCATTCAGAGAAATCAAAAGATATTAGAACAAATTTGATTCTAAAGAATGTAGCTTACTTTTTGTTAAAGATATTTTTTTATATTTATCTTTTGTTTTTATGTCACTTAAATTTCTTCTGTATATCTTCCCCTCAATCTTTTCATAGAGCTATCCTTTCTAAACACTTTTCTTTAAAATGAAGAATGGAGGGAAGGGAGAATCATCAACTGGCTTTTGAAGTTTTTGATGAATCCTGTGGCAATTTAATCTCACTTTCCAGTTATTGCCAAACTGTCAACTATACTTCAATGTAATTACATCCATGTCAGAACGCACTATTGTGCTCTCTCCAGTCAGATCTTAGGTCATGCTTACTTGGACCTGCAGGACTAGACTGATGTCCTGGAAAAAGATCCTATCCTGATAGAGAATATTTAAAAGGCTAAATAAGACTGTGCCTCTGAATCAGGATAATATTAAGTTCTTTTTTCGGATGCTGTACATTTATTTTTCATGCCCTTTTCATGAGGAACAATTAATGATAAAGGGGCTTAACAGTGCTTTTATACAAAGGAAGATATTTGTATTTGTTATCAAACTATGTAAGATATTGCTGCTGAAGAAGAACTTTATTTTAATGTATGTTCCTAAAATAGGTGTACAGAGAAAAACAGTTTTCAAATGGAACTTGGACATTTTTGGAGAAAATGATCTATGGTGTGGATATAATAATTTGGATCTCTTGTTAGCCAAGTGGAATGATGTCTCCTTTGTGTGGGAAGAGCAAAATAAAGTTCCTTTCCTTATTAAAAACTAGGAAAATGTGATTATGAAGAAGCATAGTTTCAAGGGCATCCGAGGGACAGACTACCTTGTTGGAGACTTTTAAGCTAAGGCATGATGGATAGTTCAGCTAATTTGCATATACATGTTTATGATTAAAGAGGGTAAAATTAGGAAAAACTGAAGTTATATAAACATTTGGAAACAGATATAATTGGGAAAAAATGGCAATCTGATAGGAAAATATTGGGGAGTTGTGACTTTTTAAATGAAAGGACTTGCATCTGAATAGGATTTAAGTGAGACAGAGTTGAAATTTATCAGTCACAGTCTTTCTTCCAGAGTGGTTAGAGTCCAGTGGCAAGACAAAAGTTGGAACAACTGACAATGACCTGGGATGCAGGAGATTTCCTTGACTTCTTTGACATCTGACCAAGCTCTAAAATCTCTACAACACCTGCTTCATCTGCCTTCATGTACATCAAAACAAATTGTTTTCATCCAATCACTCATTCCAGCAGGCATGGAGTAAATAGCTCCCTAATTCACAAACAGGTCTCAGTCCTGTCAGCTACCCTCAGCCTGGTTTAGCCCATATGCTGAGATGGTTGTGCTTTTTTCCCCTGAGGCAATTGAAGTTAAGTGACTTGCCCAGGGTCACACAGCTAGGGAATGTTAAGTGTCTGAGACCAAATTTGAACTCAAGTCCTCCTGACTTCAGGGCTGATGTTCTCTCCACTGCGCCACCTAGCTGTCCCTGCTGAAATACTTTTGCTGGGATGTGACCACTGCATGTGCTACAGCTTCTTGGAGACATAGGTGAAAGGTGACTGCTAGCTGATCAGGAAAGGAGGATGAGCAGCTCTGAGAGAAGCCCTCATATACAAGTCTTCATATATTCTACTATACCCACAGTAAGAACAGTAGAACAAGAGTAGGGAGAATAAAGCAAACAGGCTAGAAGACCACTCCTTTGGCCCTCTAGCAAGTAGAGGGAATTGCTTAGAGGTTTCAGCTGAGTGATTCCTGAATGATTGGAGAGAATTTATACTGTCCACTAAGAGCACTACCCGGAGCAATTTCTCTTCAGCACTACCTAAAGGAGGAGAAAGGTAAAGGTTTTCATAAATTCTTTTTGCTCTCTGGTGCCACCTCTGGTTTAGGAAGGAAAAGCAGGGTGGCTCTGAAACTGCTTTGAGTATCCTAAAGAGAAGAGAATTATATGACATCTGAATCAATGTATAAGTGGTTGGGCTGTTCTATGTAGCATGACGATAGCCTTCTGATGAGCTTTGCAGTATTCTGGCTTAAATAGAACTGTTATTCACATTAAGAGCTAACATTTTCTAAATGCCCTTTTAATGGTGATTGTTAATTGAAAGAGCTTTAAGGGCTATGTTCCAGTGAAGAGAATTTTCCTAGCTAAAAAGTAAATCAGGGAAAAAAGCAGTTTTATGCATTGCAGATGCTCTTGAATAGACCAATAACCTTGAAATCTATACTCCAGAGTTGTGAGTTGCCCTAAACACATGAGTTTTTCTCTTTCTTGGGTTTCCATGAAGTTATGTCATATCTCTGTACCATAGCTAATGAGTGTTTTGATGGGAGAATGTGATCTGGATTTGTACATGTATATTGTTTTATATTTTCTTGTAGGTTTAGTTCCTTTTATATGTTGCATCCATAATATTTCTTTTCCCTCATTGTAAAGTAAATAATCATGTTTAAGATGTAAAAGTTTCATTATTATGAGTGGCTGGCTATAATAGAAAACAAGAGCTAGAGTGGTGAATAAAGGAAGTACAATTCCATTCAACAGGGTTATCCACTAGAATCTCTAGTCCCTAGAGACTTTGAATGTAACTGTGTGATCTTGGTCTATCTTTGGGAATTATGATTTCAAGCCAAATACAGAGAAGAGTGAAGTTATCTGTCTTTGAAGTTTCATTCCTTTCTACTTTACCAGCTTATTTTCCTTGTTGATCAATATTAAGTTCAGGATAATAGCTACTAGATAGTAGAACTATTCAGAGGTAGCTTAATATAATAAGCATTAACATTCTATAGTCAGGATATTTCCCATAGGTGAGAGGTATGAGGTCACAATTTCTATACAGATTAAGGACTGGCTACATTCCATTGTAATGGCCCCATTTTTTATTTTTGCCTCTATCACATTATGTATGGGAGGAGGAGAACAGAAGATCTTTTGGAAAAGAAAACAGATTAATCCATTATCCCCATTACACCTTGAATTTAGATTTTTATTTATTTTACCTTCTCATAATTCCTATCCATGAAATCAGAATTGCTTACTTCACAAGTGGTAAGAGTTCTGATAACTGCATATAGGGCTCTAGTTTGAGTATTTTGTCATTGTAGTTTGTTTTTTTTTCTTTTTTTTTATTAAAAGCTTTTTATTTACAAAACATATGAGTGATTTTTCTACATTGACCTTTGCAAAAACTTTTTTTCCCCAAGCTTTTCCCCTCCTTCCCCCTACCCCCCACCCCTAGATGACAGGTAATCTAATACATGCTAAATAGGATAAATTATATGACAAATACAATACATGTATACATATCTATACAGTTATCTTACTGCACAAGAAACATCAGATCTAGAAAGAGAAGAAGAAAAAAACAACCTAAGAAGGAAAACAAAATGCATGGAAATATTCACAGAAAGCGTTAAAATGCTGTGTTGTGGTTCATTCTCAGTTCCCACAGGCCTCTCTCTGGATGTATATGACTATCTTCATCACTGAACAATAGGAACTGGTTTGAATCACATCATTGTTGAAGAGAACCATATCCATCAGAATTGATCATCGTATAGTCTTGTTGCTGTGTATAATGTTCTCCTGGTTCTGCTGATTTCACTCAGCATCAGTTCATGCGAGTCTCTCCAATCCTCTCTGAAATCCTCCTGTTGGTCATTTCTTACGAACAATAATATTCCATAACATTCATATACCATAATTTATTCAGCCATTCTCCAATTGATGGGCATCCTTTCAATTTCCAGTTTCTTGCCACTACAAAAAGGGCTGCCACAAACATTTTTGCACATGTGGGTCCCTTTCCCTCCTTTAAAATCTCTTTGGGATATAGGCCCAGTAGAAACACTGCTGGGTCAAATGGTATGCACAGTTCGATAACTTTTTGAGCATAGTTCCAAATTGCTCTCCAGAATGGTTGGATCCGTTCACAGTTCCACCAACAATGTATCAGTGTCCCAGTTTTCCCACATCCCCTCCAACAGTTATCATCATTTCCTGTCATTTTAGCCAATCTGACAGGTGTGTAGTGGTATCTCAGAGTTGTCTTAATTTGCATTTCTTTGATCAATAGTGATTTGGAGCACCTTTTCATGTGACCAGAAATACTATCAATTTCTTCATCTACAAATTGTCTGTTCATATCTTTTGACCATTTATCAATTGGAGAATGGCTTGAATTCTTATATATTTGAGTCAATTCTCTATATATTTTAGAAATGAGGCCTTTATCAGAACCTTTGGATGTAAAAATATTTTCCCAGTTTATTGCTACCCTTCTAATCTTGTCTGCATTCATTTTGTTTGTACAAAAACTTTTTAACTTGATATAGTCGAACTTATCTATTTTGTGATTAATGATGACCTCTAGTTCTTCTTTGGTCACAAATTCCTTCCCCCTCCACAGGTCTGAGAGGTAAACCATCCTACATTGTTCTAATTTGTTTATAATATCATTCTTTATGCCTAGATCATGAATCCATTTTGACCTTATCTTGGTATGTGGTGTTAGGTGTGGGTCAATGCCTAATTTCTTCCAGACTAGTTTCCAATTACCCCAGCAGTTTTTGTCAAATAGTGAGTTTTTATCCCAAAAACTGAGGTCTTTGGGTTTATCAAACACTAGATTACTATTGTCATTGAGTATTTATTTTGTCCTGTGAACCTAACCTATTCCACTGATCCACTACTCTATTTCTTATCCAATACCAAATGGTTTTGGTGACCACTGCTTTATAATATAGTTTTAGATCTGGTGCAGCTAGGCCACCCTCATTTGCATTTTTTTTTTCATTAATTCCCTTGAAATTCTTGACCTTTTGTTTTTCCAGATGAATTTTGTTGTTATTTTTTCTAGGTCAGTTAAATAATCTCTTGGGAGTTTGATTGGTATAGCACTAAATAGATAGATTAGTTTAGGTAGTATTGCCATCTTTATTATATTCGCTCGCCCTATCCAAGAGCACTTGATGTTTTTCCAATTGTTTAGATCTGACTTTATTTGTGTGGAGAGTTTTTTGTAGTTTTGCTCATATAGATCCTGACTTTCCCTTGGCAGATATATTCCCAAATATTTTATACTATCGATAGTTATTTTGAATGGAATTTCTCTTTGTATCTCTTGCTGTTGCATTTTGTTGGTGATGTATAAAAATGCTGATGATTTATGTGGATATATTCTGTATCCTGCAACTGTGCTAAAGTTTTGGATTAATTCTAATAGTTTTTTAGTTGATTCTCTAGGGTTCTCTAAGTAGACCATCATATCATCTGCAAAGAGTGATAATTTGGTTTCTTCATGACCTACTCTAATTCCTTTAATCTCTTTTTCTTGTCTTATTGCCAAGGCTAGCATTTCTAATACAATATTGAATAGTAATGGTGATAGTGGGCAACCTTGTTTCACCCCTGATCATATTGGGAATGGTTCCAGTTTATCACCATTACATATGATGCTAGCTGATGGTTTTAAATAGATGCTACTGACTATTTTAAGGAAAAGTCCATTAATTCCTATACTCTCGAATGTTTTTAATAGGAATGGATGTTGGATTTTATCAAATGCTTTTTCTGCATCTTTTGAGATTATCATATGTTTTTGTTATTTTGGTTATTAATATAGTCAATTATGTTAACAGTTTTCCTAATATTGAACCATCCCTGCAGTAGTTTGTTTTTCCATTCATAATTCTACTTGGTTTTCATTAAAGGGGTATGTGGTAGATGTCACATTACTCAGAAAAAGAATTCATGAGTTGAACTTCATCACTAACATAGTGGGGGGTTTTCTAACATAAGAACCTCCTGATGATAAAATATCCACAATAGTGTAATTAGACCAGCAGGGCTCCTCAATAGGACCCCAGCCTCTAGGGAACACAGGTGACAATAGTGACATGAGCAGAGAGAAGCAGCCTCATAGAGTAGAAAGATTTGGAATTAGAGTCTTGGTTCCAATTTTGGCTCTAGTTTTTGGTACCCCTCTGATTTTGGGCAAATCTTCTGCCACCTTTTCACAATCTATAATATGAAAAACTGGGCCTCCTTTAAAATGCTCTTACAGTTCTTAATCTAAAAACATAATCTTGTGTTCATATGGACTTCTGAGCATGGGAAGAATACATAATTAGGGAAAGTAAAAGTTTCCTAATGGTTCTGTCAAAAAAAATTCAGATTAAATATTAAAAACTAAAAAAGTATGTAAAATTCAACAGTTGGACCAGCTAAATTCCAAATGCCTCAGGACTGAAAGGTACCCCAGTCCTAAGCATATTGCCTAGAATATAGTAGGTGCTTAATAAATATTTATTGTCTGACTCACTGATTGCTAATTAGCAATTGGCAAAAAATCCGTCTTTGGCTGCTTCGTAGAGTCCCTGACTTGAAACAAATAGGGAGGCCTTACTTCCCTAAGCTCTTAATGATATATAGATAGAGTCATTCTACTTAATTTTTGCTTAAGAACATTTATAAAGAATCAGCTGTAGAGGAGCAAATTGTCTCTGCTTCTTTGGTAGTCATCATAAATTATGTTGTGAGTGATAAATATGTTTTTCTATGCTAATAAATGTCATAACAATAGAATGTTAATGCCTATTATGCTAACTGAATAGTTATATAATCATATAATATCTGAATAGGTCTAATATTTGGTAGCTAGTATTGTGGGCTTACTATTGAACAATAAGGAAAATAATTTGATAAAATAGAAAGCAATGAAATTTCAAACACAAGTAACTAACCAAATTTTATCATACAGCTTATGATAAAAGAGAGGGAAGTTGGTAACAGGATCACACTATCACAGATTTAGAACTAGAAGGATTCTCATAGGGTTCACAAAACTTTTGAGTTTGGGTGTAGCTCAAATCAGATTGATATGTAATTGGGACATATTTTTAATAATAAATAAAAATACAACACAACATAAATAATGTTTGCTGTGTTTTTCTAAATCAATACACATCCTGTAGGGAATCTCTTTCAATTTTAGTTTGATACCACTATCTAGTCTATTCCTCTAATTTCACAGGTATTGGAAAGAAGGCCTTAGATTAAAGTTCCAAAGGTAGCAAATGGCAGGTGTGGGATTTAAAGCTGAGTTCTCTGATTTGGAAGCCAGTATACTGTACCATACTTACTCCCTTGGCATTACGTTATAACACACACACACACACACACACACACACACACACACGCACGCATGCACGCACGCACACACGCACGCACGCACACACGCACACGCGCACGGTCTCCCCTAGATTAGGGAACAACATATTTCAAAGAAATAAGTAAGGTTTTAATACCTTAATTTTTTTTAGAAAAAGGAGTGGGGAGTGGGAAACTCTAAATAATCAAATTATGAAAATATATCTATTAGAATACTGTAATGAGCAGGAAAATTGGTAACTGTCTTTAAAAAATGATGTAGCCACACAGGAAAATGATCTACCAAATTTACATTCCAAAAGGAAAATAAGCATATAGAAAGAATTAAGGGCAAATAATTAAGGATGAATACAAAAGGATAACATGGCTCTCTAAGAGTCAGGAACACTAAAGCTCAGAATAAGTGATGTTGACTATTGATGTAAAGGACATCAAAAAAAGGCAATTAAAAATTTTTGGAGGAAAATAAACAGCTCAAAAAGGGATAGAGTAATTACTCAGAGTATATGGGTCAATGATAATGCTCTATTGAGAAAAGCCAACTAGTCAACTCTAGAAGAGAGAATGATCTTTGAGTAAATAAGGATAAATTGAAAATGTTTAGCAAAAGTGGAAATTAAAGATAAGTAAGACGAGAGCAAGAAAGAAACTTGCTGCTCTAAATGAGTTCATGTGATTAGGTTTGGATATACTCTAGTTTTATCAAAAACAACTATGTGAATGTTCAGCTATAGTAAGTGATCCTTCAGATAGTAGATGAGGCACAAGGTGTGAAATCAAGAAGATCTGCATTCAAATTCACACTATTTAGGCTTCAAATATTTTAAGGGCTGTAATGTAATTAAGGGGGCAGCTAGAGAACTCAGTGGGACAGAGCACTGGGCTTGGATTTGAGATGATCTGAGTTCAAATAGAGCTTCAGATATTCACTATCTATGTGGTTCCTGGTCAAGTCACTTAAACTTTGTTTAATTTAATGCACTGGAGAAGGAAATGGCAAGCTACTCCAGTATTTTTGCTAAGAAAATCCTATGGGCAGTGTGGCAAAATAGTAGCACTGGACTTGTTTTGCTGCATCACAGAAGGAATAACTTTCTAAAAATAAAGCTGCTCAAGAGTTCCATATACTGAAGCTCTTTAAGCAAAGGTTGAATAATTTACTCATTGGGGAAATTATAAATCAAATTAATGGCTTAATCTAGGTGGCTTCCAAGTTCTTTCCAACTCAAAGCTTCTATGAGTGAAAATAACCTTAATGGTTCCTTAATCATTAACTTATTAACCTATAATCCTAACTCCATGTCTCTTCTGACTACTGGTAACTGCACTCTCCCCTAACTAATAACTGGATCTCTCAGTTCTGACATTTATCATCTTATTATCTTTACATCAATACCACTTATCTGTCTAGAAGTATAGTTACTTTTTTTCTTCTAAGTTTGTGTTAAAAACTATAAACATATAATTTTTAACTATAGATGTGCCAAAAAAGATACTTCTAGAAAACTTTCTCATAAGAATTCTTGATCAAAGTAATTTAAATAGAAATATTGATATTCTATACCCTAAAATTATAATTTGATTTTTATCAGGAATTCAGAATAAAATCCAAAAGTTATAATTGTAGAACTTTTCTTTCTCTCCATTTTCCCTCCAATTTTCTTTATACCTTTTCTATAGCATGAGTAATAATGGATCTGGTTTTTTTTCATTTCGTTTAAGAAGATATTGATAAATATCTTTGTTTTTCCTCAATTTACCATATTTGGTTATAATAGGAATGGATTAGGGATATACAATTTGGAAAAACAAAGAAAAATGGTATGAGAACACTTTCAGTTTCTTATCACATCCCCCTTCCCCAATTTTCTTCTAGGAAGTAGATGGTGCAGTAGAAAAGAGTGCTGGGCCTGGAATCAAGACCTGACCTCAGATATATCCTGACTTTGTGACTCTATGAAAATACTTAACGTTTCTTCCTCAATTTCTTCAATTATAAAATGGGGAAATAATAAAAAGGTAATAATAATAAACAGGGGTATTGTGAGGATTAATTGAGATACTTATAAAATGTTTGGCACATTACATGATATGTATTAGGTACTGAATAAATGATTATTACCATTCCTTCCTCTTCACATTCTGAAATAAGCCCAAATTCTATGTAGGCAGCTAGAGATTAATTGAAACCGATCTAGGACCAATGGAGGAGCTGAATAATTAAGTTAATATCTTGTCCTTTTGCCAACTCACAATTACTATCTTATGAATATGGAGAGAATGCTGGTTACTTATAATTGATGCCCATATACACCCAAATACAGCTGGCTGAAATTAGAAATTTAAGAAGGAAGTAGGAAAGGGCTGCAAAAGTGATTCTATATGGATTTAAATCATGGAATATAATGATCTATGAATAATTAAAATATAAATATCTCAAAGAGAGATAAAAAGATATATATAGTTGGGCTCAGCAGACTATAATATGTTACCAAGGACTTTGCAAATTGGCACAAAATAGAGAAAGAAGCAACTGAAAGCCTGTGGTGTATTGGATAGATCTCCAAAGGATTGATAGTAAAAACATAAAGAAGGACTACACAGAATATGGAATATAATGATTTAGCTCAGCATAAAGTAGTACCTACAATGATAAAAACACTCATCCATTATTAAAGTATGAAAGTAGGAGGAAAGGAGATGGTATCCAAAATGGAGATGACTTGGCCCATAACCATTTTGTCCTTTAGTTTTAGCATCTCTCTTGATTTCACTGTCAAATGATCTGGCTCTTGATATCTGAAACATAGCAGCAAGGTTGGTGTTTCCAGCTCATTGATGGTTAAACCTTGGATAGTAACTGAATTTAGACTGTTGGCACTTATTTGCTTTCCATGAAAAATGAGTCTCAAATGATGCCAGCAGCTTTCCTAATGGAAAGGAAATTACCTTTGCTTATTAATAATTCTGTTATATATGCAAACTTTGTATAAATAGCACAAATAGAACTCCGTCATTTTCAAGAGGAAAAAAAAAATCCTATCCTGAAACCCCAAAGGCTACAAAAAGAGTTCAACTGTAATTGATGTTGGTTATTCATTATTTTTTCCTTTCGTTTTTTTCTGTCTGGATGTTAGGTCTGGCAGCTTGATAAAGAGTTCTAATACTGCTTCCAATATTGATGCACCATAATGGAACCATTTGCAAATTAAGTGAGGGTAGAAAAAACAGCAGCTCATTTTGTGTAATATTTGACAATATCATTTACATCTACTGACTTTATTAATGTAAATGACATCCAATTTAATCCTCTTTTCAGTCATCTGGTTCTTTCAGCTTTCTGAAAAAAATGGTGGACATTAAAAAGCACTTGGCAGGTAAGCCTTTTAAATGCACTGCAGTTGGTACTGGAAAAGAGGAGAAAGAAGGAGAGTAAAAAATGGAATGAAGAAAGGAAAATAGGTAACAGGTGTGTTTATAAGGTAATGAGGCCCTGTTATCTTAACAAACTTGCCAGAATTTACACATGTGAATGAGGCTCATTTTCTTAAAAGGAATGACCTTGGAAGCCACATAGTTTTCCCAGATTATTTTTGGAGCTTCTCTAAGGAAGGATTTTCAATGACTGGGAAGCTTCAATACTTTCATCTAAATAATCTTGAAGATGACCAAAATTTTATTTTTGAAAACTGTTAACAGCAATCTATTGTCACCTATTTTCAGTAAATTAGTCATGAACAAAGATTTTTTTAGTTTTAAAAAATGGGGACTAGGGGCAGCTAGGTGGCGCAGTGGATAGAGCACCAGCCCTGAAGTCAGGAGGACCTGAGTTCAAATTTGATCTCAGACACTTAACATTACCTAGTTGTGTGACCCTGGGCAAGTCACTTAACCCCAATTGCCTCAGCAAAAAGCAAAAAAAAAAAAAATGGGGAATAAATGTCAAATAATAAAACTGAGGATTTTTATTTCAGCTATACTTTGTAATTAGGCAAGTTATGAAGGAAATTGGGAGGGTTCTTCATACCCTAAACTTCCCCATTCCAAGTAGCTGTGTACTCACTGTATAAAAAAATGGGCAATTTAACCCCACCATGGGATATCTCTTTCTCTTGGGTTTCTTTTCAGCTTCAGAGTAAAGATTTTCCCCAGGGAACATCTCTCTAAAAAGGAAGATAAAGAAAAGGAAGAAAAGGAGAAGGAAGGTTCATTTCTAGGCTCCTCAAATATAAGTGATAGGGTCTCTAATTTCCTACTAACATTCAGTGAACAATATGTATATCAGATATGGGGCAGCTTTTATAGCTTCACAGAAAATGTATGAAATATAAAGAATCCATAGCATGCAACAGTCAACATAAGAAACTCAAACCACTAAGTAGTAGATGATACCCCATATCCTCCAGAATTTTAGATATCCTCACAAGGAAGTATTCCTCATTCATTTCGGACCTCAAATGGCTAAACAACTAATGGCACTATTTTTTTTATTAAAGCTTTTTATTTGCAAAACATATGTATGGGCAATTTTTCAACACTGACCCTTACAAAGCTTTCCGTTACAAATTTTCCCCCCTAGTCCCCACCCCTCCCCTAGATGGCAGGAAGTCTACTACATGCTAATTATGTTAAAATACTTGACAAATCGAATATATGTATACATATTTCCACGCTTATCTTGCTGTGCAAGAAAAGTTGGATCTACAAGAAAAAAAAATCTGAGAAGGGAAACATAATGCAAGCAAACATCAATAGAGAGCATGAAAATGTGATGTTGTGGTCCACATTTCATATCCCTCTCTCTGGGTGTATATTGTTTTCTTCACTGAACAATTGGAACTGGTTTGAAACATTTCATTGTTGAAGAGAGCCATGTCCATCAGAATTAGTCATCATATAGTCTTGTTGTTGCCATGTATAATGATCTCCTGGTTCTGCTCATTTCACTCAGCATCAGCTCATGCAAGTCTCTCCATATCTCTCTGAAATCGTCCTGCTGGTCGTTTCTCACAGAACAATAATATTCCATGACATTCATATACCATAACTTATTCAGCCACTCTCCAATTGATGGGCATCCATTCAGTTTCCAGTTTCTAGCCACAAGAAAAAGGGCTGCCACAAACATTCTTCTTGCTTTTTTTTTCTTTTTCATTTTTCCCTTTTTGATCTGATTTTTCTTGTGTAGCATGATAAACGTGAGTGAAAAAATAAAAGATCCATTCTTTATACACAGTATAACTTTTTATCTTAAACTTAACTAAAACTTTCAGGATACTTTTTACTCATGTTATTAAAGTTTAAAACTATGCCAAGACTTTGGGGGCACTGTATTTTAACCATTTTTTTCCTTATGTACATGCAAAAAAAAGTGAGTGACCAGCATTTGTGATTGCTATAATTTAAAAGGGCATTTTGCTAACTGTGAAAAGTATCTCCCTAGACCTTTTGGATGACTGATAAAAGGGATAGAAGCAGAATTTAATTCAATGATCTGATAACAGTAATTATCTTTCAAAAGATATGCAATTTTAAAATGTGAATGCTGTCTCTTATCAGTGCAGATTCTAACTCTTCCACAACTTACTGACTGAACATCTTGTTTCTGGGACTCCCAAAATTAATCATTTACTTTCATCCATTTGGTGATGAGCACCTTGGAAAGCAGGTAGGCTGGTTTTCAGGGGAAAGATTTACATGTCACCAGGCATTCACTTGGAGCCTTTCCAGCTTGGTAGGACCTACTATATCTTGTACTCAGTTGGCATGATGGATGAATTTGTTAACTGTTATTCTGTCACTAGTAACATTAGCGGAAGCTTTGTCTTTTACTGAACAGTTACAACATTAGATACCAAAGGGCAATATACCATTGGAAGTTGTAGCCATTCTTCATAAATCAGTGTCTATAAAAAAAGCACTACAGAACATGACCCAGAGACATTTAATTTCTTTCTCTATTTGCTGGAAAGGGGGTTGTCTTAATCTCAGTCTCCTTGTAAGAAGCATGTAGAAATAGCTTATTTAATAGAAGGGCCATTGAGAAGCTATTCATTTTAAGCTTTTGAATTACTTTCAGGATGTGGTATCTTAATGTACACTGTATGAGGTTTGTGGAATATCAGATTCCAGTATCAAGAAAAATGGTAAAAATGCAAAACAAGACATTAAAGCAAGCCAGCTTCATGAAAGAATGTTCACAAAATTCAGGACAATCAAAGAAGATGGTGGAAGGCAATGAGGTTCTGATTGCATTGGGCATGATTTGGTATCCAAGAGGGAATTAGGCAATCTCTGTTTCTAATCAATAAGTACTGGCATGTTGGGATTTTTTGGTTGTTATTTGTTTTTATAGATTTCTTATTTGGAAATAGTAAGGAAGATACTGGAAGAAAGGATGGCAGAAGCTAGACCTGGGGGTATAGTGCTGATTTATGCTACTGGGGAAGGGAAATTAGTAGCTGATTGGTATTTAAACTCTCAGCTGGTAAGAAAAGTGGCTTTGGGCTTTTACTACTGGTTTTGTTCTTGATAGGAAGACTCAGGATTTTTTTCCCTTAAGCTTTCTGGGGGCATTTTCTTTTTTTTTTTTCTTTTCTGAGGCAGTTGGGGTTAAGTGACTTGCCTAGGGTCACACAGCTAGGGAATGTTAAGATGTTAAGTGTCTGAGACCAGATTTGAACTCAGGTCGTCCTGACTTCAGGGCTGGTGCTCTATCCACTGTGCCACCTAGCTGCCCCGAGGGGGCATTTTCTTTTAGCAGGTTGGAGAGATTACTATATTCCTTACAGTAGGTCATAAAAATAATGAGATAATTTACATCATTTGATTACCTCCCTATGAGCACAAGAATGTTTTTTTAATTATAACTATTTTGAGAGAGGACATTTCATGGAAAATATTTCCTTCTTTGGAAAAGACATATGGAAATTTCACTTTTCAAATTCAGTATAAAAAGACAAAAACTGCTTTTAAAGCAAAAGATTTAAAATACTTATTAATTCATACTAGTCTAACTAAAAAGAGTATATGCCTCTCCTTCAAACTTCTCTAAAATAATTATCTTTAGGTTAAAACCTCAAATATGACAAGTTCCAGGTCATAGTTTTGGAATGTTATTAGCAATTGAAAAAAATTAGCTTTACCAAGCTTCATATAACTTTCACTTATGATTCATATTAAAACGTGAACATAGCAATCTCCTAATACTACCTGGGATTCTTCAAAAGGGAATGATCAATTAGTTAGCCTGAATCATTAACGTGCTTATCTATATTGTTAAGATACACTATATATATACAAGAAAGAACATTATGTTGGCAGTGAAGCAGAAAACCTGGGTTCAAATATGTTTTAATTATTAGTGAGTAACTTTAATCATCCTCAATAGTAAAGTATTCATCAGTTTCCTCATCTGTAATTTGAGGAGATTGGTCCCATTGTTCCCCAAGGTAATTTTTAGTTCTCTTAAGTAGTGGTTTTCAAAGGAGCACCATGACACTAGTGTTCTGGAAATTTGCTGATGATGTTATGAAGTTTTGAATTTTATGCCACTGCATTTCAAAAAAAATGGTGTGATTAATTTTGCTTAACATAAATTCTACTTATTTAGCATATAAAGTATATTAAGTGTAGAAGTCTCCAAATAATTATTAGATAATAATTTGTAATTTTGTAATGTCTATTAGATAGTATTTGTAGTGATTTGCATACCTTAAAGTGCCACATAAATATTATTTATTATTATATATATATATTAAGCTTAAAACAAAATAGACCTTGAATTATCTTTTTTAAAAATTTCAACATTATTTTATTTTTCAAATTACAAGATAATTTTCAACATTCTTTCTTATAAGATTTTGAGTTCCAAATTTTTTTCTCCCTTGTTGTCTTACCACACTCTTCTCCAAGACAACAAGCAAGCAATCTGATATAGATATATTGATGATATAAAGACATGTACAATCAATTTAAATATATTTCCATATTTGTAATATAAAAGAAAAATCAGGGAAAAAAGGAAAAACCACAAGAAAGAAAAAACCAACAAAAAATTTTAAAGTGAAAATAATATGTTTTGATATGTGAAGATAGCTAGTAAGTATATTAGTGAAAGTATTTTCAAGAAATGAGAAACATGGATATATTTGAAAATATCAGGGAAGTCCCTACCCTATAAAGATTTAATACTAAAGGGAAATGATGGTGGGGGACAATGCTGGAGAAGACCTGAAGGGATGGGATGGGATCTAGGACACATAGCAGGGAAAAGGGCCTTTTCCTCAGAGCCTGGGATGGAGGAGCAGATAGTAGAGTATGCTGTCAGGAGAATATTAGATGAGAAAAAGGTAGGAGAGAGACATGCAATGGCATGGGACTTCCCTTCTGAGGAAGCCAGAACAGCCATAAGTCAGTCTGATGAGAACAAAACATGGTATGAACAGTCAAATCCTAGGTCAGATATTCAAGAAGTTGCAAAAAAGGCCCTTGAGAATTATTGATTTTTTTTTTAACTTCTAGTGATTCACCTGAGGACAAATAAAATCCCTCAAGGATTCTCCATTCAAATGCTTTTACTACATCCCATGGCCTGTTTAGTGCCTCACTTGCAGGAAGTTGAAGCCCTGGAGGATGGATGGCTCAGAATAAGGGCAGTGCCTTGGAGGCAGGGCCAGTCTTGATTCAGGTGCCTTGGGAAGAAGCCAACAGTACTAACAGAGCTCAACTGGCAGTATGGACAGCCAGCAGGTAATTATGGGCCCTTTCCCTGCCACCAGGCTATAGAACGAAGTGACCATCTGTTTTTAAGCAGTAATGCCTCTAGGAAAACACTGGTAGCACTTTAAAATACATGGCAACTGTTTTATTGCCCACGAAGTAGATTGATTTATGAAGCCTTAAGAAGTAATAATAATATTTATTTTGAAGTTACAAGATAAAAGACTCAAATTATTAAGAAAATTCCTCAAGACTCATGTCATTGAAGATATTAAGGGAAGATGGGGATGAGAAAATCTTGATGACAGCAATGAGCTCTTCCAATTTCCTACAACTTCTCCCCTTACAAATTAATTGTTCAGTTAATTAATGGTACCATCCAGTCATCCAGAAGTGACAAAAAGCAGCTTAAAGAATATTTATAAAGAGAAGAAAATATTTTCAAGTTACGGCAGTTACCTCAGAGGACTCCTAAAAACATGTCTATGGGAAAAATGCAGAAAACATTACAAGTGAAATTAGAGCTGAAAATAAAGAAAATCCAGTAGAGGAAAGGGAAATAAGCCAAGAAGATATTGAAGAAATTTGGAGCCATATTATTATGATGCAATTACAAATCATTTTAGATATACTATCTTGGATCCAATGCAAGGAATATCTCGGCATAAAATTATATACCACGATCAACAGAAATAAACATGGAATAGGTACGTTACAAAACAAAGCAGATGATCTTCATCACTGGGTATTATCTGCTAAGGGAACAAGATCACCAATGAAATAGATGTTTTCCTGATTGGTACTATGTTGTGATGAGGAAACCAATCTTGATGAACTGCTTGCTACATGATTAGTTTTCTTTCTGACGGATCATCATCAAGAAAAGCTTCAAGTGCTTTTCCACTTACAGGCCTTCTTAGAGAAATAGCTGGACTACCTGAGGAAGAGCCATATTGAATATCTTGGGGATGGGCTAGTTGCTACTTTGCCAGTTTGCTCCTATTGTAAGCAGATAAGCACCCAAAAACTGATGAACAGAAAGTTTCTACCTCTCAGGTTGAACTTGCTAAACTTCTGGAGAATATTATCAAAGAAAAAAGCTTACTTCTAAAAAAATGAGAAAATATTAAAGTTTCTGAGGAATTTTAATTTTATTTAATCTTATTACAATTATTTTTTAATTAAAATTTAATCTAACTTGAAATTCTAAAATTTTATTTAAAGTTAATTTAAATAAAGTAAAAATTCCCCCTCCAAAAATAGTCTATAGTCTTAGGTACTAAGGGATAATCAAATAATATTAAATGAAGCCATATTCTGAAGGACATGTAAGGCAATTTGTTTTTCCTGTCCTGTCCCATAATTAGCTTGTTACAGACATAGAAATGTCCCAAAGTAGTTACTGATACTAATGCTCACTATTTTTTCTGAGGGATCATAAGGAAACCAGTAGGTCTCAACAGAGAAGAAATGAAAAATGTAAGTATGATTTGTAATCAAAAGTATTTTGAGCATCTCATATGAAAGAACTACAAAATCTATTACAAGGTGTGCCAGAAGTTGATATACTTGATTCTTGGCCAAAGGATGTCTGAGCAGCAAGATTAATTCAGATTCACATGTGCTGTTTGGACATGTTGTGAGGTGAAGTTCTAGGTGATTAGGGTTGCTAGGTAGCTATTTAGTCCATGTATAGCTTGCTGAGGAATTTTTATCAACTTGGTAACATATTCTGCTACATTTTGTACTCATATATTTTTCCATATTTTATATGTTTGTATGTATTTGTTTAAAAGCTAAAAATAAAGCAAAACATTTCACTTGCTTTCTGACACTTTTACTGTATTTCCATCTGGTTGTTCAACTAGTTGAGAAGCACTGCTGTGTTAAGGGAAGAGAAGAAACGTAAGCCCTTGGCCTGGGCTTCCCAATCAAGGAAGCTAAGGCCTTGATTCCATCTAGGGTTTGTTTCTCCACTTGGATCCATTTTGCTTTCACAGGCACAAACATAGGACCAGAATTAGTTCCAACAGATTTCTTTGTAAAATCCCAGTAGTACTTGCCCTACTTCCCTCACACTTGTGGTGAATAAAGTTTAAATTTAAATGTTTTGCGATTTTGAGATCTTGTACTACTAGATCCATTTCCTTTCTACTTCGCCCCCCCCCCTTATTTCCCTTGAAATTATTGATCTTTTGTTCCTATACATGCATTTCATTATTATTATTATTATTACTTTACTGCTATAAAGTAATGCTTTAACACTTTGGTATGGCACTGAGTAAGTCATTTAATTTACATAGTATTGTAATTTTATTATACTGGCATAGCAACATGTAGTTTTCATATTTATTTCTTTATATTAAGCCTATTTTTGCTGTTGTTTTGTCAGGGGGCATGATTTGATAATGCCGCCTGTTTTACCTCACTTCAGAGAAAGCACAATAGATTTAGATCAAGCTTTTTTATTTTCAACTCTTAAATTTTTGTTTCAGTTGTGTTTCTTAAAAAAACATTGTTTTATTCTACTTTCTATTTTATCCTTCTGTCTTCTTTTATTTTCTATCTTTTATGGGTGAATTCATCCTATCACATTCATTCATACTTATGACTATTAATTGCATATTAATTTCAATCCTATTATACTTTTCCTTCTCTTTGTTTCCTTCCTTTATAAAGAAGAGGGTGGTGAGAAAGAACAATCACCATATCAGTGCCCTTTATTTTGTGTGATCCATTTCTGTTCCTCTCTGTCCCTAATTTTTTTCCCCTGTTCCTAAACCCACTAACAGGTTTGTGTCACGCCTTTTTTCTCTCTTTTCTCCCTCCCTCCCTTTCCTCTCTTCCTTTCTCCCTCCCTCCCTCTCCCCCTCTCTCCTTACATCTCTCCCTTCCTCTCCCCCTCTCTTACTTCCCTCCTTCTCTCCCTCCCTCTCTCCCTTTTTTCCTTTCTCCCTCCCTTCCTTTCTTCCTTCAAATTATTAAGAAAATTCCTCAAGACAAGGTTAAGATCATTTCTCCATTCTACTTCTTCCTTTCCTCTTCTCACATAGTATCCCTTTTTCATTTCTTTATTGTTTTTTTTTTGAGAATATTCCAACACAATTGTCTATGCCTCTGTCTATGCAGACTTTCTAACTGCCCAAATAATAATAAAGTTCTTAGGAGTTTAGGAGTTTTATATATATATATATATATATATATATATATATATATATATATATATATATCTTTTTCCATATAGGAATGTAAAAATTTTAACTTTATTGAGTTCTTTACTCAAATTATTTTTTCCTGTTTACTTTCTTATACTTCTCTTGAATCTTATACCCAAGTGTCAAATTTTCCATTCAGCTTCATCTTTTCATTTGGAAAGATGGAAGTCCTTTTTTCATTAAATATTTATTTGCCCCCCCCCCGGAAGGGGTGATACTCAGTTTTTATGGGTAGATGGTTTGGGTAATCTTAGGCCCTTTGCCTTCCAGACTATCATATCCCCAGTCCTCTGCTCCTTTACTGTAGAAGCTGCTAAATTTTATGTGATTCTGATTGTAGCTCCAAGATTCCTGAATTGCTTCTTTTTCGCTGCTTATAACATTTTCTCCATGATCTGGAAGTACCAGTTGCTTTTTTCAATAAGACAATTCACATTTTTTTTCATTGTTTTGACTGTTTTATTGTTGTTATTGATGATGCTGTTGCTCTTCCCAATAGTCATCAGCTTCCACTTATCCAGTTCTAATTTTTATTTTTTTATTTTTTTTTGCTGAGACAATTGAGGTTAAATGAGTTGCCCAGGATCACACAGCTAGGAAGTATTAAGTGTCTGAGACCTGATTTGAACTTAGGTCCTCCTGACTTCAGTGCTGATGTTCTATCCACTGCACCACCTAGCTGCCCCAGCCAGTTCTAATTTTTAAAGAAATGATTTTCTTCAATGAGATTTTGGACCTTTTTTTTTCTATTTGGCCAATTTTGCTTTTTTAAAAATTCTCTTCCGTGAATTTTTGTTCCTCTGTTACCATTTGGTCAATTCTGTCTTTTAAGGTGCTATTTTCTTCAGTATTTTTTTGTCTCTTTATCAAGGTATTCTGTTTTCATAATTTTCCTCCGTCCTTGTCATTTCTTTTCCAATTTCCTACCACTTTTATTTCTTTAATTCTTTTAGGAAAATTAACTTTTTTGAGGCTTTGGGTGTAGCTGTTTTCACATTATTGTCTTCTGACTTTGCCTCTTGGTTTTCCCTAACATCATGGTAGCTTTTTATGATAAAGCAACCTTTTTGTTATGTTGACTTTTTAGCCTATTTCTTTCATTTGAACTTTATGTTAAGCTGAACTTTCCTCATGTAGGGTTGAGGAAGCACTGTCCCAAGATTTAGTTTTTTTTTTTTTTTCATGCTGCTGTTTTTAGAGCTAGTTCTGAGGGGCTACAAGTTTTTGGTGCTTCCAAAGTTCTGTGACCTAAGAGAAGTGTGGTCACTGCTCTCCTGGTCAGAGCTCTGGTCTTTACCTAGAAAGGGGTCCTGCTCCTCTGCAGCCACAAGTCCTAGTGTTTCTAATTATGACCAACCACAAGGGTTTTTTTCCACCCAGGAACTGAGTTTGGGCAATAAAGTTGCCAATAAGTGCCAGGTGCATCCCGGTTCTCTCTCACCTGTTGTCCAACCCTCTTACAATCTTTTAGGTGAAAGCTCTAGAATATGTTGCTGCTGCTATTATAGCAACCACCAGGACAGTTGCTAGTGTTGCCATATAGTGCACTCTGGTGTCAAAAACTTCTGCAACTTTCTAAGTTGTCATAGGTTAGAAAAATGTTTCACCTTGATCTCTTATTTGCCTTGGCACTCCAAAATTTTATTTGAGACACTATTTTTAAATTGTTTGAAAAGGAATGTTGAAAGAGTTCAGCTGGCTGCTGCCTTTAATGTCATCTTTGTATTTTTTTTAAACTGCAAACAAATGAAACAATTTTACTTTATTTAAAAATCACTGGATGCTATTAATTTCATTTCAAAATAACTAATGATATCCTTTCAGCTGCATTTTCCTTTTGAGTTTCATCTACTCTTAAATTTCCCACAGTATAATTCCTCTGAACATCTCAGTAAACTTTTAAATTGAACTTTTATTTAAGAGTGAAGAAGGTTTGTTTAACTACATTTGCTCATGAATATGAAACATTTTGAACTCAAGAAAAGATTCATTTTTTCTAATTTAATTATGTAGATCACTACACTAAAAATTTTAATGATTAAACCACATATATGTTACTTGCTATGAAATTCAAATTATACAAATAATACCACGTACTTATTTGTCATGTTTAATCAAAGTTTAAGAAGAAAATTTTATTTCATATTATTTCATCTTAAGATATCTCTAATTCAACACTTTATGACACTAAAATATTAAGAAAATGCAGAAACTTTGCCAAGAACAGTGCCTGATCAGTCTCATAAGACATATAAATGCTATTAATCCTCTTTAAAAGGGTTAATTACCTGATATTAATGTAAGCACAGGTATTATCCACTGGATAGGAAACTTCTAATAGGAAACTTAATTAGTTCTGAAGGATAAGAGAGAGATAGAAAGACAGGACAGAGACAGCAGAGACAGTGCAAAAGACACAGAAAGATATAGGGACACACAGAGAGAGACAACTAAATGAAAAGCAAAACTTTAAGGTTAAAAGTTTGTTTCATTTAACTTTTAAGAAAAGGTATGAGATCTCTTTAAATCTTCATTTTAGAAGAAAAGAATGGAGGAATATTTTTCACCTATAATGTGTTTGAAGACTACAATAATAGAATGAATTTGATGTAGTAAAAGAAACACTATAATGGAAGGAGACAATCTCAGCCACTGAATAGCTCCATGATATTGGGCAGTCATGAGAGGATTAATTCTATTAGCAATTTCAGCCTTCTGGAGTATGAAAATGCCTTTTTAATAACAAAATATGTTGAGGGTCTCTGCGTGATGTTAATTGCACCACAGTATTTATATTTGCTAAGCAATAAAATAGGTAATGATAAAAAAGCAACTATCAAATCAGCAACACTTTTAAATGAATTTATATGTTATGGATCATAACAACAAAATCAATTGAAATGTCCAGGGAAAAAAAGTTCTTTTAGGCAAGAATGAAGCACGAATAATATAAAAACACTGACACAAAATCCATTATTTCTTACTGCATATTTTGTTGGAACTAAAAAAAATTAAAACGATAATGTTTGATGCAATATGGATGTGAGGACTCTTAATATGTTCAGGGCTTTTTAATGGTTGGCAATTCAAAGGCCAGAGCACCTAACTTAAATGATTTCTAAGATCCCTTCAAGCTCTAAATTATTGTTATTGCTGCAAGTTTTTGCACATATCAAATGCAAGCATATATCAAATACTGTCATTTTCATTTTTATTTCTGTGATGTGAGAGTGGCATCTTGTATTAGAAAGAGCATTGCATTTGGAATTAAGAGAATCTTAATTTGAATCCCAACTCTACAATTTATTTGTTATTTGACTTTGGAAAAATTACTTATCCTTTCTGAGCCTCAGCTTTCTCATTTGTAAAAAAAATGTTAATATATGCCAAAATATTTACAGTGGCACTTTTTGTAGCATTAAAAAAGTGGAAATGAAGTAGAAACTGATGAATTGGGAAGTAACTAAACAAATTGTGAAATATGACCAGAATGGAATATTACTACTATGTGAAAAATGATATGTGTGTAAAGAATTTAGAGAAATACCAGAAGATAAATAAACTGATACAAAGTGAAATATGAAAGAACATGGAAAAAAAACTCAAATGGAAAGAAAGGGAAAAAAATGAAAGGTTGTCCCTGAAGAGTCTATGAGAAATTGCATCCCTGAAGTCTATGAGAAAGTACATCTACTTCTCTTTTGTTGAGGTGGGAGCTATGCTTGTGAAATATTACTGTCAAAACCTGTTGATGTCTAGTTTTGATGCTTTAGACTTTGATTTAGTTTTGCTATGTTTTTCTTTCTCTTTTTAATTCCTTATTATGAAAGGATGGTTCATTAGACAGAGGAGGGGAGATATATATCTATAGATAGATAAATACATATGTAAATATATGAGTGTGTCTGTATATATATATTTAGAAATAAAGGTGATATACAAACCAACAATAACAATAAATATTTAAAATATCAAATAAAATAATGGGATTAGATTAAATTATCTCTATGATTTTGTTAAATTCGACTTCCTTCTCTTTATAATTTTCCATATTATTTCCCAGCAGTCATGTAAAAAACTTGATTTTACTCATAGACTGGCAACTTACAGAAAAATTTAAAGGAAATTGGTACTCAGGAAGCTAATATAAGAGCTTCATTATTATTCAATGCAGTAAGCAGGTGGAGAAAGGCATAAATATACACATCGTAAAATGGATAAAGTGCTGGAACCGAAGTCAGAAAGACACCTCTTCCTGAGTTCAAAACTGGCCTCTGACACTTACTAGCTATGTGACCCTGGCCAAGTCACTTAATCTTGTTCACTTGCCTCATCTATAAAATGAGCGGAAAAAGGAAATGGAAAACCATTTCAGTATCTTTGCCAAGAAAAATAGGGTCACAAGGTCAGACACGACTGAATAACTATTGAACAAAATGGCAACATGAATAAACAGAGGTTCATCGTCACAGATGTAAGAAATTTATTCAGCACAAGGAGGAGAGAAATGTGTTGGGGAAAGAACATGCTCAATGGTGGACTTCTGGAAGGGGGCAATATTATATAACCCCAAACAGGGCTTGGATGAGAACAGGTAACTAGTGCCAGATGCTAGAACAGACATTCCTAATCAAACCCTGATGGGGTAGAGAAGTTCTTGGGATCATTATTGATACAAGGAATGGTTAAGGCTCAGACAGGGGAAGGATCTAAAGTAATTAAAGAAACAGTAAGAGAATAACTCAGAGATTACCAGACAAGAGTTTTATCCAATTAGAAGCTATGGAGCATTATCTTCCTAAGACAAGATTTACATAGGTCAAAAGAGTGGAAAAGTACAACCCTTCTTTGCCAGTATGCTTTGTGGGCATTAGTATCACTTAGTCTAAATGACTCCATATTAGAGTGTTATCATTACAATCATAAGTCTGGCTATTCCACATGCCTAAAATGCTCCTTTACTCTGATTACTGCCCTGGCTTCTTTTAAGTTCTGACAAAAATCCCACCTAGAGGAATCTTTTCTTAATTCCCTCTTTCAACTATGTACTATTTATCCTGCAAGATATGTGTATTTGTATATATGTTACATATATATCTATATTTATACACACATATATGTTTGCATGTTACTTCTAATATCTTATAAGCTTCTTGAGGACAGGGCCAGTCCTTTTGTATCTCCAAGACTTAGTATCCCCTGATAGATAGTAGGCAATTAAGTTTATTGATAGATTGATTAAATTCTCACAAATCTATCCTATTAATCATTAATTAACAAGTGGCTAACACAAATCATATTTTAAAAATAATACCAGCTTCCCTAAGGATTTCATTACAAAAAAGTTGCCAGACAAACTTGGTGAGAATTACATGCAAAAAAGCAAGCAGAACTAGTAGAACATTATGCAAAGTAATAGCAATATTATATGATAAAGAATTACAAATGACAACTATTCTCATCAACACAATGATCCAAGACAATTCTGAAAGACTTATGATGAAGAATGTTATTCACCTCCAGAGAAAGAACTGGTGGAGTCTGACTGCAGATTGAAGCATCTTTTTGTTAAGAAACTCCTCTCCCCCCTCCAAAAAAACCAACAAAAAACCAAAACAAAACAAAAAAAAAAAAATGGGCTGAAATGGATATGTGGGAATGAGCTGATTTTGTTCAGCCCTAACTTCCCTTTATGGTTTAAGGGTTCCAAACCACAACTTTACCTTTATTGGCAAGCCAGATGATTTCTCCCTCCACTCCTCTACAATCCTTGATTACTGAGAAGGATCCAGGTTTTGTCTTCTCAGCTTGGGAAAAATGAGAGAATGCTCATCCTAGCAAGGCCTAGGGGACAGGGAAGTGTTTGGTGGGGAAGAGAAAAAGAAGGGAGTCATGGAGTATGGCATTCAGGAGACAAAGTACAGAAAGAACCTGTATTCCTTTGTTCAAAAGGGCTGTAGGTTCTTATTTTATTAGTTGATTAATGAATAAGGGACACAAGGGGTGGTTATTCCCAGGGAGTCCCAAGGTTTCAGTTTTACCATGTCCCTGTAGGTGTTTTTTTTTCTTTTTCCTCCAGAGCCTCCAAAGTCTTGGCTATCTCTTTCCTGTATATCTCAAGGCCTTGGCTATTTGTTCTTTTCTTTCTTGCTTGTATCTTGACAGGAAATCTTTAATTTCATTCACTGATTTTCTCAAAATCATCCAGCAAGGGACACCCTATTCTCAGAAGTACCAATATAAGGTAGACTGTATATCCTTGTCCTCCCTAGCTCCTTATCTCTAGGTCCAGCATTCTTCCTTCCCCAAGTCTGTCTCCTGGTCTTCTTTTCATGTCCAGAATTTCTCCCCCAAGTCTATCTAGTCTTCCCATGGGGTTCTCAATAGAATATATTTGAGAGTCTTACTTCTTCTCATGTCACTCTACTATGTCCAGGCAGCAAAGAGCAGTTTACATGATGTTGGCTGTAGCCATCAGCTGGAAAATGGCAGCAATATTTTCAGGGGTTCCATGACGGAACAGAGCATGGGTGTCTTTATCTAGGGTTGTTTCTTCAGGTCCTCTACTTGGGGTTCATCAGGATCATGAAACAGCCACAGCAATATATTTAATCCCCATAGCACGGAATGTTCCTCATCAAAGGTCTCCCAGGTGGTATGTAAACAGGTAGCCAAAGACAACAGGATGGGGTGAGTGTTGATCCAGACCAGGAATATTCATTGGAGGGCTGACAGCATAGTTGCTGCTCCTACCCCAGCCTTAATGTGCTAGTTTTGCTGCAATTCCAAGAAGTTTCCTAAGAGCACAATGACCTTGTTCTCTTACACAAATACCAGAGACTTGGCACAATTTAGCAGAAGACAGCTTAAGACCATTTCCAATGAGGGGAAATCTCTATAAACACTGGGATAACTTCTCCTAGTTCTTTTGTGTTGTCTTGAGTAGAGCCTAGAACTTTGGGTGAATTAGTGACAACTTCTTCCTGACGTTCAGAGTAATTATCAGCATCTGCCTTGGTGATTGTTCTTCGTGTTGTCACCATGAGGGCTTGGAATGAATCCCAAGACTGGTCAGTCTCATCTTCCAAGCATATCTTCCCAATTTCTCTTATTAAGATCAGAATCAAGGAAATTTCTGAGTGGGTCATTCTTATCTATGTGTGGGATGGATGCTAGACTCCCTTCCCCAAATTAACGTATCAGAGACAACTTCAGGTACAAAGAGAAAGCATTTATTTAGAATCTGCAGGGAGAGGCCAAAGCACGCTTGGAAAGCATCCCAACATGTGCTCGTCAACAATAAGCCGGAAACAGGACAGCTGGTTAAATAGCAAAAAACCCAAGCCTTTTCATTGGATAGACTAAAAGGAAGTAACCATCACTGACCAATAGTCACCAATGTTTCCTGTGGGTCACATCATTTCCTGTAGCTGACTTAGGGTCTGAACTTTAGAGACCTCTAGGCCTAGAGATCATATGACTTCCTGATTTTCTGGTTCTGCAGACCTCTGGGAATAGGGATCACGTGACACAGGCCTAAAGTTTGACCTACTCTATTTCATACTTTTTTTTTTTTTTTGAGAAAGCTTTATCTGGTACCATTCATCCAGCCTTTTAGTGTTCTTCCAGCCTTGCTTATCTTTGTTCAACAGAGAGCTTTAGGGCATTGTACTGGCAACTTTAGCAGGGTCTTAGGAAAAGTCAGCCTAGTCTCTGAAGAAAGTTTAGGGGGTCAGAAATCTTTTGGACTAGATTCTGTCTTACAAGAAAAGCAGCATTAGAAAAAAAATTCTGTATTTTCATTTACACTAATGCCACTTATTCTTTGCCTAAAGTATAATTCAAGCTGCTTTCTAACACAGCATAGCACCTTGATTGGGACAGAAGAGGACACCTTTCCTCTGACTCAGACTCTGAGTATCCTGCTTTTTTGTAATGCACAGAACAGCCAGTTTTTCATAAGAGAAGCACTTCTTTAGGTAGGTATAACCCCTCTAATGTTATGCTAATGGCTTTCCAAACACTGACAGAAGCATTCCAAATACTATTACCCACTCTCTTAATTTCTTTCTATATTGCATGACCCAAACCATTAATTCCAACCCCATTTTTCAGAAATCCTATCTTCCTCAGTAGCCAGTTGCTTTATGTAGTCTCAGAGCTGGGTTAAAGCAAAGACTTGGATTTAGGAATTTAGAGGAAAATAGTACTTATGTTTTATTTAGTTTAGTACAATTTTATTATTATGTGACACAGCAAACAGGGTAGGAAAAGCACATACAAATACCCAAATTTCAATGTAAACAGGTTTAGCTTGATGGATGCAAGAAATTTAATATAAGGGAGAGGGAGACATGTTGGGGAAAGAATAGGCTCAAAACTGGACTTCAGGTAGCAAAGCTGTATACCCTAAAACTGGGCTTGGTTGAAAACAGATACTAGATATGAGAGGAGACATTTTTAATCAAACCTAGATCTGAGAAGAAGATCTTGTGGTCACTTATCAATACCAGATTTGAGTGAGGCTCAGGTAGAGGGAGTTTCTTTTTCAGGACCACAAACTGAGAGAAAATCTAAGTTAGTTAATTTAGATAGTCAACTAAGACAGTAGGAGAAAAGTGACTCAGTGATTGATGCTGCCAGTCCAGAGTTTTATCCAATCAAAATCTGTGTGCCTGACACAGGGTTAACATAAGTCAGAATAGCAAAAAAAAATACAATCCTGTTTATCTTTGCCTATATGCTTTATAGGCATTAAGGTCACTTAGCCTATGTGACTCCATAATGAAGTCCCATCATTATAACATCAAAAAAAAAATAAAGGATAGAGAGACAGACATAGACAGACACAGAAACAGAGAGAGACAGAGAGACAGAAAGACAAAGACACAAAGACACACAAAGAGAGAAAGGGAGAGAAATGGAGATAGAAAGACAGAGAGAGAATGTGAAAACCCACAGAAGTCAAGAGACAGAATATCCCTTTTTTAATTAAAGCTTTTTATTTTCAAAACATGTGCATAGATAATTTTCAATATTCATTCTTGCAAAATCTTGTCTTCCAAATTTTTCCCTTTCTTCCTCCCACTCCCTACCCTAAAGAGCAAGTAATCCAATATATGTTAAATATGTGCAATTCTTCTACACATATTTCTTTAATTATCATGCTGTAAAAAAAAAGTCAAAAAGGAAAAAAAAATGAAAAAGAAAACAAAATTCAAGCAAACAACAATAAAAAAAATTCAAGTGCTATATTGTGATTTACATTCAGTTTCCACAGTCCTCTCTCTGGGTGCAAATGGCTCTCTTGATCATAAGACTATTGGAACTGGCCTGAATCACTTCATTGTTGAGAAGAGCCACATCCATCAGAACTGATCATCATATAATCTTGCTATTGCTGTGTATAATGTTCTACTGGTTCTACTCACTTCGCTTAACATTAATTCATGTAACCCTCCACACCTCTCTGAAATCATCCTGCCAATCTTTTCTTATAAAACAATATTCCATAACATTCATATACCATAACTTATTCAGCCATTCTCCAACTGATGGGCATCCACTCAGCTTTCATTTCCTTTCCACTACAAAAGGGCTGCTACAAACATTTTTTGCACATGTGGGTTCTTTTCCCTTTTTTATGATCTCTTCAAGATACAGGCCCAATAGAGACACTGCTTGATCAAAAGGTATGCATAGGTTTGTAGCTTTTTAGGAATAGTTCCAAATTGCTCTCCAGAATGGTTGGATCAGTTCATAACTTCACCAACAATGTATTAGTGTCCCAGTTTTCCCACATCCCCTCCAACATTTATCATTATCTTTTCCTATCATCTTAGCCAATCTAAGAGCTAAGAGATGTGTGGTGGTACCTCAGAGTTGTCTTAATTTGCATTTCTCTGATCAACAATGATTTAAAGTATTTTTAATATGACTATAAATGGTTTTAATTGATAGAATATCTCTTTTAGAAAACACCTAGTAGATCAATGAAAAGTTTTGTAGTATACAGAAGGAACTAAAAAACAATTGGAAAAAAAGAAAGTCAGGTCATAATAGATTGCAAATGCCTAATATAGAATGTCTTTCTCATTGGAGCAGTAATCTTCTTGAGGGATGCTTTTTTTTAATATCCCCAACCTATAACATGGCAAAAACTTAATAAATGATTTCTTTTTGTTTGATAAATTGGTTCAGTATTTGCTTAAAGGTTTCAAATTATAGGGGAACCAATAATTACTACTGTTTCACTTTTAGACAACTTTAATTTTTTATGTGTCTCTTATTTCTCTTTCTCTCTTTCTTTCTCATTCTCTCTGCTTCTCTCTCTCTCTCTCTCCCTCCCCCTCTGTCTTTCTATTTGTAAGTTCAATTTATTGTTTGTATATATATACCTTCTGAAGTGAAGCAGAACACACCTAAAATCATTCCTGTATGTCAGTCCTTTATAAACTTGAAGACAGCCATTATATTCACTGAAACCTTTTATTCTCTAAGCCATGTACCTCAATTACCATATAGATTTATAAAAATGGATTTATGATTTTAATTCTAGGAGGCAAACACAAGAATGACTCAGATTTGGAGGGATGGAATGACACTGACAGAGTAATGGATATGTAAAATTTCTGGGAGGTAATATTGTACAAGGCAAAGGAGGAAATGTGTAGGATTTGGCATCATGACAAGCATGAGATTGAATCTCACCTCTGAAATATAGTAGCTCCAACCTATCATAAGCATGCCACTAAACATTTTTAATATCACTTCCCTTATTGGTAAGGTAGTGGAAATAATTCCAGCATTACTACTTCACAGGGCTATTTGTGGTTCAAATGAGATTATGAAAGTAAATAGGCTAATATCCCCCCTCAGAACCTTAGTTTTCACAAGTTATTGAACAGGAGGGTTTTTTGGATTTTTTAAAAAAATATTTATATTGCTCTAGCAGAGCAAGGATATGCATCAAGGCTACTAAGAGCTAAGGTTCTCTTGACTATGCCCTCCTCTTTTCCAAATGGAAATGTATCTGGTCAGCAGGATAAAGTATGATGATTCCAGTGGTCTTCAGATATCCACCATGTCATAGTGACCCCACTTTTATGCCTTTATGCGACTATGAAATTGCATGAAAGGATTCAGGAACCAATTAAGTACTGCGGACAGCTTTGCTGTGCAGCCTTTTAGGGAAAACTAATCCTTATTACTAGGAGACAGAGTAAAATTGGTCCTCTCATAGAAAAAAGCATTATAACTGGTGGAGTTATATTAAATGCCAAAAATATTTTAAAACCTTAGATCTAAAACTAGACAGGACGTTCAAGGCTATCAAATCCAGCAACACCCATTATTTTATGGAAGGAATTCAATAATAGAGAGATGATATCATTTTTCCATTGACCATATCACAACTAGCAAGAGTCTGAACTCAGAACTTCCTGGTCTGAATCTAAGTCTTCAGTGCTAGGTCCACTAAACTAGTGATATCAAACTCCGATAGAAATACATTGACTCAGAAAATGTATTGCATTTTTATTTAATTTGTTAAACATTTCCCAATTCCATTCTAATCTAGTTCAGGCTACAATCGAGAGTTTTGAAGACTGCCTGTGATTATGGGCTACAAATATGACATCTCAGCCCTATACTATCTACACTTATGTGAAATATCATGAACTTGCAGGACCAGTAATGGCTGAAATTATTTGTGTGGATCTCTGGAGAAAAATTCTAGTCTTCTCAGAGATAACAGGAGTAATGAGGAATATAAACCACCTGATAATCTGCTGGAAGTCTTGGAGAAATTGTGTAGTGTAGTAGAAACTGAAACACCTGAGTTTTGGTCCTTCTAATAACAAAATAGCCTTCTTACTCCACTAAATGAAGAAAAGAAGTTTAAAAATCCCTGAGTCACACTGTTAAATAAGACCAATAGTAGTGGTTGTTTTCCTTTTGGTGGGAAGATTGAAAATCAATTAGCAGCCAATTTCAGTACCCCAGGGGATTTCTTCCTCATCCTCCCACATACTAGCATGAATCAGTACTGGTGTCCAGGTTAATGTTTTTTTTTTTTTTAATACCTTTTTCAAATGCTTTTTTAACCAAGTTAAAAATCTTATAAAACTCACCATACTCTATTAGTTAAGGTACTCAATCCCTCCTGCTACTCCAATAAATCTGACCTATTTCTACTTTCTCTGTTCTTATTAAAAGTATATCTCCTCATTAAAACATGTTTGCTTTACTTTACCATTTCTTGTATGAGCCACATTTCCTTCTACTGGACTGTTGGTATACTGAACCTTAAAAAAACACTACACCTGACATATGTGTGTATATAATACATATGTAGATATACATACACATATATTTCCATAAAAAGCAAAGCCCATGACAATTTTTTTATCTTGGTTGTTTGCAATTCCATCAACTGAGAATATATAAGGGAACAACTATCAGTGAGAAAGCAAGGAACAGTAAGAAAGAACTGGCAATTGAACTGGAAGCATCAGGAAACTTGAAGGAATATGATCATTTATGATAATTTTTTTTCATTGCAGATTTTATGATCGCCAGGGGGTTGGTTCAGAGATATGAATCCTACATTTTAGAACAGCAAACTTCAAAAAGGTCAAAGAAAAGATATTTATGAGCCTATAGCCTGAAATTATAAAAGGGAAGATAGGCTCAGCAAAGATGTCAGGCTCTAAAAGGGACATTTTAATAATATAATTGTGAATGATATGTATGAGGAGTAAAAGGATATCTAAAGAGATGGATGTGACTTCAAAGGCAACTCACTAATGAGATCAGAATAGGCCATACACAAAAGAGGGAAGCAGAGGTACACATCTAAAGACTTTTTTTGTGGCATACTCCTACAAAAATAGGACAAAAATGAGAATATACAATAAGCTGAGGCTTATGGGAAATGTCAATTTTTTGACAAGCAAAATGCTTTTTCTGTCTTGTTATAATGAAATTTTCGATGTCAGAAAAAAGAAGGAAGCCAAAAAAACTACTTCTAGGGAAAAGAGTGTAATGTTAATGGACTGAAGAGAAAAAAGTAAAAATTATTCAGCTTCTGATACACTTCTATATTGGAGAAGACTATTTTAGACATAAAATGAGGTCTTTCTCAGCATAATCACCAGATCCTTCCTTACTGCCTGAGGCATAAAGAAAAGGCTCAGCCTATGGAAGGTTCAGTTGTAGCTTCTAGCAGATGTATCCCTACAGAGTGCCTTTCATGATTACTCTGGTTAAGATGCAGGAAAAGAAGAGTATTCTAGTAGTCAATTTATAGGAATTATCTTTTTTACTTAAGGAATTTTATCATTTTAATCCTTTGTTATTAATAAAATTATTTTTATTATATTTTTAGGGTGTATAACTATGTTGTTACATCTTAACCCTGTGGGCTTCAATCATTAGGTTTAGCTGAGTTAGGCCAGCTCCCAAATAGTCCTCTTTAAAGAAATTTTAGGCTCTAGGGAGCAAATGTATAAGTGGATGTGTGTATATGGACAAGGGGAAACTTGTGGGCCTATGTTCCTTCTAGTTTTCACTAAACTCAAGGTACATATCCCTACCTACTCCACCCACACAGTAAACTGTCCTTGGATAATATAGCATTTATCTACCTAGTGTCTTTCATAAGTGTTTTGAAAATATGAATTTCTTTTATTAAACAACCTTGCACATGTATTAGGAAAGACATGTGATGAATATATTTGTTCATGACAGCATGATAGAAGGTGCTGTTTAGTTGGATTAACTCCTAGGATGTTGGGCATATGGAGCTTCTATCTCATGCTTGCAGACAGCATACACATTTCAGAGATAAAATGATTAATCCATTGGTAATCTTATAGAGATACTGAGCCTCATTGACTTTGCAATCTATAACTATCATATTCAACTTCCATTCTCTTTTGTCTTGTTCCTAAGAGAGCTATCTGGGAACTTCATTATAAAATCAAGGATTCAGAAAAGGCATGGAATATCAGAATCGAAGGAAACTTTAAAAACAATCACTCCAACCAATTTTTTTTTTTTTTTTTTTTTTTTTTGCTGAGGCAATTGGGGTTAAGTGACTTGCCCAGGGTCACACAGCTGTTAGGTGTCTGAGACCAGATTTGAACTCAGGTCCTCCTGACTTCAGGGCTGGTGCTCTATCCACTGCGCCACCTAGCTGCCCCTCCAACCAATTCTTTTTAATGGGAAAACTAAAACTCAGAGCGGTAGATTAAGTTTAATATAAAGACAGACTTCTGAACAATGAGAATTTTCTTTCCAAAGCAAGAAGAATTCCCATGTATATTCAATGTTGACAAGGTCATATTAACACATGCAAGGTCCCTATCCCTATGTAAAAATCTTCTGGAGATATTGTACAATTAGGTCCCAAATGGTGAAAATAATTCAAATTCATACTATTTAAAGTTATAACTGGGTAAAATATGGCAACTTTTCCCAGCCTAATGGCATTATGCAAAGTGAATTTGAATAATATAGACACTTCAGGGGGTTAATTATTTGCATTAATCAGGGCCTGACTGTCCAGGGGCTTCTGCTCAAAATAGGACTAACTGACGTTGGACATTAAAAGAAACTCTATTCAAATATTCACATATTTAATAGTTCATTATCTCATCAATTTTGAAGTCCTCTTCAATCATATCTAATCAGTGTTTGCCCAACCTATATAATTCGTGTGCAACTTATCCCATTATTTTCATGAAAGGTGGACCACTCATTGTGCTGCAGACTGTCTTCATTTCTCCTGACACAATGAAAGCATCCATGGAACATTCTGACTATATACCTATTATTCCTTGCCTTTATTATGTAACCAGACCATTTCTTCCTAGCATTCTTTTCCTAGATGACATCTTTTACTTTTGATCTTCTAAATTCACCATCAGTTACACATTACTCATACTCATGAAATAATTCTCCACTGTTTCCTCTGTGGTACTCATTTTTAATTCTTGAGATCACATTGTACTCCCTGTCTTATTGCCATAAAACAAAAGACGGATCTTTTTTCCCCTGGGGAGAAATGGGGAAGTTTTCCAAAGGCAATATATTCAACTCTTCTCTTCTTGTTCAACTCTGGGCCCATCTACTTACCCATTTATACTATCTGTCCCTAACATACATAATGATGCTTAAGCTTTAGACAGTGTCTTGTTTATTCAAATGAATATAATATTCTGGGCAATATACTCTTGACCTTTCCTCTGTGAATAATGGGCCCAAACTTTTTTTTTGAGTAGTTACAGATTTCTATCAGGAATATCTTAAATATTCCAGAATGTGATATAAGCAGCACAATGTCATCCTTAAATAAGAACATCTAGGGAACCTTACCATCCACAGAGAAACTTTCTTCAAGGACAATCTCTATGACAATCAAGAGCACATTTGATGAGCATACATCTTGCTCTCCTTGATGTTCACCATCAAGAATCATTGAGCAAAGTTATTTATTATTTTTAAAAGAATTCTTGAATGTTTTTTTCCCTGTTTGAATAGAAGATAACTTAAAAAGTCTTTAAAATAGGATTTTGCTCTACAACATCAAATTATTTTTCATGACAATTAGCACAATGGCATTTTATATTCTCTTTGCCTTTCAGTCAATTGAGCAACTGTAACAATGGGGACCATAGTTGGAAATTAATTATGAAAACCTACATAATCCCTATTAATGGTTTCATCAAAGACATTCTCTACTTGTGGATGGATGACTCATAAAGATTTTATATAGATGGAAATTTAGAAGTGTCTTTTGGTAGTGATGTTTTCTCAAATATTTTGTGTTTTAAGTTTTCAAGCTGAATTAAAAAAAAGAATACCTAGGAATTATGCAACTCAGATTCTTCAAAGAAGGTTAAGTCACATAGCTGAATGATGTTCAGATGTTCTTGTGTTAAATCTTTGGTGTTTCTGTTTTATTCAGTTTTTGGAATTCTCCTCTATAGTTACTGAAAAATTTTACTTTTGCAGAAATCATGGATACTTCATTCATTTTTAAAAGAATCAACTGAAGTTAAAAATTCAAAGGACTTAAGTGTATTGCTTGTTTATGGTAAAAGACAATGAATATGGTATTCAACCCAGTTGTATTTTTCTTCACAAAACAATTTCATAGGAGAGAATTTTAAGAAAAGTAACATTTTAAAATGTCTCATAGTGTCAGTCCTTGAATATCAAAAAATGATATTCTATTTGAAAAGGAAAACAAAAACAAAAAGGTCAAGATCATCCATATATGGCGACCTCTGCACAATTAATTTCACTTTCTTGGCTGTTGTGCTTCCACCCACTCACCCAAATTAAACTTTTTTGCAAAGTAATAAGTATACTGCTGAAGAACACAGCCAAGATATGGAACAACTGACCAAAGTCTTAGCATGACACAAAGTTTCTTGCACTTTCAAAGCCTCTATCACAGTATTTCAAAGAGGAGTTAATTACATCATTGTGGGAAACTGTCTTAACATTCAATACAAAGTACATGGAATTTGATTTTCAAGGAGTAAGTATACGTAGAAGGAATTTTTAAGTTGTCATTGACAGAAAGGAATAATATCCTTTTTGAAAAATTTATTATGAAACCTAAGTAAAATCTAGATAAGATGACCTGGGAGTACAGATTCTAACTAGACATAACTAGAAAAAGCCAGAGACTCTTTTTTTTTTTAAATAAGGCTGGCAAAGGGAAAATCTTTTGCCAGAGAAATCACATTCTAGAAAGCATTCCTGTGTGCCAATCGCAGTCCTCTGAATGAGAGTGTATGACACTGAACGAGGGTATAATGACAATTTTCCCTGGAGCATCACTACAGCTCTGCTCTTGGGCATTATGCCTAGCAGTGCCTCTAATGGCAGCCAGGACTCCATAGCCTGTCAGAGTGAAGCTTGGCTTAGCAAGTTAAGTGAGACATGAAGCAATGACAGATGAAAGTTCAGATTTCTCTGCTGCTAGGCTATCACACACAGATGATTCCCCCTCTCTACACTGCAACCTAGAAATAGGCATGATGATGTAAATATCCCTTGAGGTACTGCTTTTGATCCGGGTGATGAGAATATTTCACTAGAGAGTATCCAGCTCTGCTACCACTTAAAATGAAGTGCATGGAAATGTTAGCTGGACTTTTGAGCCAGAGGAAATGCTTTGCTATATAGGTTCAACATTGCCAGGGTCATGTTAGCATCAAGCACAAGGAAGATTTTGGTTGGCAGGTATAAACAGTCTTACACAAAAATCATTATTTGAGGGCTGGGAAAGGGAAGAATGAAGAAGGCAAAAGAACAGGTACAAAGGGTAACCATCTGTTGGCTTGTCACAAGAATAAATAAATGCTGTTAGACTGACGACAATCAAGAATGACTAGTTCTACGTAGTTAGTGCCTGTGTATCTACTTTTCCAATGCTATGACTCAATTATTTCCTCCATGTGAAATTAGTGTAGAAAAGTCTCTATCAGTTCATTCAAAAGGAAACAACACTTTATCCAAGTATACATATATATATATATATATATATATATACATATATAAATATAAATTATGCATGTATATGCATTGTGCTATATGTGTGTGTCTATGTGTGTAAGAGGGAAAGAGAGACACAGACAGAGACACAGAGAGAGAGAGACAGGGAGACAGAAAGAGCAGAGAGAGAGAGAAAGACAGAAAGAGAGAGAGACAGAGAGAGACATCAATAGAGGGAGTTTCTTCATTAATTCTACAGACACATATACTGGTGCCTATAAGTATATGTATGTGTGTGCACATTTACTAACATATAAATTCATGCATATATGTATATGTGCTTATATATTATGGCCTGTAATTTCATGAGTTCTAAAGAGGTCACTCAAAGTAGTTAGAGGTATACTGAATGCATATGCCTAAAGTATACTACAGTACTGAGTGATAAAAATAGGATTCTGGTTATACAAGTACACACAAACACATAAACATGGGAAGTGAAGCAACTAGTTTATTTATGCCTTATACTTATTATATGATTGTATCCTTTTGTACCTTGCACATGTGTGCCAACCAGAGGAGTATGAGGGCGAGATCACACCATGACAGTATCAAGGAACCAGGAACCCACAATGATCTCATCTGGCTTTGTTTCCTATGCTAAGCCTGGGACTACAACAATGGGATCTAAGTTACCTAGCATACAGAGTCCATCATGCCTAGACATATAAAGATAGGAGTTGCATTTTCAGAAACTGCTCTGAATATAAACTTCTATGCAGTCCTTTTAGACAGAATCCTAAAGTGAAAAGTTACTTCACTGGTTGTTACTGCTTTTGCTCCTGCAAGCGGCACATCAAGGCCTTCCCTATTATTTGACAAATCCATATGCCAGGGAAGCATAACATTCTTTTCCTAGGGGCCAAAAGATTAGTGTTTTCTATTACAAAGTACTGTTTTGATTACACATATTTAACCTATATCCTGGGAAGAGGAGAGATAAAGGAGGGAAGGAGAAAAATTTGGAACACTTAAATGTTACAAAAACAAATATTTAAAACTATCTTTACATGTATTTGGAAAATTAGATACCATTGAAAAACAATTTTAAAATATTGCCTTTATTGTCTAAATTGTCTAAATGTTGTCTATTTTCTGTTGTCTAAATGCTAATTAAAAGTCATCGCAGAAGTAGACATTAGACTTGGTTCTGCTCCCTGAAATCAACAGCTGAATCAAAAGACTCAGTCTCTTTTGTTATGAATAATCCAAACTATGATGATGTTTTCAGAAGTTGCATAGTCTAGTTAATAAGTGAGGAAAAATAGTTCACTGTCTCCTCCTGTTTTTGAGAACAATAATCCAAGGTTTTCACCAATATACTACAAAGAGTTATACTTTTGTTTTTTCATTACCTATTCTATTCCTTTAATTTCTTTTTTTTCTTATTGCTAAAGCCAACATTTCCAGAATAATGTTGAATAATAGAGGTGATAATGGGAATACTTGTTTCACCCCTGATCTCATTGGGAATGTGTCCAGCTTCTCTCCATTACAAATAATGCTTGCTGTTGATTTTAGGTAGATGAGTTTATATTTTAAGGAAAGCTCTCTTTATCCCTATACTCTCTAGTGTTTTTAATAGGAATGAATAGGTGCTCTAATTTGTCAAAAGCTTTTTTCCTCCATCTACTGAGATTATCATATGATTTCTGTTGAATTTGTTATTGATATGATTGATTATGGCAATGGTTTCCCTGATATTGAACCAGTCCTACATATCTGATCATCTTGATCATAATATATTATCCTGCAGATAATATGCTGTAATCTCTTTGCTAATATTTTATTTAAATTTTTTGCATCAATATTCATTAGGGAGCTTGGTTTGTAATTTTCTTTCTCTATTTTGGCTCTTCCTGGTTTAGGAATTTGGCAGGACTCCTTCTTTACCTATTTTTTTCCAAATAGTTTACACAGCATTGGAATTAATTGTTCTTTAAATGTTTGGTAGAGTTCATTTGTGAATACATCTGGCCCTGGAGATATTTCTTAGGGAGTTCATTAATGGCTTGTTCAATTTAAGTAATTCTTCCTCCAAATTAAGTAATTTCCTTTTCTATTAATCTGGGCAATTTATATTTTTGTAAATATTCAACCATTTTTGTTAGATTGTCAGATTTGTTGCCATACAATTGGGCACAATAGCTCCTAATTATTACTTTAATTTCTTTTTCATTGGTGGCAAGTTCACCCTTTTCATTTTTGATGCTGATGTTTTGGTTTTATTCCTTTCCTTTTTCTAATCAAATTAACCAAAAGTTTATCTATTTTGTTGGGTTTTTTATAAACTCAATTCTTAGTTTTATTATTTCTTTCTCTATTTAATTTTCTCTACAGGTTTATCATATCTAGGTCTTCTAGGATCCTGTTAACCTCCCTAGCTTCTTTCTTATTTATTTTTTTGGTTAGATTTGTCTGATTCTGAAAGATAAACTTTGTGGTCCCCCATTGACATAATTTTACTGGCTCTTTCTGAAACTGGCTTTATATTTTCTCTTTTTGTATGCTATCCCATTTGGTGCATATACATTTAATATCAATAATTCATTGTTTAAGGTATTTATCAACATGTATTTCCTTCCTTATATCTTTTAATTAAACTTATTTTTATGTATGGAAGAGTTGTACATTTTTAACAAATATTGGATTAAATGTCTAAGGGGGGGTGGGAGGAAGGGAGGGAGAAAAAAATTGTAACAAATTTTTGCAAGGGTGAATGTTAAAAACTATCTTTGCATACATTTTGAAAATAAAAAGCTTTAAAAATTTAAAACTATGCTTAGTTTTGCTTTATTGGAGATCAGAATTTCTACCCTTGCTTTATTTTTTACTTCAGCTGAACCATAATAAATTCAATTCCAGCTTTTTACCTTTACTCTGTATGTCTCTTTGTTTCAAATATGTTTCTTGTAAATAACATGTTTTTTTTTAAATATACTCTGCTATTTGCTTTCCTTTTATGAGAATTCATCTTGTTTACCTTCACAACTTTGATTATCAGTTCTGTAGTTCCCTCCATCCAATTTTTTCTCCCCTCTATATACTTTTGTTCTCTCTTTCCATACTGTCCTTAGTAGTGTTTTGGGGTTTTTTTTGACAGTTCCCACACACTACCTTATCTCCTATCACTCCTCTCCTCTTCTCTTGGTGTTTTTTTTTTTAACCCATCCCATCCCACTACCTTACCTTCTATCACCTATCCCCCTTCTCTTAATCTTTTTTTCCTAGGGTTTCTGCCCTTTCTTTATTCAGCCCTTCCCTTTTCTTTCTTTTTTGTACTCCTACTTCTTTATAGAATTAGATAAATTTCTATATCCTACTAAATGATGCATAGGGTCTTCTCCCCTCCCCCTATCTAATTTTACTTTTTGACCAAGCAGAATAGGTAAATTTTTTGCCTTATTGCTTATCTGGCCTTAATCATCGAATTTCAGGTATTGCCTCTGACAAGCTGAAACTTAGGAAAGACTAGCTTAACAAGGCCAAAAATCTCCGACTGCATCTGGAGCAATCTCCAGTTGTCCTTAGCTATATCTTGCCACAGGATCCAGATGGTTCAGTAGGAAAGAGTGGAGCTCAGAAGGAGAAAAGTGATTTTGCACAGCCGTCTCACTTAAAGCCATTCACTTGCAAGTCATTACTTTACTTCCCAATGCCATGTTCCTCTTCCAGAATGAAGGACAGAAAACAACAATATATGTGTATTTGACATTAGTTCTGGGCAAGACTATAGAGTAACACTCAATAAAAAAAGAGGAAATCCAAGGAAGAAGGCCATTTATAAAATCTGTGCATTGAAAGATGGCCAGTTTTGATCTGATCTTTGATGTAGAGTTTGTCACCAAATGATGGCAGGCACCAAAAGCTGGAGTTCAGTCATGTGAAGAATCCACAATGGCCATTCTCTGTGACTAAAGGTAGACTAATTTAGGGAAATAGGTTATAGACAAAATGAAGGAAAAAATAGATACTGGGAATGGTAAATATAAAATAGAGTGGGAGAGCGTATGAAAGACAAGTTCCCCAGTGGGACTCACAATTACCCAGTAGTAAGGGAGCACCACATGGGGTTTGGGCACACCCTTAGCTGGCAGGCTGAACCCTAAATCCTAATCCCTAAAAGAATTAGTTAGCTGTTAGGAGGAGAAATGGGGTTGGAAAGCTTAGTGGAGTTAGGGGAGATGCCATATGGCATGGGGGCAGGTGGGTAAGGTGAAAGATAGAACTAGGCAGAGTGCCATGATGGACTGATCCAAAGGAAGTAGCAGCAACCTCATGGGCCATAAGTTGTTTTATAGGGAAAATTTAGCCTCAGGGATGTGACTGGGATTCCTGACAGGACATGGCAATGTGAGACCTCTACAGTTGTTGGGTCTCAGGAGTTTGGCATATCTTGGATTTCAGATTGGATCACCTTCCCAAAGGCTGAGATCATGGCGCTAAACTGATCTCTATCAGAACCTTCTGCCTGCTTGCCTCAGGAATAATTTTTTTTTTGCTTTTTGCTAAGGCAATTGAGGTTAAGTGACTTGCCCAGGGTCACACAGCTAGGGAATGTTAAGTGTCTGAGACCAGATTTGAACTCAGGTCCTCCTGACTTCAGGGCTGGTGCTCTATCCACTGCTCCACCTAGGTGCCCCTAGGAATAAATTCTTTAGTTTCTCTTGGTCCAAAACAATATTCAAGGCCTCATCACTTTTACAATTCTGTCCAAACTTTAGATCTCATTATGAAAATTGTTTGAAGGAATAATAAGTGAGACAATAGTTAATCCGAAATACTTATGATGTTTGGCTTGCTGATGTGCGAGTGATCATTTTTAGAAGTAAAAGGTTTTTCTTGCTCTTTTTTCTCCCCAGACACTTAATGTGCAACTGGTTTTAATATGACAATGATAAAAAAAAATTTCTTCTGGAGCACAGAATAAGTACTATACTAATCATTTCTTCAGTGATTATCATATAGAACTCATATGCAAAGCTGCATCTATGTTCTTCTTTTTATGACTTAATTAATTCCATTACTTGACACATTTTGAATCCAGAATTTTAAAGTTGGGACTACATCAAACAAAATGAAAAAAAAATGCTAGAATGAAAAAGGCAAGTAGTTTTGATATCTTGATGTTCACATTTAAAATCAAAAGTGAAATGTGAAAAAAATACTTAATATAACTAGTGCTTTGTTCAGTATGACTGCCCTTACTCATTCATTTAGACCCTCATTACCACTCATGTTAATTAGGGTCCTTTCTCCAGGTAACACTCTCCTGTGGATTGCCTTCCCTCATCCCTGCAACTTTTCTTAAGACTAGGCAATCTGAATTAAGGTGATATAGGCATCTGAGGGAGAAGTGGAGATCAGCCTACCACAGTTAATACAAAAAATTGTGTGTATGTAAATACATATGTATATATGTGTATAGGTACACACATAAATTTATATATGCATGTGTGCATGTGTGTGTGTGTGTGTGTGTGTGTGTGTGTGTGTGGTGAGGTGGGGGAGGTATATGTGTATAGGATCACAGACCTAGAACTAGAAGAAACTTCAGAGATAGATGACAGATACAGACAGATGATAGTGCTAGATGACTGACATGACACAGATAGAGAGGGAGATAGAATGAGCATTTATTAGATGATTAATACATGTCAGGCCCTGGACTAAGTTCTAGAATGGAAATACAAACAAGGAACACAGTCCTTGCCTTCAAGGAACTTAAATTTTAATAGAGGAGGACTAGGAAAGGGAAAGAGGATCCACAGTTATGGATCAGATAGCACAGAAGGGAGGTAAAAACTTCGAAGACGGATATGACAAAAGCTCACCTATGAAAACCTAAGGTGTTCCAATAACAGACTACTACATGTTGGTGGAGTGTATGGGGTATCAGAGAAGACTAGCATCTCTAGTACTAAGCCCTTTTCAGGGCTGCTCTTCCACTTTTTGTGTCTACCTGTCACCCAATTCTCACCTGTGGCTCCAAGAAGTTTGTTCAGCAGCCTACCTAAGTAAAACTTTCTCAGTAGATGGGTTAAATTGGGTAAGGGTAAATGACCTCAAAACAGTCAGTAAATTGGGGGGATATCTATTCCAAGCATGTGAAGACTTCCTTCCCCACCAGAATGGGTGGATGAGAAAAATTTGTTCCAAAGACCATGAAAGTGGTTGAAACAGGTTCTGGGTTAGGTTTAGAGCTTGGTCAACCATCAAAGATACCAAGATCATCCCCTGCATCTCAGGCTTTTTTTCCCAATTATCTTAATATTTGCCCTTCCTCGAAGTTAAGAGAGATGCAAGGAGAAATAGATAGTAATACTATACTAGTGGGAGATCTCAACCTTGCTCTCTCAGAATTAGATAAATCAAATTCCAAAATAAATAAGAAAGAAGTTAGGGAGGTTAACAAAAGGCTAGAAAAGTTAGGTATGATAGATCTCTGGAGGAAATTGAATGGTGATAGAAGGGAGTATACTTTTTTCTCAGGGGTTCACGGAACTTATACAAAAATTGATCATGTGTTAGGGCATAAAAACCTCAAAATCAATTGCAGAAAAGCAGAAATAGTAAATGCATCCTTCTCAGATCATGATGCAATAAAACTCACATGTAATATAAGGCCAGGAGAAAATAGACCACAAGTTATTTGGAAATTAAATAATCTAATCCTGAAGAACGAATGGGTGAAAGAGCAAATTATAGACACAATCGAAAATTTCATCCAGGAGAATGACAACAATGAGACAACATACCAAAATTTGTGGGACTCGGCTAAAGCGGTTATAAGGGGTAATTTTATATCTCTAGATGCTTACTTGCGTAAAACAGAGAAGGAGAAGATTAATGAACTGGGCTTACAATTAAAAAAACTAGAAAAAGACCAAATTAAAAACCCTCAATTAAATACCAAATTGGAAATTCTGAAAATTAAAGGGAATCAATAAAATTGAAAATAAGAAAACTATTGAATTAATAAATAAAAGTAAGAGTTGGTTTTATGAAAAAACCAACAAAATAGATAAGCCTTTAGTTAATTTGATTAGAAAAAGAAAAGAGGAAAATCAAATTATTAGTCTCAAAAATGATAAGGGAGAACTTTCCTCCAATGAAGAGGAAATTAGAGTAATAATTAGGAGTTTCTTTGCCCAACTTTATGCCAATAAATTTGATAATGTAAATGAAATGGAGGAATATCTACAAAAATATAGATTGCCCAGATTAACAGAAGAGGAAATAAATTATTTAAATAGCCCTATTTCGGAAAAAGAAATAGAACAAGCTATTAATCAACTCCCTAAGAAAAAATCTCCAGGACCAGATGGATTTACATGTGAATTTTACCAAACATTCAAAGAACAATTAATCCCAATACTATATAAACTATTTGAAAAAATAGGAAAAGAAGGTGTACTACCAAATTCCTTCGATGACACAGATATGGTGCTGATAGCTAAACCAGGTAGGGAGAAAACTGAGAAAGAAAACTATAGACCCATTTCCCTAATGAATATTGATGCAAAAATTTTAAATAAGATTTTAGCAACAAGATTATAGAAAGTCATCCCCAGGATAATACATCACGACCAAGTAGGATTTATACCAGGAATGCAGGGCTGGTTCAATATTAGGAAAACTATTAGCATAATCAACTATATTAATAACCAAATTAATAAAAACCATATGATTACCTCCATAGATGCAGAAAAAGCCTTTGATAAAATCCAACACCCATTCCTATTAAAAACACTGGAGAGTATAGGAATAAATGGGCTTTTCCTTAAAATGATTAGTAGTATCTACTTAAAACCTTCAGCAAGCTTCATACGTAATGGAGTCAAACTAGAACCATTCCCAATAAGATCAGGAGTGAAACAAGGCTTCCCACTGTCACCATTACTATTTAATATTGTATTAGAAATGTTAGCTTTAGCAATAAGAGAAGAAAAAGAGACAAAAGGAATCAGAGTAGGTAGTGAAAAAACCAAATTATCACTCTTTGCAGATGACATGATGGTATACTTAGAGAACCCTAGAGACTCAACTAAAAAACTACTAGAAACAATTCACAACTTTAGCAAAGTGGCAGGATACAAAATAAATCCACATAAATCATCAGCATTTTTATATATTACCAATAAAGTTCAGCAGCAAGAGATACAAAAAGAAATTCCATTCAAAATAACTTTGATGGTATAAAATATTTGGGAATTTATCTGCCAAGGGATAGTCAGGAATTATATGAACTAAACTACAAAACACTTTCCACACAAATCAAATCAGACCTAGTCAATTGGAAAAACTTAAAATGCTCATGGGTAGGACGAGCAAATATAATAAAAATGATAATACTACCCAAACTAATTTACTTATTTAGTGCCATACCAATCAAACTCCCAAGAAATTATCTTACAGATCTAGAAAAAATAGTAGCAAAGTTCATTTGGAAAAACAAAAGGTCAAGAATTTCAAGGGGATTAATGAAAAAAAAGGCGGACAATGGTGCACTTGCTGTACCAGATCTAAAACTATATTATAAAGCAGCGGTCATCAAAACCATTTGGTATTGGCTAAGAAATAGAGTAGTTGATCAGTGGAATACGATAGAATCACAAGACAAACTAGGCAATAACTATAGCAATTTGGTTTTTGATAAACCCAAAGACCCCAGCTTTTGGGATAAGTATTCACTATTTGACAAAAACTGCTGGGAAAACTGGAAACTAGTGTGGAAGAAATTAGGGCTTGACCCACATCTAACACCACATACCAAGATAAGATCTAAATGGGTTCATGATCTGGATATAAAGAGTGATACTATAAGTAAATTAGAGGAATGTAATATAGCTTACCTCTCAGACCTATGGAGATGGAATAAATTTATGTCCAAAGAAGAACTGGAACTCTTAATTGAAAACCAAATAGATAACTTGGACTATATTAAGTTAAAAAGTTTTTGTACAAACAGAATCAATGCATACAAGATTAGGAGGGAAGCAATAAATTGGGAAATCATCTTTACATTTAAGGGTTTTGTAAAAGGTCTCATCTCTAAAATATATAGAGAATTGTCTCATATTTATAAAAATTCAAGCCATTCTCCAATCAATAAATGGTCAAAGGATATGAACAATTTTCATATGATGAAATTAAAACTATTTATACTCATATGAAAAGGTGCTCCAAATCACTATTGATCAGAGAAATGCAAATCAAGACAACCCTGAGATACCACTTCACACCTGTCAGATTGGCCAAAATGACAGGAAAAGTTAATGATGAATGTTGGAGGGGATGTGGGAGGGCTGGGACACTGATGCATTATTGGTGGAGCTGTGAATGGATACAGCCATTCTGGAGAACAATTTGGAGCTATGCTCAAAAAGTTATCAAACTGTGCATACCCTTTGACCCAGCAGGATTTCTATTGGGCTTATATCCCAAAGAAATCATAAAGGAAGGAAAAGGCCCCACATGTGCAAGAATGTTTGTGGCAGCCCTTTTTGTGGTGGCTAGAAACTGGAAATTGAATAGATGCCCTTCAATTGGAGAATGGCTGAATAAATTATGGTATATGAATATTATGGAATATTATTGTTCTGTAAGAAATGGCCAGCAAGATGATTTCAGAGAGGCCTGGAGAGACTTACATGAACTGA